>JARQZJ010000062.1:8817500-9273029 GCA_030704895.1 Henosepilachna vigintioctopunctata | reverse complement strand
TTTTTTCAGTTGATGAAGATAAACTATTAGAAGAGGCTTTGTCACATGATATAATATTCGAAGATGTTATTCCAAATACTGTTGACTGCTCTTCAGACCAAGAAATACAGAATGTAACTCCAGAACTGATGAATACATCAGAAAATTTCGGAAGTACTACAAATTTGAATAATCTATCACAAGATGAATTTCCCTATTCTGAAGAGCCCAACACTATACAAAACACGGTATTATCTAGGAAAAACTCATTAAGTTGTTCTCTAGAAGAATTAGGTAAAATGTGTAACTCATATTCCGTTGAACCAGTACGTTTGCCTCGAGAAGAGTTGCAAGTTTCTGATTCCAGGAGTGCAAAAAAGGTATTTCTGCAATTATTGTGAAAAGTGTGTCACTAACTTTGGCAGGCATCTGATGACTGTACATAGAACTGAAAATGAAGTCACAAGTATTTTGAAATATCCTAAAGGTAAGCATTAATGTTCAATTATAATTTCACTATTTTTTAAAGAATTATCAGTGAGTTTTGCTTTCCAACAATGAATCTGAGATTGAATATTATTACATCATTGAAAAGAAAGTGTTAATTTTTTACTATTTTCAAATATTGTTTTCGTTTTACAAAATTACATGCCTTTCTCTATTCTTTCAAGGAAATCCGCTGAGATTGAAGAAAATTGCAACTCTTAGAAATGAGTTCCAATTTAAATATAATTCCAACCCAAATATAAATAATGGAAAAATTATTGTGAAGAGAAGACCCAATTTGCAAAAAAACAGAAACGGAAAACATTACAAAATTTGCCCATCCTGCAAACAAATGTACTCTATATTATCTCTGAGAGTTCATTATTCCAAGTGCTGCAAGGAAGATTCATCAACAAGATCTTCTATGGTAAAAAGCAAACAAGCGCAAATGTCAGTGCATAAAGATGCTAGTAAAAGGCTCATAAAATTTGTTCTTGCAAACTGCAGAAATGATGAGGTTATTGAAGAAATCTTGTTTGATGACTTATGCATTGACTATGGAAATAAACTATGCAGGACTTATCGAACAAATGAGCAGCACAATGGTATGATACGAACGAGGTTGAGAGAAATGGGAAAATTTCTGATAGAAATTAAAAAACAAAATAAAAACATATTCCAGCTCAAAGACGTATTATTACCAGAGCATTATGATACAATAATTAATGCTATCAATGCTGTTGCTGGTTATGATGAAGATACGGGAGTTTATAACGCTCCTTCGACAGCGTATAATTTGGGACTACATGTGAAACAAATAACGCAGCAGCTTCAGACTTTGTATATAAGAGAAGCAAACGTAGAGAAGAGGTCAGCTGTTGCAGATTTGATATGTCTCATGAATGAGGGCTTCAGAACGGACATCAATAAAACAGTTTCTGAAAATCAATGTCTGAAAAGAAGACATAAAAAGATTTTATTGCCTACAGCAGAAGACATAAATGCACTGAAAACTTTTTTAGATAAGGGTACCAAAGAGGCATACAATTCTTTAAAAAATAAATTTTCTTGTGAAGCATATAAAAAGTTATGTAGTTTCACATTGATATCTTTACAATTGTTCAACAGAAAAAGATCTGGAGAGATTGAAAGGATTTTGATCGATGACTACATGAGCTTTGAATATGCTGACACGAACGATCCTCTATTTAAAAATTTACCAGTGCATTTGAAGAAATTATCTCAAGAATATGGAAGATTTTTCATCAGGGGAAAGTTGAACAGACAAGTTCCTGTCATTATAAGTAGGGAACATAAAGAATTTATAGATCTTATTTTGGAACATCGATCAGATTACGGAATTCCAAATAAAAATCCCTTTGTTTTCGGATGTTTAGGAAAATCTGAAAAAACCTATTTCAGGGCTTGTAACTTGATGAGACATTTCTCTAGAAGCTGTGGAGCACCAAATCCAGAAAGATTACGTGGTACGGAATTGAGGAAGCAAATAGCTACTGCTTGTAAGTTTTACAAGTTACCTGATCTACTGATAGAAGATATAGCAAACCACTTAGGACACAAAATCGACATACATAAAGCGATATATCGACAATCAGTGGGCAGTGAAGTCCCTGAAATAGCAAATATTTTATTGAAAGTTCTGGGGGAAACTGATGAGGACCAACAAAATGACGATAACAATTTCGAACAAGATGATAAAGTACAAGATGAAGAAATTGAAATTTCAAAATCGTTGGATTCAACTCCGAAATGTTCAACCTCAAAGATATCATTATCGTCATCCGTTAGCTCATCTGGTTTGTATTCCATTAAGCTATTAGTGAGATTTGTCTTTGAAATAAAAATTCAATTTGTTTTGCAGGACAGTCCTCTAAAACGCCATGGACTTCTGAAGAAGTGCAGATCGTTAGAAGAAGCTTCAGTGAGTATATAGAGGCTGGCATTGTCCCAACTTATGCAGAGTGCAACAAACTGAGGGAAGATAATATTTGTATCCATCGGAGAACACCACCACAAATAAAAGCGTTTGTTGCTTATCAAACGAAAAAATGAATACGAAGAAAACCTGCACAAGTCAGTAGATATTATTGAAATATGTATCATATTTTGTTACATGTTTCTTACTTCAGTTCATGATGAGAATAATAACTAAAATCTCATGATTTCTTTGTTCTAGGTAAGAAAACATGGAGCACTCCTGAGAAGAAAATTGTTCGTTCAATATTCAAGGAGTACTTGGAAAACAAGAAGTTACCATCGATTAACATGTGTGAAGAGACTATTTCTTCCTATCCCATATTATCACACAGAACACCACAACAGTTAAAAGCATTCGTCAATAATTTGAACAGAAAATAATGCTCATGTTATGAATTTTTTTCAATGTTTTCTAATTGATTGATTTGCTTTTCTTTATTGAATAAATTCTTTTCTGTCATGAAATGTGTTGTTTTGTTTCAAATGAACTGTTTTTTGATCCAAATGAATTGAATAATTTATCAAATGTATTTATTTTGGCATACTTGAAAGAACAAAATAATTCAATATCCATGTTGTCATTCCGCAAAATATACGGATTTTGACCTAGAATTCGGTACTTTTCCACATATATTCTTTTATTGAATCGGAATATATTTTTAATATATTTTATTATGTGTATATATGTCAATTTAAATTAGGTAAAAATATGCCAATAGTCGAAAAAAACTAAGCTTTAAGGCCATTGATAATTCAGGAACAAAATGACTCAACTTAACCGTTAATCAATTAAATATGTATAACAAATAATTCGTTACCGAAACAGGTAGAAAAGTTTTAGGCGTGAAATATAAAAATTCTAAATAAAATAATATTGTAAATATCTTGGTTAAGAATTGCGAATAGAAAACTTTTCAAATACACGTTTATTAGGGATTACTCGGGTTGTTGTCAAGTTTCTCTACCTGCAAGGGATAACATCTGTTCACAATATTCAGGAAAAGGTTTTATGCTCTTGAAAATAAATAGATTAGAGGCTGATGATGTTCTGAGAAATGAATATATTTACTACAATAAGTATTAAATGAAGTTCTGTTTAACGGATCTGCTGTCTAAAACGATTCATTTTCGAAATTATTAAAGTTCAGACAACACAATATTGTTTGAAATAATACTTTTAGAACCGATAAAACATTATAGAATCTGACGTGTAACCTACGGTTTAAGATTTTCGCATCTTCTAGACACTAGAGCATTTGATCGAATTGCATTATCACAAGAAAAATACCTCATAGCAAGTAAAACTATTTTGAAATGAGTTCTACGTTGATGACTTACTTGAGGGACTAATACAACAGAAGACAGAATTGAATAACGAAATCAAATGATTGAACTTTCATGAAAAGCGAATTTGTTTTAAATTTTGTTTATCATAAATGATAAATAATAATTATAACATATATAACTTGCTTGGAGTGATAATAGAGGAGTGTTTGAATTTTATGAAAGTTATCCTCGAGTTTAACAGTAAATATGAATTCGGAAACAAATTTTTCTCAATAAAATTGATTGATCTCTCACATTCAATTTTGTTTTAAACTATTTTCTGTGCTATTATTCATAAGTTAACTAATAAGTCATGAGGCCTCCATCCGCGAGATGGTCTGCTTATGAGACGAGTATTATACATGACTTATTTTTTCGCATTTATGCAATGAAAACCTTAAAAGTTTCAATCTACTTGTTACAATAAAGAGACCTATTCTTGGAAAAAATTGAAATTCATAATAGAAATATTGAAGTTTTCTGAATATATTCAAGAATTGCTTCAGAATTTAAAGTATTGAAAATATAGTTGAAATTAATCATTACGATAACTTTAAATCAATAAGTTTGCATAATTCAGATGTTTTTTTTAACAGTCATATATATCTTAGTGATGAACCTTTGTTCAATTGTCTGGAAATTTATTGTACTATCCACCTACGAATACCTACGAAACGTGAAATTATTTTATAGGAAAAGAGTATCTGCTTATATTTTATAGGTGCCGTATCTATACCCAAATATGAATTAATTTTGAATATATGTTGAATAAATTAATTTTAATTCCATCGATGTGATGTAGACTTCAATTTTCTTTTAATGCTAGATAGTTTTAACCGTGTCGATCGAGGAGAGAAAAAATAATTACTTGAAGATTCGAAAAATCCCCATTTTTGTTACTTTTTGCGTTGTTATTTCCAAAGCAAAAATATTTGACGTCGTTGAGAAAAGTCAGTTTTGATTACAATCACTAAAAATATCAATGGAAAAAGTTAGGAAACAAATAATATCAAAAAACCTCTATGAATATATATATATATATATATATATATATATATATATATATAACTCATATATAAATATATATAACATATAAATTTTTGTATATATATATATATATATATATATATATATATATATATATATATATATATATATATATATATATATATATATATATATATATATATATATATATTATATATATATATATATATATATATATATATATATATATATATATATATATATATATATATATATATAGTTATCTGGTTATTTCAATTTATTTTGAATTAATTTTTCGTTGTATATATTAGCTTATACTCCCTATATTTGATTTTTTTTCTTGTTAATTTCTTTTCTTATTTAATATTATTTGTGTACAATTTTGCAATTTTTTGTAAATTGTAATGTTTTTTGTAATTTTTTCTCTGTAATTGGATGTATATCTGTTGGGAATAAATGTCTTATTATTATTATTATTATTATTATTATTATTATTATATATATATATATATATATATATATATATATATATATATATATAATGTATATAAATAGAACATATATCATACACATTATGTTTATATACTATAAACTATCACTTTCCGTTTCGCGTTTTATAAAGAGATATAACACTAACCGGAGTATATCAGTGCTCTTACCGAATATTCCCAGCCTATAGTTTATTGTAACCAAGATGACATTTTTGTCCATAATATATTTGGGGCCAGTAAAGTCACTGGTAGCTCTTCCAGCGAGAAACCCACTCCAATGAATGTGGATAAGAACGGGAAGAGAGCTTGTGCCTTCCAATACCTAACGCGTAAGAAATAAGACGAGAGTATATGGTGCTTCAAAATTATTTCCCTGTTACTTTATCATTTTGAATGGAAAAATTGTATTTACCTCTGGTACATAAACATTGAGGTAGAGACAATCTTCTTGTCCTTCAACTTTTGGATTCTCGAAAAAGTAATTCTTTTGAATGCAAATTGGTCCTTCTTTTGTACAATCCAGAATGCCATCCCATTTTTGCATTGGTTTTGGTGGCTACAATAAAAACAATATTCTATGAAATAAATTTTAATACCCATTCTAGTGAGTGGATAAAACTAAATAGTTTTCAATAAAATTGAAATGAAAATTTCGTGATATTTTATATTAATTAATCAGTGTTCTCTGTTCGACATGCAAAGAAAGTGATCGAAGTTATATATAGGGTACATGTCGCCCCTTTCAAATGAAGTTTTCATCTTCTCGATATATATATATATATATATATATATATATATATATATATATATATATATATATACTTTTAATATTTTTAGCAATAACTAATTTTTATCATTAGTTTTGACAAAGTTGCGATATACAACGAAAATAAATTTTTCCATCAAAATAATGTTATTTAAAAACATTGAAAATAAACTATCTTAAACAGTCCAATAACAAAAAATTGAAATAATAGTATTTTTTATCAATAGTTTTGACAATAATTGCGTTATACATTTACGAAAATAAAGTTTTGTACACATCAAATTAAAATATTCCTGTAATTGACATGTCCATAAAAACATTGAAAATAAATATCTTAAACAGGTAGCTAATAAACCAAATTTTGGAGTTGTGAGAATTGTGTTTCATTTAACCCTCATTATATATATATATATATATATATATATATATATATATATATATATATATATATATATATATATATATATATATATATATATCTTGAAATTGATTTATTGCCTGTTTGAGGTATTTATTTTGAAATTATTTATTGTTAATGCTAAAAATATATTTCAAAATATATATATATATATATATATATATATATATATATATATATCCTTCATACTAAGACTTTTAATCGAAATATCAAAATATTTCAAAAACTATCAGGGCACTGTCAACAAACATGTAGTTAATGAAAACACAACTAATCACTTTCGAGAGTGAATATCAAGTTGGTTTCAAAAATCATCGAACTTGTTGAATGGAAACACTATACAATTGTTTCACCCTTATTAGGAATCTTCAGTGAGATATATCCAAACAGTCAATTTTCGATGGTTTTCCAAACGCACCCATTTTCCCATTTTCCCAATGAATAGGTCCCATTTTCAGAATGAGAACCTTCATTCGTGAACTAACCACGTGAGCTCTCTGTATTGAAGAAATGACATAAACTCTGTCGAGTATGTAAACCGCTTCTTCGTGACAAGATCAGTGAGAAAACCTTGAGGCTTTGAAGACATTTCATTCAAACACCTGAACTCGGTCTCTAGATGTGTAACAGTGGTTTTTTCATACCCTGGCAAAAAATTCGATAACTATTTTCCAAATTCACGAATCTTTCAGAGTTACTCAATACTGAGACTCTCTATGGAAATATCTATCCCTGAGAGTTTCATTCGAAACATTTCGATATTTCGATTGAGAGTCTCAGTATTGACTGAGTATGAAAATATCGTACATCTGGAAATATATATATATATATATATATATATATATATATATATATATATATATATATATATATATATATATATATATATATATATATATATATATATATATATATATATATATATATATATATAATATATATATATATATATATATATATATATATATATATATATATATATATACAGATATATATATATATATACCTACCTTAAATCTTAAGTTTCCAATGGGTGGTTGAGCGTAAGGAATGCCTTTGAAAGCTGTGTACCTCCTTCCATTTCTTGAAAACTCTGTTGTACCCTTTACATATCCATTTCGAGTTTTAATGACAGGTTCAGAAACTGAAGTTGGTTCACAATAGACATCATATTGCAAAATGCAGACATTTATTATCAGAATTGATAGTAGAAGTATATGCCCCATGAGTCAGTAGAATGTTATCGGTACGCGTATCTGGAAAGAACAAGACATGAATAATAAACCCGAAATCATCGAGATTAATGTTTTTTTTCAACTCAAAACAACATAAATGAAATTATCGAAATTCTCGATAATTGAATAATTTCGATAATGAAATTATCGAAATTATCGAAAGGCTTTTAAGGACGTTATCCAAGCTTTCATATGGAATGACCAGGTGTAATTAACATTACTCCGCTTGTCTAAAGATTTCGTATCTACAAAAGATATGATCACTGGCATCTTGCGCCGATACTTCTTCTCCGCAAGCGGATTTCCGAGCAAGTGGAATCTTGTTCTTGTGTCACTTCAATCATCACTCAAAATTTGTGAGGTTTATGTTTCTTGGTCGAGTTATTTTGAATGGTGAAGTGTACACTGCATGGGGTTTTTAGGCCTTGAAAGCTCTAAACATTGCTCATCAAGGGATCTGATTGAATGGCTACTTGAGTACTAGCATGCAGACAAAAACCATCACCGTTGTGTTGGCATCATAATCATAATCAAGAAAAAACTACAGAAATCAACTTTGTACCATTTTCTGAGGGAGTTTTGTTCCCTCAACTTCCAATTTAACCAACGGACTTCAAAATACTCCAAGTAAATGATCGTACGCGGAATAAATCTGAAGAGATTATAAGCTACTCAAACATGAGTTAAATATAACAAAATCGAATAGCATGAATATAATCTTCCGAGTTTTTGACGTAAAGTTCAAGCTCAAGTTCAAGTTTGGTGCTGCCAGAGTGGATCTTGTTTAGCAGTCCTTCAATTTCCACGCAAAATTTGTATGATCAAATCAGCTAAGGTCGAGTATTTTTGTATGGTAAAAGTGTTTGTTTTTTGTACAGTAAAGTCTGTACATTTGCCCATTTTATGATATGTACTTTAATTTCTAACCAATCACTGCAGTTACATACTTAAACATTCATGTATTATCCGGAATTTGAGTCCAGATCTCTCTGATGAGGTAACTTTATTTTTACCTCTATGCTATGGATGAAACGGCATGGATTTTTCATGCACACTTCCACGTTCAACGGATTATTTGATCAGTTGATTAATTACAATTAGTCGAACTCGATAATCATCCAAACCTCTTGAAAATGATCTTTTATATCACATCTTTGAATTATAAACTATTTTGCCTTAAAATCGATATCAGTCTCAAAACTTATCGGAGAGATAAAACTACCTCAAGCACCAAAAAGCACCACTCATTTTGGTAACAAAATCTCATATTAATTTAGAATTATTTCCCAAATAATATAAATATCACATATTGAGCCGACACTACTGAAAAGTCAGCTCAGAATGGTATATAATTTTTTATTCACAATACATACCTCACATGTTAATTATACATATATATATATATATATATATATATATATATATATATATATATATATATATATATATATATATATATATATATATATATATATATATATATATATATATATATATATATATATATATATATATATATATATATATATATATATATATATATATATATATATATATATATATATATATATATATATATATATATATATATATATATATATATATATATATATATATATATATATATATATATGAATATATATATATATATATATATATATATATATATATATAAGAAATGAATTTTTTTGTGCTTATGGCACTGAATGAATTATTTAAGAAAATGAACACTAGAACATCCATTCGAAAAACTCAAATGAATCAATAGAATGGTATATAGAATGTTATTGTTTATAGAATGTTCTACTATAACATTCTCTTGATTAATTTGAATTTTTCGAATGAATGTTCTAGTGTTCATTTTCTTGTTCATATATATATATATATATATATATATATATATATATATATATATATATATATATATATATATATATATATATATATATATATATATATATATATATATATATATATATATATATATATATATATATATATATATATAGAGAGAGAGAGAGAGAGAGGGAAAGATAAATTTACTTTAACTTGTGTCTATAATAAGTACTAGACCTTCAAAATGAATAAAATTCATTCATTTACACATACTATAGTATTTTATTTAACTTAATGTATGTCAACAAAAAGTTAATTTTACCTGGTCCTAAAGATTATCAGCTGACAGTACAAGACAGAACGTGAAAATAAACACAAAATGTATATACTGAATGGTTTTATTTGCTTCTTTTAAAAAAATTTCACTTACCAAAAATAAGTCAGAATTATTGAGACAATCCAATTTGATTTGTGATAATATTCAGTGGGTATAAATTATTAAGATATTATTAAAGAGCTTTTAGAAAGAAATGTAATAATATCAATATGAATAATTAAATCTATAATGACTACCTATGTTGAAAAATTCGAATAATTTGATCATTTTTCTTACCATGTTAACTAATGTCTGTCAAAATAATTATTTAAAAATAATTTTAAATAATCGCCATTTAACTTACATGAGTTACTTCAAATAGGCAAACAGCTTTTTGTATCACCTTGTTGCAAGAACACTTAAAGGGAAACTGATATTTCCATCAATTCATTCTACATACCTACCGTAGAGGGGTTATCAAGTCAAGACCGTCTATACATTCCGCGTATAAAACAACGATGAAATTGAAAAACAAGATTAATAAAAACTCTGTTTTAATCAGAGTGAATATCAAAGAAATGCAATTTCTAAAACTTATTCCGGGAATATATTTTCCATTCATCATTTCAACACCTTAATATAAAAAATAATGCTGCATTTTTTTAGACTGGCATGGATAAAACCTTCCTGAGGTAGAAATGAAGAGAGTATGTAAATATAGTCGTTATTGAAAAAAATGGTAAAAATCAGAATTAATTTCCGTACATTTATAAGCGTAAATAAGTTTCTCTCATCAGATTTTTTGATATTAAATGAACTAGAAGCATATATTCCACATCAGAAGGCAGGGTTATTAGATCTGTAGATTTAGACATATCCGACAGCGAACTAATGAAATTCAACCAATTATGGGGAGTTTTTCAAGTTCCAGATGTCAAACGATTTTTCGTGAAGAATTTTAAACGAAAATGGATCTTTGAAATTCATTCCTGCACCTAGTATTCTAATTTTCTATATTCAATTGTGTAAGAGAAGTTTTTCCGTTCATAGAAAGAGTTGCCCAATGTCGTAATTGCCTTAGATTTGGCCACACAGACAATTTGCGTCGTGGTCAAACTCATTGTGGTGATGCTCATAATGTAAATCAATGTAAGTCCGAAAACATTTTTTGTATACATTGTAAAGAGAATTAATGCTCCACTAAGGTAAGTCCTGCATTCGACTCACAAAAAAATTCAAAGAAAAAATGGCTGCGGAGAACATTTTTTATAGAGACGTATGAGAGAGTTCATAAGATTGAAGGTAGTTTTGCAAATATAACTACTTCTTCCATTTCAGATTCTCAAGTTAGTCCCTCTTCGAAAAGTAATTGCAATTATCCTTCTTTAAAAAACGTGAAACGTAAAAACTTTGTTGAGTATGCAGCCATAGAACTGAAGAAAAAAACACTCGGAGATAATCAAACCCTGTTCTTCATCTTTTGTCAACGATGGTTGCCTAAGAATAGGTGATACGGAAAAGTTGTCAACAGGTAAAGATTTCCAATTTTTAACTAAGATAATATGTAAGGTAATTACCTCCTTCATGAGTAGTTTTAGTGGTTCAATATCAAGTATTATAAAAGATTTCAACCAGGAGTTGATAAAAAATAAACTCCTGGTTTAAAAAAGACTTACTGAATAATGAATATAATCAAAATCCTCCAATGGAATGCCAGATCACTGAATTCTAATAAAGGAAACTTACAACTTTTCATAGTACAAAATAACATTGACATTTGTCTTATAAGCGAAACATGGCTCAGACAGGAAAAAATTTCGTTGTATTCGGCTATAATACTCTTAAAAAAGACAGAATGGATGGAAAAGAAGAAGTGGCAATTCTGCTAAAAGGTCTATTCCATTTGAATATGTTCCTCTTTCAGATTTTATGAATGTTGAAGTAATATCAGCAGCCATTAAGTTGCGAGACGTTTCCAAGCTTTTCTTTTACTCCATATACTCAACCATATAGAAATGAAATAGAGAATAGAGGAATAGAGGAAAATAGAGAATAGAGGAAAATAAATAGAATAATTTCTTCGGAAGTCTCGAAGAAAAAAGTATTATAGGTGGTGACTTCAAACTTCACCATACAGCATGGGGCTCAACTATGGATACCGTATATGGCACTAAATTGCTAGCTTCCATTGAACGCTATAACTTCTTCGTTCTCAATGAGGGCTGCCCAATTCGTGTGGTCCGTCTTGTAGGAAACAAATCTGTGGTTGACATCACTTTTGCTTCACAGCATTTGACGTCTTTGGTTCAGTGGTTCGTGGAGAACGACACATTAGGTTCTGATCACTTAGATAGGAAATATGATATATGTGTTGATTAGGATAAAAGGGGCCTTGGACGATTTACTGGTACTTATAAAAACCAAAAAAGCCAATTGGCTTGAATTCTCTACATCCATACAACAAGCGGAAAACTACAGACAAGATTTTATGTCGTACGAAATTTTTAAGCAACACACGCACTCGACTTGTAGAGACAGTGTACCTAAGCATAAAAATTTCAATCCCAAGTTTCACAAACCGTGTTGGAATGATGTGTGCAAATCTGCACTGGAAAAAAACAATGTTTATAGAACCTATATCCGTCCAATCATCCAACCTTGAAAATTCATTGCTTTTAAAAACTACGAAGCACTATGGAGGTAAACAATAAAAAAGAGCAAACACGAAAGTTGGAGGCAGTTTTGTTCGTTGTTAAACAGAAACACTCCCATAAATTTAGGAAGAACTTAAATAAAATTCGAAACATTTCAAACATTAGGTTTCCTATAGCAAATGGAGATTGGGTCGAGGAATTCCTCTGCAAATGGACTCCTGTAGGTACTTTTGGAATAGTAAAACCTCTACCAGCCTTGATTCCGACATGATGAGCAGACCGTTTAATTTAACAGAGTTATAAAAATCACTCGAATCAAATTCGAACACCGCGCCAGGTTTGGACAATATAGAATACATCATGTTACATAATTTACCATTAACTGCGAAACGGACTCTATTGTATATTCCCAATAATATTTTCAATACGGGAAGATTTCTTGAAGACTGGAAATCCTACGGGATTGTCCCAATCTTGAAACTAAATAAAAATCCAGATTCTGCGAACTCCTGTAGGCCCATTTCCCTTTTGTACCTAGAAAACGTTCGAAAGAATGCTCAAATCTCGACTGGAATGGTCGTTGGAATCTTCGAGAAAATTTCCTAGGTCACAATTTGGTTTCAGAAAAGGATTTTCCACGTATAACTGCATCGGCAAAATAGTTAACGATATATATACGACTTTTACGAATAAAAATCTTCTGATGTCCTTATTCGCAGTTATTACTGGCGCTAATGATTATAAATATTCAAACATCTTGGAACAGGAACTTACTGAAATTGGCCTCTATTTCAACTAAATTTGCAACTATTATTTTCAATTTATATATAAACCGAAAAGTGTTAGTAAAAGTAAATGGGGTAATCAAGTGTCCTAGGAGCACTAGTATGGGTTTACCTCAGGGTGTATTTAATTGAACATTTTCTTATTCCCCTTGTGGTGTGCATTTCGAATTTTAGAATTCCTTTCCTAAATATAAAAGAAGAAATCAATGTCAAATTGAGAACTCTGTTTTAGTCAAGGCCATTTCGGCTCTTAGCCCATTATGAAAAAAAATACAAAATTGACTAGTTGAAAAAATATTTTGCATAGTACCTTTAATTCATAATAATCATACAGTCCTAATGAAGAACTATAAAAGTGTTAGTGTAGTAAACTGTTTTCAACAATCAATGCATCGTTTTCTTATGGTGGTTCTTATTATTGCAGAATTATCTATCATCGATTGAAGACCGAAGAATATCGATGACTGAAGATGACCGAAGGTCCTCCTTTCTAACTTGATGGCTGGATATCCTCTTGCAACAAGATGAGATTTTTTGAATGACAACTATTTCTGATCCATCAATTTCTGTTGAATCACTGGACACTCACAAAACTTACTGTTCCACCAAATTTGAATTCTCATCTGAAAACGAATTCGAAAGCCAGTAGTAGCATATTTTCAATAAGAAGTACCTATCTATAAATATTCATTAATACGCAAGGTTAGAATGAACTTGCAGAAGAAAATGAAAAAAATAGAAGAAAATGTGCAAGGATTTATTGTTTTGATTTCATTAATATTGAAGAATTTTAACAAAATAAAATATTCGAATATATACTCCTTTTAAAAAATTTTTCAATGTTAATTGAAATCAATTAAGAGTTATTGATATATGATATGAAAATTGATGATTTTATATCTATATAATACAATGCAGACTATCTTTCTTTTGCATTATAATTAATTATATAAATTGAAATACTCACTAAACCGCTTTTCTCCGATATCTATTTGCAATATCTGGTAAAACATCTCGAAGTGTAATAAAATCACTTTCTGATAAATGATAAAATTAAGTGAATCAGTCAGGAAAAAACCAATTTTTTTTCCCATTTTATATGCTGATTGGTTGGACGGTATTGATTGGATGAGAGTCTGATTATAATCCTACATATTTTTCAATGCTAATATTCTAACCATTTTCAATGAAGTACAGAAGCATTCGTTAATATGAATATTTTTCACAGTGCAGTTTTGCGGTTTCACCAAGAGATAAGCGAAACATCCGTGTCATTTATTAAAAACTACTGATTCAATATCAATTATATATAGTCTTATATCATTTTCTACTAGAACTATTCAAAAGTGTTATTCATTCCGTGCTTCAAATGAAAAGTATCAATGTACATCATATACATTTTATGAGAAGGATTTTATTAATTACCTCCAAAAATTAATTGAAGTTTTGTTTCCATATAGATATATCTGCCATTTTAGGATTCATAATAGTGAATTATGTTCTCTTAGGACATTTATCATTTGCAAATTCGCGTTTTTTTTTGGATGAAAAATTGATAATTATATATATATATATATATATATATATATATATATATATATATATATATATATATATATATATATATATATATATATATATATATATATATATATATAGATTCAAGATTCACAAATCGAAATACTTCGAATAAAACTCTCAGGGAGCTGTCTATACACGAGTTTTATTCCAACGTTCTCGTTGAGTGGACAACATTTGTGTAGATAAATTGATATTGGTTGATATAAAAACTCTAAGGGAACTGTCTACATAAATGTTGTCAACGAGGTGAGTCTTGGTCTTGTTCTTGAATTCAATTAGGCGGTCTTGGTCTTGCAATACCAAGACCAAGCTGAATGACCGCCAGATTTTTTTGGCAACCCTAGTTTTGAGTAAGGATTACTTATAAAAAATTTTTTTGAGAAATATAGTGTAAAGAGGAGGTGTTCCGTAGGCGATTTAGTAAGTTTCAAGCTTGAAATAAGTGAGTCTCTTGAAAGTGAGTCTTGAAATAAGTATATACTCTTAAAATGACGAAAACTTGTTGCATTTCTGGTTGTAAATTAAATTATAACAACACCCTGAAGGCGGATGGGCAAATAGTATCGACATGTAGTTTCCCTAAATATTAATTTTTAAGACTAAATGGAGGATTTCTATACGACGAGATAATTGAGCTTCAACAAAATATTCAGTTATTTGTGCCTTGCATTTTCCTGAAACTGATATCGTCAGGGAAGAGAAATTTGTTTCACCTGGTGGGATTGTAAGCATGCAGAAAAAAACGAGATTAGTCCCCCGCTCGGTTTCTTCTATTTTGTCAAATTTACCACAATAGTAGTCAAAAAATGTACCCTCACCTAAGAAAAGCCTAAAGGAAAGGCGGAGAAATAATTCAACTCGCAATGATTATTTGAATAACATTCTTGAACAATCAAATTCAATGGCCAATTTTCAAGATTTAATTCTTCATTACTCCAGTATAATAACTATTCCTGAATCTTGGAATGTTAAAATGGGTTCAGTTAACAACAAAATTCATTTTCACCTTCTCAATATAAGTGTAGAAATTATTACCATAAGTACCCAAATTACAGTGAAAGAAGACATCTTAGTAACACTATTTTTAAATGGAAAAAAGTTGTTGTACAATGATACGAGGTAGATTTTACCTACTGACTTGTAATTAGGTAGCCCAGAAAGGACAATTTTTTGATAAGATTCAAAGATTTCAGACAGTTGGGATCAACCTTTTACATATTTGATCGAGAAAAATTCGTTATTTAAATGAGGCATCGATCAAAACTAAATGTGGTGTGCTAGAAAATTTTTCAGAAAACAGGGATACTTGCTTGAAGTTAAATAATCTACGAATGATCAAATGAAATGAATTAATAATAAAATTGATCAAATAAAATTATTACATCCAAAAAAAAAGATACCCGTCTGATACTATAATTATGTCTTTCATGTTATCACTCTTTCTCCCGTGCGGATGATTAATTACTCCAATCTCCACAAAGAGATATCTTCAATATCTGTAGCATTTCGTAATATCTGTAATTTTTGTGTAAAAAGTCCCACTGACTAATAAAAATATGTTTCACGCAGTGGAGCTTTTTCGAAAACATTGTTGTTTCTTGCTAATGCTTTACATTTTTCTGTTACAAGAATAATACCACAGCCGACTTAAAACAGGCCATGAGGAGCGTAGTCTGGCGGTGTTGCCAAAATCTAGCAGGTGGTCTACTCTCCCAGGCGGTTGTACCCTAAGTTTCTCGATTATTTTCAACGGTTAAAAAATATAATTGCTATTTATAACATACTAAATATACTTCCTGGGCACATATTTCTTTTATCTTCTTTATATCATTTGAATAACATAAACTTTTTCTCGATTAAATATGTGGAAGATTGATGCACACTGACTTTTTTCCATTCAAAAATACTGTTACTAATATGTCTTCATTCATTGATATTTAATTACTTATGGTAATAATTTCTTCACTCAAATTAAGAAGGGAAACATGAATTTTGTTGTTAAACTGAACCCATTTTAACATTCGAACAATCAGGAATATTTATTTTACTGTAGTGATGAAGAATTGAATCTTGAGAATTGACAATTAAATCCGACCGCGAGCTAAATAATTCCTCTGCCTTTCCTCTAGGCTTTTCCTAGGTATGGACACATTTTTTGACAAATAATGTGTTGGAAAAATCGAAGGAACCGCATGAAGGAATAATCTTGTTCTTTGCTTACAATCCCACCAAGTCAAACAAATTTCGGTTTCCTAATGATATCAGTTTCAGGAAAATGCAAGGCACAAACTCTTCACTATATTTCACAAAAAATTATTTGAAAGTAATCCTTATTCAAAAAACAACACAAATTTGATTTCGATTCGATTAAATCGGTTCACACAAAACACTTAGTTTTTATTATTTGATGTTATGGTATCCACAAACTATCATCACTAGCACCTGTATTACAAAATTGATGATTAGAGGATTAATACTGAAATCGTAAAATATTCAACTTTAAGGTACGAAAGTCTTTAACAACACAGAATTAATTTCGTTTAACTGAAATAGGTAAACACTGTTTTTTATAGTTTGATGTTGAGATTTAAACAAATTATTATCAACAACACATGTATTACACTATACCCAATTGAGAAATATAGAATTTATACCAAAAGCTCAAATTATTAAACTTCAAACTCCGAAAGTTTTGAGAAGCGTCCTATTTGCATCAGTATACAAGCTAAGCTAACAGCGGGGTTGTAGAATTCCATAGACCACTCATTTCATGGTCTATGAAGTCGGCCGTGATATTTCTCAATATAATATTTAATATGTTATAAATACCAATAATAATTTCTAATCCTTCGGAATACACAAAATTGAATGAGTTGAACTAATGCTTGAAACTTTGGGAACAACCGAATAGGAGAGTAGACCACTTACTCGACTTTGTCAAGACTGCCGAACTACCCTCTGGCCTATTTAAAATCGGCCGTGGTTGAATGTATAACAAAGTTGAGTGGGAAGAGCAAATATACATTTCTTCATGACCACCATAATTAAAATTAAATCGAGTACCAAATCAATGCACTTGAACTGGAAATTAACTGGAAAGTCGTGCTTCACAGCGATATTTCGGAATGAATTTACTTATAACTTGTATGCGCTCTTCATGGGAATATCAACTAAATTAAACAGTTGAGAAAAAGTCGAAGTAAAGATTTATGTATGTCTAAAGCTACGAAAAAACGTTCGCCAACGAAAGTAAGCAAAGATGGATCAACTTTATCACTGAAGAATGCTGCTGTAGCGCAGATATCTCAGGCTGCTTCTCCGTGATTTTGATGAATTTCAGTTTACCTTTTTTATAGGCTGCTGATGTGTCCCATCCTGAGAAAGCAAGAAGAAACAACAAATGCTCGGCTATAATGTCGCCAGTAGAGCCATTTTGGAAGTTTCAAAAAGAAAATGTTGGACTGTTTTTTCCAAATGCCGTGAGTAAGACAATAATATCAATATCCTCTGCTACAATTATAAGGCAATCATATGATTGGAATGGAGGAAGCGTACAACAGACGATGGCTGTATCTGCTTCTGATTCAGGTTGGTCGACAAAAAATCCACCTGTAATAGAGCAGTTTTCAGAAAGTCTATGAAGTTTGCTTTGTTATTTTCATTGCCAAGAATTTTTAAAGGATACTACTGGTACGGTGCTCTGATGAATGATCTCTGTTGATTGATGCTTTTTGTGTGACGCAAACGTTTCACGAGTTTGTTCCTGCGATAACAAGATTTTTGGAATAGCCATCAAATATTATACTTGCAGATAGTGTTCTTGTAAATACCGAACGGACTTCTCAAGAATGTTTCATGACGAATTCCGATCCCAAACTTTGGAATCTTAGAATCTTGACGAGAAGTGGAAAATTTATTTCGAAAATGAACAAAAGGGACGGCATTACCTACTCATCGATTCAGCCTTTTCCTCCGAAAGTGCCTAGGTTCAAAAACCTTGGTGGAGACAAATTCAATAGACTTCTTTCGCGCCTTAACAAGGCTGAGAAGCGGTCATGCAATATGCCCTGAATACCTCTACAAAATCAACAAGAGAAATAATCCACTGTGTGAGTGTGGTGAAAGAGGCACCATAAATCATATATTATTCCAGTGTACTAATCACCAGGATCGTGAAAAGGTAGATAAAGCTATATATAATGTTTCTAAATATCTCCAACCCTATAACCTGAATATGGCCCTCAGTCTAAATAATATTTCTATCTACTGCAAAATTTACTCATTTACCTATACGCAGACTTCAACTAAGCATTTAAATGAAAACTTCATTAAGGTCAGGTCATCTGTCGAACTTCCTGTGTTCTCTATCCTATATGTAAAATACCCATGTTAATCCGAGACTTTCCCTGTATGTGTATGAAGAAATAAAATCGCTATGATCAGTCCCTTAGCGTATTGTGTCCCTGCAAATCCTACTTGTCATCATCGTTAAATAATTCTAAAGATCGTTTAGGTGATTTAGAAATTGAAATAGAAATTTTCTATTATTAAATGTTCATAGTCGATCAAAAGGCCCACAACTAACCTGCTGGCAAATGTCGAAAGATATGCCATAGCCAATAATAAAAAAAAAAAAAACTTTATGTAACAGAAAACCACCATCGATAACAAAATAACTTCTGTAAATGTTATGAAATGATTATTCAAGTGGTGTAAAAGCTAAAAAAAAGACTACTTAGTCTTAAAAGATAAAGTGAAAATATGAATTGAAAGGTAGATAAAATTTTACAATATGAAGTAGCTTTGTATAATTTGAAACAAACTTATTTCGAGAGTTTTTACATGGCCCAGTGATCTGCAGTAACCAATTCACCTCAGCTGCAAAATATCAGTCCTCAAAAACGCCATGTCAATATCAAATCTCCAACTTGATTGATCTGATATAATTGTATACATCTTTATTAATTTCCATATTCTTAAGTGATTGTAGAAAACATAGATTATACGGCTGCTTATATTTAGTAATAGTCGAAATTCCACCTAGTAGTTGTGTACCTGCCTGAAGTTACTACACTGCAATATGAGATGTTCTTATGTTCCATTCTATCCACATTCACATACTGGAGAATCTTTACACCTATTATGTGGAGATAAGTTAATGACTTAGCATGACCACTTCTTATTGAAGAAAGTTATATGAACAAATTCTGCTACAAAATACGTAGAAAAAGACAAAGTGCTTTGCTACAATGTATTTCTTTATAGTTTTTTGTGAGATTTATAGCTGGTGAGATATAGGGAAACGGTGTTTGTGCCCCTTCTCCAATATGGACGTTGCGGAACAAGGGTTGTAGCCCCACAAACTTGGAGTGAAGCTTCTAGTGACCCCCAGGAATGTTTTTAGCAATAACAGGCTTATTTTAATGTGAAAAACTTTATTTTCGTTGTATATACAACTATTCTAAAGTTTGTCAAAACTTATATAATATATATATATATATATATATATATATATATATATATATATATATATATATATATATATATATATATATATATATATATATACCGTCAATTGGGGTGACTTTGCCCCTCGGGGTGTCTTTGCCCGGTTTTTGAGAAAATCTTCATTATTTAAAAATGGTTGATCCAAGCAAGCGACACCAGAGGCGCCTAATGTATTCGGATCAACATTCCCAGATGTACCGTTGGCACCACTGAGTTTTTGGCGGTCTAGGAATTTCTTATCATTCCAAACAGCTGTTTTCTCTACAAAACATTCAACAAGTGTTTTACAGTGGTGTTGAACTTTAGTTTGTGGATCCTTCCTGAACAAAAGGTGAGTTAAATCAACTATATAGTTTATTTAGGTATATAATGAGGATTATCTATAAGTTGTTGTTTTTGTTTAATTCGTTTAATTAAAATTAAAAATCCTTGTGGGCAAAGTCACCTCGCACTTCACCAGAAAAATGGGGTTTCTTTGCCCACCCAGTTTTATTGTTTTAATGTTCATTAAATAACCATTTTTGAATATTGTAATGCTAATTTTACCTGTGAATATTTTTTATGTCTTATTATAATCATTCTAAGTTTTTCTATCTACATTACAAATTGAACAAAATGTTTCAATTTGATAATTTCTTCTCTTATCCTATTTTCCATTTCGAAAATTCCTTACCAAGATCTCAAAACTAAATTTGAAATAATTTTTTATAATAGTTTATTGTAATTATTTTCCTATTTTCTCCCTCGTTTCAGATATCCCCGCCATGGTACGCAACTACAAGGGAAAGCTGGGTACACGACCCTACATAAATTATTCAAAAGAAGTTCTGCAGTCTGCCACTGAAGCATTTAGAAAAGGCATGTCAATTAGAGAAGCAGCAGCAAATTTTGGAGTTCCAAGGAAAACCCTTGGAAACAAAGTGAAAGGTATGCATTCTAGAAATGTTGAAAGACAATGCGCTCTCACTTCGAACGAGGAGAGGGAAATCGTTAAACAAATATTGGTGTGTGCTGATTGGGGGATGCCGCTTGACTCTTTGGACATAAAAATAATTGTTAAAGACTACCTGGACAAGTTTGGAAAAATCGCCCCTAAATTTAGAAACAATTTTCCTGGAAATGATTGGTATGTCTCGTTCATAAAACGCCATAAGACTGACCTAACTGTAAGAAGATGTCAAAACATTTCTAGGGCTCGGGCAGGAGTAGGGGTCACCTCATTGACGACTTATTTTGACTACCTGGCACAGTCAATGAATGGCATTCCGCCAGAAAACGTAGTCAACTACGATGAAACCAATCTGAGCGATGATCCCGGGTCAAAACGTATGGTGTTTCGCCGAGGAGTCAAATATCCAGAAGGAAACATGAACTCAACAAAGGGTAATATTTCGATTATGATGGCAGCATCTGGAAGTGGTGGACTGTTACCATGCTATGTAGTGTATAAGGCAGACCACTTGTGGTCTTCTTGGGTAGAGGGAGGGCCACCACAAACTTATTATGGTCGTACTAAGACAGGCTGGTTTGATGGACTAAACTTCGAAGAGTGGTTTCTAAAAGTAATTATTCCTTGGGCAAGGAACAAGCAAGGCCCTAAGTGTGTTATAGGTGATAACCTCAGTAGCCATTTAAATATAGCAGTAATAGAAGCATGTGAAAAAGAGAACATTAGATTTGTTTTTCTTCCACCTAATGCCACACATCTTTGTCAGCCCCTAGATGTGGCTTTTTTTCGGCCAATGAAGATTGCATGGCGTAAAATACTAACGGACTATAAGCAGAGAAATCGTGCAAGCATATCACTGGAAAAATCACAGTTTCCTCGCCTATTAAAAATATTGCTCAACGAAATCGCTAGCAATGCATCTCAAAATATTAGGACGGGCTTCCGTAAGTGCGGAATAGTTCCTGTCAATGGGCAAGAGGTGTTGTCGAGGATTCCAGGTGCAGATCAATCACCAAATTTAGAAAGAAGGGTTAGTGACACCCTCTTGTGTGTGATCTAAATTGGTTTATTGAAGAATTAAGTTTGGTGTAATCCAAGTTTATGAAGATTTTTCTATAAAAATATACACTAAATAAAGTAAATTTAATGTTGTATTCTCTTCAATCCTGGACCTTCCAACACGCCAGAGTGTAAAATTGCCCACACAGGGAATATGAACCTATAAACATAGGAAAATGGTGGGGGGGCAAAGTTACCCCTATCATGGCGATGACTTTGCCCACCCACTTTTTAATTTTTGGTGACAAGCTATAATGATGTAATAATGAAAAAAATATGAATTCAGTAGTTTCAGATCATAGTCGCACAATTGGGGTGATTTTTTTTTCTGGAAAATCCATCTACAAATATCCGAAATTTGATTGTAAACTTCAAAAATGGGCAAAGTCACCCCGATTGACGGTATATATATTATATTTTACAATATAACACATTTTGTACTGCATCAATTTTCCTCTTTTATTTTTGATTTGTAGAGAAAACGAATGATTCACTTCTGAACTTCTCCAATTCTATTCCTTCCCAGTGTGTATTTTGAAGATTGTTGAAGAACCTTAAAAGGAAATTTCAAAATGAAGAACTAAATACTTTTCGAAATGAAATACTTTAACACGGGAAGTGGGTGTGAGAAAACGTCGTGTAACTTAGAGGTATGTTCCTACATTTGGATATCAGCGAATCTCCGTTTCTCCCTCTCTTCTCTATCTCTCCCTTACTGTTCCCATGTGTTACTACGCATGTTAACCAACCGCAATTTTTGTTTACATACCTTTCACGAACTTCCCCATAAATTTTCAATTCCTTTGCATTTAAACCATTTTTAACAACGTCTACATTTTTTCGTAACAAGTCTCTAGTATTAGTTCCACACAAAATAGTGCTTGGGCCTTCTTCTTGCAAAGCGAAATAAACTGCCAACCTTCCTAGCTCCACATCGTTCTCCTAAAAATCGATTATAAAAAAGGTTTGGATTAAGTATTTCAATTTAATATAAAATACTTTGCAAAACTTTGCAGCATTCGCGCAAATAATCTTCAAACTTTCTGGTGCAGGATGCCAAGCTGGAGGACCAGAATTAGTCAACAAACCCATTCCGTGGACAGAAGCATTTATTATGCCAACATTTTTCGACTATAATAAAATATACATAAAAATGAAAAATTGGAAAAAGTGTCTGCAATTATCTTCGAAACTCAACATGTAACAGCTATAACAACTATTTTATAAATGGATGATTCGTGAAATATTTTTAAATCAGTGTTATATTATTTTCTTAGAATAGAAAGCACCAAAGTGTTTTTCATTCTTACCTTATAAAATGGAATAAATTGTTTTAAACTCTGATCAATCATAGTGAGCCTCGTATAGGACAACACACAATTTATTTTATTACTTTTTTCAATAACCTCCTTTAGAACTGAATTCGGATAACCTGTCACGCCTATATATCGAATTTTTCCTTCTTTTACAAATTCTTGCAATGTTGGAAGTGTTTCATTCAGAACGATGTCCAGAGATGGGGCAAATTCAACATCATGAACCTACGAAAATGTCAATATGTAATTATGAAAATTAATAGCAATTTTCATTCGTAGTACTATTTATTTCTAAATATTCTATGGAAAAAATGAGACCGTGCCGCGGGACACGAGGTAGGATCGTTAGTTCCTTCAAGAATTACTATTCAATTAATTATAAAAGAAGTAAATATTATCTATTCAATGAATAATAAATAAGTCGTCATAGTCATTTATAATATTTTTTATTATTTATTTTAAATTGAAATCAATGTATCTAATGTATAAACAATTTCTTATTAAACACTTTCCATGATTTTCACAATAAAATTTGACTAATGTATTATATATTTATTTCACCTTTGATTTATTTAAATTTGAATCATTAAAATTGTGTTGATATAACAGTGCTGTATATTCGATGTGCGTTTGCTCTAGGCTCATGCGACAGTACTATGTTCAAAGAAAGAAAGATCGGTGAAAGAGACACAGCGTGTACGCGGAAGATGCTAGCCACTCGGCAAGAACACATTCCGATGACATGACCTGACCATATTCCAATCAACTCATTTCTTGTCGCGACTCTCCTCGTTCTGACCTAAAGTAAGGAACTAACGTTTCAAATCTAACCATAATAATAAATTAGGAAATAATTATTAGTAGGGATATAAACAGATAAGAAAACTTTCAAGAAAAAAATACATAAGTGAAGGGTGCTGCCCTTCTTGATTTGAAGACACAACACTGCTAAACCGTTTCAATTCAAGTTTCTCTATTTATTAACACCATCTAATCACTGGACATAACATCAACTTCAAGGACACGAAACAGGTAGCGCCACTAGAAAATTATAAAGAACGCATTTTTCTAAAGGCCATAGCAACAAAAAGATTCAAAGGAACGTGACGATGAAACAAGAATCCCAAAAATTTGGAAATAATCAATGAAACTAATAGTCTAAGAGCCAGTAAACATCTAACTACACTTATTTTAGGAAAGCCCAAAATTTTCTCAGTGAGACAGTTGTACCTACCATACAAATGGGACTTAGTTTAGCGAAGTCGCGGTAAGTTCGGTACTGCGCAGGTATAAAAGGTGTGATAATTTGGGGAAAGAACATTTTTTAGGAAAGTTGCCGTTTTGATGTGTTGAAATATATTATTAAGCGTACTCAAAAACGGAACGCCAGACCATTACCGCGGTTATTTTTTTGTGCCAGACCATTTGAAAACTGAGAAAAAAACTTCTTATTGATATATTTTAGGAAATTTCAAATTTGTATATGTTATTCTTGGTAGTATCAGAAGCATATATCTCTCATTGCCCACCGATCTGGCGGTTACTTTGGCTCGACAAACCGAAAAATACTTTCCCGCGCAAATTTACCTGTGTCACGAACCTATATACGCAGTATACGAAATGAATGGATTTGCGTTTTCTCTTTTTTCTTCCTAATATATTACTATAGTATTCCTTCTCTTTCTCGTTGACGGCAAAATTGACATATATTAAGAAAAAGAACTAATATGAAAATAATGTTTTATCTCCAAACGAATTTGAATTCAGTTGATTCGTTAATAATATTATTAACAATTTCGATTCATGTCATCACTCAATAAAGTACATAATTTCTCATTTCACATAATTTATATGAATTTTTATCTCTTTGAGATTATTTTTTCCAGATTTCCAACCGATAAACACTTACTTCAGCGCAAATACAATAGTGTCCAATATTTGAAAATTGGGAAAAAATACTTCTTTCTGACATATTTTAGGAAATTCAAATTTTCTTTATTATTCTTGATAGTATCAGAAGCATATATCTGTCATGGCAAACCGATCTACCGATTGCTTTGGAAAAACAATAGAAAAACTTGCTTTTCGGTCTTGCTTACAAGACCGAAAAACACTTTTTCCCGCGTAAATACAACAGTGTGTAATATATACGTGGCATACGGAATGAAGTTATTTTCGTTTTCTCTTTCTTCTTCATAATTAACTATTGTCGTATTTCTTCTCTTCCAATTCTTTTTCACGACTAAATTAGCATACACAAAGAAAAAAACCGACTGAAATTAATACTTCATCTTCAAACACTCTTGAATTAAAAACGATTTCGATTCATATATCACTCAATAAAGTACATAATGCCTCATTTCACATAATATATATGAATTTTCATTTCTTTGAGATAATTTTTTCTGATTTTTAATTAATATATTTAATTAATTAACAATATTATTTTATATACCTTCAGTAAGTAGGTTGTTAGATTTTATATTTCCATTGTAACTATACCGAAAATGATTCTGAATTTCCTAGCATTTTATGGCCCCTTCATTTATCATCAAGCGTTTTATTCAAATTATTTTCATTCATTTTACGTTTGCTGTTCTCTAGAAGGTACCTAGTTCTTCCTAGTACGTTTTCTTATTTCAAGTACATTTCCACAGTCTAAAAAAAACATCAAACATGGTATTTGTGTTCTTATATCAATTCGGTAGCTTCTGAACCCTGAAAAGATCGAATACTTATATTCGATTATATACTATTCGAATATAAGTATAAAAATTATATATATCGAATTATATACTATTCTTTTCCAGAACGTTTATATCAGTGCATGTAGTGATATAAATCCACTTCAGTCCAATACACTCACGAAATATTTGCAAATAACAGTTTATTTGATTAAATTCGATTGAATTTACCTTACTATGTCAGCTGAAAATTGAAATGCAGTGTGTGTTTTGTGCAACGGAGAAAAGGGACAAAGTATTTTTATTCACTGACGAAACTATGGAAAAATGTCGAAATATATGCGCTTACGAAGACATCATAACCTCAAAAAATAAAATAAAATAAATTTAAATAAAAATAAGATCTATATATTCATATGTCTTCTATTACATTAATAAAGATCTGTAACTGCAGATTTCCCTCATTAATGACAGTATCTATCATCTATTTTTCAAGAAATATCTTTACATATATTGAAAAAAAATTCTTAATATTTATGCTAGCTCGATGCTGCTGTCTGCCAGGTCAAATTAACTGATAAATCCTTCTGCCTTGAAAGTCAAATGATTCTGATACTATCAAAAACAACAGAAATTTTAAATTTCCTAAAATACTTGTGTGAATTTTCAAATATTCTGCCAAAACGTAATAACCGTGGAATAGTTGTGAGTAGTTGATATAATAATATATTTCGACATATCAAAACGTCAATACATATCTGAATCAAAATTCATTGGAAGATAAAATATTATTGTCAGGTTGGTTTTTTTTTTTTGGTTTTTTTCATGTGTACGAATTTTAACGTGAAAAAAAAAGAGAAGGAATACAACAATCGTATAATATGAAGAAGAAAGAAAACGAAAATTGATCCATTCCGTATATGTCGTATATATTACGAAAATTGAAATTACGAAATGAGAAATTATGTACTTTATTGAGCGCTGACATTATCGAAATTGTTGATAATATTATTATGGAATCAACTGAATTCAAATTAGTTTAGAGATAAAACATTATTTTCATATTAGTTTTTTTTAATATATGTCACTTTTGACGTCAAAAATAATTGAAAGAGAAGGAATACGACAGTAATATATTAGGAAGAAGAAAGAGAAAACGAAAATTCCTTCATTTCGTATACTACGTATATAGTTCACACAGTTATTAAATTTGCGCGGTAAAGTGATTTTCGGTCTGCTGAGAGAAAGCAACATCCAGATCGGTGGTATCCCACCTCGACTTTGCTAAACTAAGTACCATTTCATGTATGGTAGATACAACTGTCTCACTGAGAAAATTTTGGGCTTTCCTAAAATATGTATCGTCAGATGTTTACTGGCTCTTAGTCTATAACACAAGAAATAAAACACAACCTGACAACCGCGCATTGTCAGGGAGACCATCATCGGGATTGAAAAATAGAGATCGCAAATGAACCAGGGATACCAACTTGGGGGGTTTTCCCCCTAAATTTAGGGGGACAAAATGTTTGGTGAGGTTTTTTTGGGGCTTAAAATTTTCAGGGGTAATCTTAGGGGTATTTTTAAAGTATTCCAAAATATTTCATATCATAATTTAAATGACTGAAATTAATTTTGATTTCTATCTTGAATAAAAAAATCCATTTCATGATGACAATATTCCATACTATTTCTTAATGTAGGTTGGTTAATGAAAAATTTTATAATTAGAAAATAAATAATTTAATTTTTGTGTAAAATAATACCCTATAAACTAAACCTAATATTCTCATTTCCAAGAATGAAATGAAAAATTTAATAATAATAAAATAATATTGAATAATAAATATTTAATAATATTTCAATTTTAATAATAAAAAACACTTAAGTACCTTATAATTGTAAAATAAAACCTTAATATATATTTTTTCTTTAAATTTTAATTTTAAAAACAATTATAAGGGATTTTAGGGGTTTATCAACTTGATTACGCGGGGAAAAGATTCCACGAGTTGGTAACCCTGAAATGAACCGTCCACATTAGTGATGGGCTGTAACGCATTTTTTGAAAAACGTAACGGAACGGTTCCTCAACTGAAAATAACTGTTGCAAAAAACGGTTCCTTTTGGAACGGTTTTTTCGATTTTATACACCATGAAGTCTTCGAAAAATTAAAAACTATAAAATTAAAAATTAACACACTTGACTGAAGTTTCACTGAATATATTTAAAACTCTACATATGTTTTGGGTGGTTAACTCATTATCAAGAGTATACAATATTACTAAATATTGTATCAGTAATATTGTTTACTCTTGATAATGGGTAAACCACTGGAAGCATATGTAGAGTTTTCAATATATTCAGTGGAACTCAAGTCAAGTGTGTTAATTTTTAATTTTATAGTTTTTAACATAATGTTTCACCAAGAGATAAGCGAAATCTCCGTGTCATTCAACGAAAAATTAATTTGTCATTGCACTGTGCTATATTGTAATAACGCTGATAACAGTGTTATTCGCTGTATACAGAGTAAAATTAATACATAACTGATATTTACGACGTCGATGTTATCGAATGACAATATAGTTACAGATAAATGTGATGTAGAAATTAATTAATGAAATAGAAGTAAAAAATAAAAATGTAAGACATTGCGATGTTATTGAATGAGCTGATATTCACAGGCGAATATAATGGAAACATGCATCAAATGAATGCCTAATGCGATTCGAAATGAATGCTCATATTAGAAGTGGAATGATAAAAAAATATGTTTATTTTATAGAATATTTATGAGCATGAAAGAGCTCAATTTTAGAAGATATCGAAGATGTGCCATATGTCCATATAAATATAATATATTTTACTATCACCGAAGGAACTCATTCCTTTCAACGTTGTCTTTCGTTTCGAAGGAACGTTATTTTCTACCAAATTTGGGAATAAAAACCTTATGTCCATATACATAAGATATATTTTAGCAATATCGAAGGAACTATTCGCTTGCAACGTTATGTCTTTCGTTTCGAAGGAACGTTATTTTCTACCAAATTTGGGAATATAAACTTTATGTTCGAATACATAAGACACGTTTTAGTAATATCGAAGAAACTAGTCCCTTGCAACGTTATGTCTTTCGTTTCGAGGGAACGTTATTTTCTACAGAATTTGGGAATATAAACCTTATGTTCGAATACATAAGATATATTTTAGCAATATCGAAGGAACTATTCGCTTGAAGCTTTATGTTTTTCGTTTCGAAGGAACGTTATTTTCTACAAAATTTGGGAATATAAACCTTATATCCATATACATAAGATATATTTTAGCAATATCGAAGGAACTATTCGCTTGCAACGTTATGTTTTTCGTTTCGAAGGAACGTTATTTTCTACCAAATTTGGGAATATGAACCTTATATCCATATACATAAGATATATTTTAGCAATATCGAAGGAACTATTCGCTTGCAACGTTATGTTTTTCGTTTCGAAGGAACGTTATTTTCTACCAAATTTGGAAATATAAACCTTATGTCAATATACAGAAGATATATTTTAGCAATATCGAAGGTACTATTCGCTTGCAACGTAAATTTTTTCGTTTCGAAGGAACGTTATTTTCAACAAAATTTGGGATTATAAACGTTATGTCCATTTAAATAAGGTACATTTCAACATTATTGAAGGAACCGTTCCTCACAACATAAAGGCAATGGGTTGGAGATCCACTTTCTCACTCACACTCATTGTGTGCGTGTAAGTTACTTTGTCGAAGTAATATTATGTAATTCTATTGAATTGCGACGGACGGACAGTTCTAGAACATGCCAATCGTTTCGTCTCACTCTCTCTCATTTCAGGGGACAATTAAATGTGTAATTACTTTAAAAAGAACGAATTTTATTCGCTCACTCATTGACAATGATTTTACTGCGAATATGAAAATACTTTTTCAAATATTTTGAACATTTGACGAAATTTTATTATAATGAAATTCACAAAAATTTCAATTGAAAGTAGAACGAATATGTACTTTTATATATATATACAAAATTCTATTTCGAAGGTTTTTAGCAATAACAGGCTTCTTTTGATACGAAAAACTTTATTCTCGTTGACGTTTCGTTGTATATCACAACTTTGTCAAAACTATTTATAATTGAATTTATGAATTACTTTAGACATCAAAATATCAAACTTTTTATTTTCACATATTGGTTTGTTGTATCAGAGGAATATTTCTGGCTTAGCATTCAATAATATTTAAAGCCAGAAATATTCCTCTGATACTAAACATCAATATGTGAGAAGACAAAAAAACTAATCTGATTATTCTAAAAAATAAGTTTGACATTTTGATATCTATAGTAATTCATAAATTCAATTATCACTAGTTTCGACAAAGTTGTGATATACAACGAAACGTCAACGAGAATAAAGTTTTTATTTATTATATATATATATATATATATATATATATATATATATATATATATATATATATATATATATATATATATATATATATATATATATATATATATATATATATATATATATATATATATATATATATATATATATATATATATATATATATATATATATATATATATATATATATATATATATATATATAATATAAATTTGTCAGTTCACTATTGCTCTATATCATTTTTGAATAAAATAATACTAATGATATGACTTCATGTCATAATATATCCGCAGGCAAATTTAATAGAAAAAGTTAGTGAAAATCAGTCTTACTTTATTTATTTACAATATATGCAGTTCAGGTTACATAAACCCAATTATAAGGTCTCAGTGAAATATGTACATGAAAGAAATGATGATAGGAATGATAAATATGAATAAAACAAAAAAACTTCTCGAATAATCATATACTTCAGGCAACGAAATACAATGTACATACAAATAAAAAAGAAGGTGAAATAGAAAGGAAGATTAAGTAAGGAATGAAAACAAACATTGCAACACAATTTAGAAATAACTACTGAAATATTTTATAGAAAATATTACAAATATATAACATAAAACATAGACCAACATAATAGATCAAATTTGAAACGTTCAAAGAATTCCAATAATGAAGATATGTAAGTGTTTTACAGCATAGTCAATTGATCATATGTTCTGAAAATCATATACTAGCATATTTTGATGACATAATATGCTATGATATGATGATATACATAAGATATATTTTAGCACTATCGAAGGAACTATTCGCTTGCAACGTTAAGTTTTTTCGTTTCGAAGGAACGTTATTTTTAACAAAATTAGGGAATAAAAACCTTATGTCCATATACATAAGATATATTTTAGCAATATCGAAGGGACTATTCGCTTGCAACGTTATGTCTTTCGTTTCGAAGGAACGTTATTTTCTACCAAATTTGGGAATATAAACCTTATATCCATATACATAAGATATATTTTAGCAATATCGAAGGAACTATTCGCTTGCAACGTTATGTTTTTCGTTTCGAAGGAACGTTATTTTCTACCAAATTTGGGAATATAAACCTTATATCCATATACATAAGATATATTTTAGCAATATCGAAGGAACTATTCGCTTGCAACGTTATGTCTTTCGTTTCGAAGGAACGTTATTTTCTACCAAATTTGGGAATATAAACCTTATATCCATATACATAAGATATATTTTAGCAATATCGAAGGAACTATTCGCTTGCAACGTTATGTTTTCGTTTCGAAGGAACGTTATTTTCTACCAAATTTGGGAATATAAACCTTATGTCCATATACATAAGATATATTTTAGCAATATCGAAGGAACTATTCGCTTGCAACGTTATGTTTTTCGTTTCGAAGGAACGTTATTTTCTACCAAATTTGGGAATATAAACCTTATATCCATATACATAAGATATATTTTAGCAATATCGAAGGAACTATTCGCTTGCAACGTTATGTTTTTCGTTTCGAAGGAACGTTATTTTCTACCAAATTTGGGAATATAAACCTTATATCCATATACATAAGATATATTTCAGCAATATCGAAGGAACTATTCGCTTGCAACGTTATGTTCTTCGTTTCGAAGGAACGTTATTTTCTACACAATTTGGGATTATAAACGTAATGTCCATTTAAATAAGGTACATTTTCACATTATTGAAGGAACCGTTTTCACAACATAAAGGCAATCGGTTGGAGATCCACTTTCTCACTCACACTCATTGTGTGAGTGCAAGTTACTTTCTTGTCGTAGAAATATTCAATTCCATAAACATTTAATAAACATTCCATTCGTTTCGTCGCACTCTCTCATTTCAGGAGAAAATTAAAATTGTGAAACTTGAATGAGAACGAATTTTTTGCACCCACTAGTTGATAATGATTTTACTGTGACTATCAAAATAATTTTTTCAAATTTTTTGAACATTTGACGTTTCACCACTATTTTCGTGGATTCTTCAAAATTTTATTATAATGCAATAACATTTATTGTTATTTCAGAATTTCATTAATATGAAATTCGGATTTGTGGCTTTTTCAAAATGTCATTAAATCTTTTAGTATATTAAAGCCTATTACTGCAACAACATTTCAACATTAATTTCTAATTTCAATCCTTGCAACGTTATGTGTTTCGTATCGAAGGAACGTTGTTTTCAATAAGAATTTTGGAATATAAAACATATGTCTAAATACATAAGATACATTTCGAAGCAAAATCGAAAGAACTTATCCCTGGCAAAGTTATGTCTTTCGTTTCGAAGGAACGTTATTTTCTACATAATTTGGGAATATAAACTTTATGTCCATATTCGTAAAGTACATTTTAGTATCTTCATAGGAATGGTTCCTCTAACCATTAAATCGTTCTTTGGTCGATCCGCATTTCGATTAATTTTCCAATTACACTCATTGCGCATGCGCACTTCAACCTCTAACGTCATCTCATCTTTTAATGGCGACGGATAATCGAAGTAACTAGTTCCTTAAAATAACTGTTTCGGCCGAACACAAAATAACGTTCGTTCGTTCAGCATTGAATAACGGTTCCGTGGAACAGTTCCTGAAAATAACGCCCATCACTAGTCCACATTGAGTCTTGTCACGACCGTAGTAAAGGGGGTCGTGGTCTTGTCTTCAGATCAAGAAGTGTAACACTTGAAGATACGAAAATATTTATATGAATGCAATAACAAGTTTTTGGAAAATGAGAGTAGTTTTTTTGCTATAGTTTCTATTTCTGTCATTGCAAAAGGAGTTAAATATGTAGTATAAATCGAAAAATTTTTATCAGTTTATTTCATTGAATGTAACCACATTCTTTATTAATACTAAGATACCTGCATAATATCAATGTAGTCCACCCCCAAAACTTTCAAGGAGTTTTCAACGCTCTTCCTTGTTTTTTCTGCCGAAAAATCAAACATACGTTTAGGATCTGCCTCATAGCGACCTACTTTTGTTGCAATGTAGTATGCTGACCTTGGAATGTTTTTGAGGCACTGAAAGTTAAGTTATTAATAAAGTCAAACCCCATAAACATAATAACTTTTTTCACTTTTCCCAGGATTTGTTCTGAAACTCCGTGTCCATACCATGGTCCTGTATCAATATAATTGATACCCGATTTCAGAGCTTCTTCAACTACCAACTTACATTCTTCCAAAGAATACTCTCTAAAAAAAAAAACAATACCAAATATTTTCTCTATATCAGAGGTTGTTATTGATTTTTGAATTCTAGATACCTCAATTTAAATAAATGTGTTTCTCAGGTTATCATAATTAATTGATGTACAGAATATTATAATAACATACCTACTACAAAGTGCTGGGGATGAAAATTCCCATATATAGGTATTAGGTATATATTTAATGTAATCAATTTTAAAAAAAGATATATATATATATATATATATATATATATATATATATATATATATATATATATATATATATATATATATATATATAGGGTTTATACAAGTGTGAATATAGAAAGAAAGTAATTTACCTGCTTTAAGATAAGAAACTTACGGTATGAACCTGAAATTTTTTTGTGACAGCCGTTTACATATGTTTCAAGCTATGGATATCATCAGAAAGGCGTAGTTCAAGTTATAGATGTTCAAACTTGGATGTTGATTAAAAACACGAAACAAAACAAAACACAAAAATTAGTTTTGTGTAAATGGGTTCAATGGAAAGTATCGTATTTCGCAAACATAACCTAACTTAGGCCTATTGTCTTACCATTAATAGCAATAACCACGAAGTATAGATATTCGTGACAATAAATGTCCGTTTTATTTTTATGTATAATGAATATGCAACATTGTTTAACAGAATACTCAAAATGCAAACATTCTCAAAAATATTAATTTATTTACCCGTAAAAATAACTGAATCCTCCTGTGCCTAAAGATAAGTTGGAAACTTGTAACCCTGTACTACCCAATACATTGTATTTTATTTTAGCAATCTCATTTTCCCTATGAAAACCCGGAGTAAAAGTGCATGGCAACGTCATCATTTTGCAAGAGCTATCAATTCACTATTCATAATCACTGCTAGTTTATATTATACTTGTTCGCTTGAATAAACAGAACACTATTATCTTTTGATAACTATGACATTTTGTCTCATTGATAGTTAAATTATTGGTCAACAATAATGTTGCTTGATGATGTACTTACCGTAAAATAATTCAACACGTTTATTCTATATCGAATATCGTTTTTTTAGCGCGAATTTGAGGTTGCATTATTTTTGTACGTAAATGATTGAAAAAAGTTTCTTTGGTTTTTTGTTATATTGACAAATAACGAATTGCCTAATGTTTTATTTCCTTTATCGATTATAATTTATTGAACGTTATTTTTTATGAAACATTTTCATAAAAATGTTTATGAAAATATATTAGGAGTAGGTACATATTTTGAAACAAGCTGCCGAAGGCATTTCAGACTTAACGTCTTTTAGATTTTGTCCGTCACCTATGGACTGCTCTTGGACATTTCATCTAGTCTTGTCTCTAGACAATTTTACTATGTAAACTCAAATTTGAAAAACATGTGTTGTTTACAAATGAAAAATAGAATCAATTTGCAGCGAGTATGTCTGATCGAGAGTAGGTAGGTACCTATAGTTGGCCGTAATATTAACATCAGGCAAATAATGATCGGCAACTGGTAACATTTGAAAACCTAGCCTAGTGTTTTTTATTCAATATATTGAAAAATGTTTCACCAAGAGATCAGCGGAACACTCAGTCAACTTTATTAAAATTATTATCAATAGTAAGGATTACATGGAGCAGGTTGAGTGAACCTAGGTGGTATGATTACTTGACTTTGTATTTTTGTGTATTGGATTTGAATAAGTAATTCATCAAGAGTAAACATTATGTAAACCATGACTTATGTGGAAATAAAGTATGTTCTGGCACTCTAGTATATGTTTGAACACGGCTATGAAATTGAACCAGTGTTAATGCAGCATCTGAAGAGGAAATTGTATTTCGAACCGAGCGTTTGCGTATTATTTTATATGAGAAATTGGAAATGTGTTAGTTACATCATTACATGAGGAGATTATAAGGGAGGCCTATAACAAATATTTTGTATGAAAATCACTTGAACATTTTATTGAAATTCCAACTCATCATTTTCCATTATATAGTATTTGCTTCTTTACATGTATATTTTACATTTTCTTGATACACCTAATTCTCCTATCTTTGATTAGTTGAGAGAGGTGTCAGATTATCAATATGATAAAACTAGTATAATCCTCTCCATCTTTCTTGTATGAAGTGAAATGTTGTTTCTAGTTTGTATATAGACTTTTCATTAAACTAATTAAGTGTATTTGATATTTTATTACAAAATAACTTTGATCAACATTGAAAATTGATTTTCAACATCGCTATAGAAGAGATTAATAAAATAATAATATTAAAATACACATATTATTTAATTTTGTATTTGGTTTGTAAGAGACTGAAATTCCCAAAAGAAATATATCTATAGCTTAAAAATGGTATATAAAATGCTCTAAAAAATGGATTTGACTTCTCTGCATTCAAAAAATTATAACTGGATATAATCTTCCATCTATCAGTCATATGTGAATAAATTGGCTCTAAAACAGTCTGCTTTCCTAAATCTAAATCCAATAAGAAATGGCATTTGTTAATGTCGAAAAACATATCTGGATTTCCAATATTTTGATCATTGAAATAGCTATGGACAACACTTGTAGCGTTCTCATTTGAAGAGAAAGGTGCTGGCAGCATTCCATCAAATTCAGACTTTATGAAACGAATCTCCCAGTTGGTGTTTGGCAGAAAAAATGAGTTTGGAAATCTGTACCAATCTTTTCCAATGCACACACTGATATTACTTTTCTCAGAGACTTTGAATTCATTAGGATATTTGTTAACTTCCATAAGTAAATCTAATGGAGCATGGTAATATCTATAGAGTGCAAACATTCTGGAAATTCCTGTAAAAGTAAAATTCTTATTATTTACACAAATATTATATTATTGATATATAAAATAATCTTTAATGTTATATTTCGAAATTGGATATATTGTGTAGATTAATTTGTTGTTGCATATGATAATTCATTATTACAAAAATACCTAGAAATAATAAAAATCAATAAAATAAAATTAACAATTATTTCATTGATTGAATGAGAAGTTAGAAATACCCTTTGAATAAAAAAATGTTACCATAAAAACAATACCATACTACAACTTACCAAATGAACTTGTCACAATCAAAGTGAAATATACAATGAACATTGTTTTATCTAAGTAATGTGTACTAGGCGCCATGACCTGAAAGAAACTCCAAATCCGAAAAGCCAATTTTTGAATAATGTCTATACAAATGGCCCCACACAGGCATATCATGGGATATATTGGAAATAGAAATCTGTAAAGAATATAATATAGTTTCATACAATGAATTAATGAAAAGAGAATGATTAAAATAGTTGAAAGTAGAAAGCATTTTGTAGATAACAGAAAGCAATAGTGCAAAAGTCATAGCAAAAACAGACTTGCACTATGAAAATATTAATAGAATACACTACCTCTCTTCTTTGTGTGGTTGAAACAAAAAGACAGCCATCCAAAGCAAAATTGGGCTCAACGATAACCAGTATGGTAAAGTGAGAGTACTCTTTTGTTTTGAAGGAACAAAAAGGTAACATAAAATTATTGCTGCAGGACTTATTAGTGCCAGTAGCTGTAAAAAAAAAAAAATGGTGTAAGGAAATCAGAAAAAATTATGTAATTCACATGTATTTACTTACCCAAATGAAATTGAAATTTAAAAACCCATTTATAAAATAGAAACTGAATGGCTCTGTTCCATATAATTCTGGTCCTGCACCACCCAAAACATTGTACTTAACAATGTTAAAAGGTGCTATCACAAGCCTTCCATAATAAAATGAATCTATGATTGCCATTGGTATCAGTATAACAGTAGCAGATATACCCGACCAAATTAGAAAATCTTTATACAATTTTTGATTTATTAGCATATCATACGCGATTGGAATCCCCAGAAGTGCGGCAAAAGGCCAACCTGAAATACAAACGAGCAAATAATGAACTACATCTACTAATTTCCCATGTATGTATTGTATTTTTTAACAGTATCTAATTATTTTTATATTTACACATTTGAATTTCAGAAGAATTTAATTGCATTTAATGATATATAGTGTGTTTTTATAGTTAACATTTTCAACAACTTTAACTTGAAAATAATTCCATTTATATATATGAACATATATATTAGTCATATGTAAACAGGACAAAATTTTGTGGTTCTCATTTTTTCTAAAAAAAAAACTGACTAAAACCAGTAGATTACATAAATTAATTTCTTATTTTGTAGGTATAAATAAAATACTATGGAAGCAAAAGGAGTGGACATTACCCATTGATTTCAAATAAAATAATTTACCTAATAGAGATCCTAGAGCTGTGAAAAATACAGCTAAGTTGTAATTTTGCATCCACCATGCTGAACATGCTCCCATAAACATGTACATTGCAAATGAGGATGGCAAAAATGCTGTACTAGAAATGAACATTCCTGGAGCAAATAAGAGGAAAGCCAGACAAATTCTTCCTATGTGTATTCCGAATTCGCGGCATATTGCTCTGTAATTATATAATTGCAATAACAGATTTGAATCATTATATAAAACTGATATTTTGTATGAAATAGATTGATGGTAAATTATATACTTAGAGAATTTTTTTTTGAGGATTTGAGATATTGCTCTCAAACAACTGCATGGTGGGTCATAATTACCTGAATTTTAAACCGTAGCTGATATTTACCATTTCAATGACATTTAGAGCAAAATATGTTTAACTTGAAAAATAGTTCTTGATTTATAATATATTGGAGTTAAAATTTAAAAAATTAACTTAAATGAAGAACTTTTTAATTTGAGAAATCAATATAAAATTTACAACAAAAATTTCGACTTCTAGAAACCTACTAATAAAAAAACAACCCGACAAAAAAGGAATCTTCGTTGTGCCATCATTGTCAAATGAAAAATTTCTATTCCAGTATCGTCTCAAGCCCAAAGATCGCTCAAGTTCTGTCGGTCTGAACTCTGTACTCCATGTATAAAAATAAGTCCAAAGAGTGCCATCAATTCATTATGATCACATTCTTTCATGTAGCTGTTTTTTGTAGGGTCTCGACAGTCTGCTATCTTTACTCTGATTCGTGAATTTGTATGTCTGAGAATAGCGTCCAACATCATTTCATTATCAAAAAAAATGTTCCAGCATTCCTTTCCAGATTTAGCACATCTAGCTCCAGACTAAACTCCTAAATTAGTAATACTTTCTGACCGGATGCGAACATTTTGTCTAAAAGTTTGTTTGTACGATCTTTACCAGAGTAAGTTGAAATCAGTACTTCATGATACGATATTTCTGCATCCGATGAATTGTGCTGAAGAAATCTACGTACGGAGAAATAAATTTTACGTTGGATGACACACATAGGTACATCATTATCATCATTGTCTGATGCCTCTTGCTCGGTATCACTCTGTTGAGGACGTGATCATCTTCCTCGTTTTCCGAAGAATTTTCACCTTCTTCCGAGTCGCGTTCCTCTTTATCCATTATACAAATATAACATGAAAATAACAAAATATAATGAAATACAAAATTACGGTACAAATAAATAAACGAAATAATCAAATAACGAACTCAACATGATTGTCACGAAATGGTATCATCGAATGTATAGTTGGGTCATATTTACCTTTTTTTTTGTTTGACCGCGTCTATTTTCCTATGCAGGCGCACACCGTTTAAGTTGACTTAAGAAACGAGAAAAGCGGGGTACTAACTGCAGCTACTGAGTAGAGTAGTAACGTTACACTTTTATTTTTTTTAAATACCCGCATTCAAAAACATCAGGGGTCATTATGACTCAACCTAGCAGACGCCGGGTTAATCTGTTTTTCTATTAGATTCACTCTTCGTGAATAATTTGCATTCAACAAATCAAATTATTTACACTCATTATATAATTTTATGAGCTAAAAAAGAAGCAACTGCTTATAAAGACAATAAATACCAACTGGTACCTAACTTCTTCAAGAAAATCAATCAAGAATTTAGCAATGCCAAGATAAAATTTGAGGACAACGTGTTTTTTTTACAAGATTGGACAATTGGTTCAAATTTTTTCGACGTTTCTGTCCAAAATTCCTTTTAGATGAGAGTTATTCATGTTAAGTACTCTAAATATCAAGTAAGAATCTCAAAACAAACTGAATAAATTAGAATTAGAAAACAGATTATGAGAGTTAATTCGGAAAGACAAAAACCATCTTCATAAAAATATATGAGATAATGATTGCATAACCTTCAATATAAACATTTCAATATAGAATATCCAATAAAATTCATATTTTTCCAAAATACAACTGGTTTCAATCCTTCAGATCATGCTCATTAACACATTATAATTTCTATTTATAAAAAGCACTTCTGTACTAAATAACATACATAAGCACTGCTTAGCTTTCAATCAATATTTTAGAATATGTACTCTAAGTACACTAAGAACAATGAAATTTGTTCAAAGGGAGCTTTTCATTTCTATACATATAATTCAATAAAACTAGAGTATAAATTGCTTTGTAAACATGTATGCAAAGAATGAATTATTGTAAAACTTACTTATAAAAATAAACTTCAAAAAAAGCTTCCAATAATCCAAGAAGACATCTCGTAAAGTAAAATATTAGCAACGGATTTGGTTGTAATAATTTATGATATATAACAGCAGGTACAGCGTGAAATAATATGTATGTGTATGAACGAAGAGCAAATTCTGGGCTATACTCCCATGTCTGCAATCCCTTTCCTAACACTAAAAAAGGATTAATTTATTTCTAACAAGAATAACACTAAATTGAAATTATTTCAATACTTCCACACCTAAAAAATGCATTGGTTCCCAATAGTTGAATGTTTCATCACAGTCTGTTATATGTGACCATATAGCAGCACAGAACCTTGCTGAAAGTATTGCTTTAAATGCAGTGTCTCCAGCTGGAAACAGTAAAGAACTAGAAATTTCATGTTGTTTCCTAAAATCAGATGACAATAATAAACTGCATTTTTCCAAAACATTTTGTTATACATTGGTTGTTTGGAACCTTTTTTTGTATCTTTAATTTTGATATCTTTCCTATATTTTATAGATTTTTGTCTCAACCTAAAATAGGTTGATCCCTTAACCATTTTGTTTCTGCAATATTCAATTATTATTCCCAAAAAAAGACAAGTTTGATGACATTCATTATTATAAATATAAAATATTAGGTCATTTCGTTAATGATAATTAATTAGTAGATAATATTCTGTCTGAATAGCAGCTACATAATCGTTCAAATATTATGCAAGTTATGATTTTCGATTTTCTACTTGTCAATTTGTCTTGGAAAAGTGATGTACATGGAAATTTACAATAGAACTACAAGACACGGTATACATGCCAAACTTGAAATAGATAGTGCATTAGTGTGAACTAAAATTTTTATGAATTCGCCAAAAGTGTTCTATTTTTTCATGTATGAGCAGGGTTAAATTAGATGAGTGAAAAGCTCAAAATAAATAGTTCAGCATAAACTCACTTACTTAGTATAGCACTAAGAATAATATGTAGTACGTAGTCCAGTGAGGCAAGGACTCAGGACTTACCTCCACTTCCACTTGACAAATTGTGGTGGGCGTTATTCCGTTATTATTTTCTGAAACTGTTTTATAAAGTGGATGTCTAGCGTCTAGCCGAACCATACTTTTGAAAAGCTTTGAAGGAGTTCGGGGCGTATCGTATTCTGAAGACGCATTCGCCAATTTCATGTATTGGCGAATATTATCTGACAGCACAGCTAGGGTTATGTTGTATGTTATGCAAAATTATATCGTTTGCAGTTCATTCAAATTATTACATATTATTCGCAGTTTTTGGTGATGATTTTGCTATTTTTAAACTGAGATGGATAGGACAATTTAGACAAGAGTTAGGAAAAATGTTCAATATTTCAAATGAAAAACAGTAAATGTTTATAAGTGCCAAAAATTATTCACACTTTCAGATGAAATACATAGTTTTTAGAGAAGACACTTGGAGTATTATTTTTAGTTCTTCAGTTTTCAAATTTTGCCGGCCTCCGTGGAGCAGTAGGTAAAACACTGAACTATGGTGCGGTACGATTTGGGTCAGGCCCCGTTGAAGGCATGGATGTATGTGTTTTTCTATGATTCAAGTGGTTTAATGATGGTAATTGTTTGGTAATGTACATCGATTACCAGCCCATTAGCCGTTCAGACCAGCGGTAAACTGTAGGTAGTGATTTTCAATTATTTATTTTCAATTTATTTTGCATTATGATTATGATTTTGTTCAAAAACATTCATATCAATTTATTTTTGCCAAATTAGAAAACGCCATTCGTGTACCTACGTAAAAAATACTTCTCATAAAAACATTACATATTTTAAATTATGCTACTTTTGACGAAAAAGAAATTTCAAACTATAAAAAATAAAAAACCTTTCAATTCCAACATTTATATTGAATCACTCAAAAAAATTCATCTCAATTAAATGTTCTAATTTTATATTAGGTAAACACAGTTTCTAAAAAAACAAAAGGTTCTTATCGAAAATAACGATTTATCGCTGAAAGAAAAATTTTTTTTTACTCGACAGTTCTTTAATGGTGAAAAGAATCTTAGGTATATAAACATAAATCTTATATTTCATATGTTTCGAAAGAGAAAACACGTTTCTTTGGCAGGAATGTGTTGCTAAAATATCTTGCATAGATTACATTACATCTCGAATTAGGAAAATCAAAGTTATATCCAAAAGTTTTTGGAACTCGACTGGGAAACTTTGATTCTCAATTTTCACTATAATAAAATAATACATTTCTACATGTCCGTACGTGGTTGGTTAGCACGAATAATTTTCTGTACTATATTTATCATTGTTCCTTAACGAAAAATTAATACATCTGGGAGGATGGGTAGGCGTTCACTCACTTTCGCTTGCATGTCTCAAAGACGACAATCCGAGCGTCGAAGACTAGCGTGTCGAATAAAATAGTTGTTAGATAAGGGTTGAAGTTGCACTTTGTGGTGGGGATCTCAGTAGCTTAGTTGGAAATTTTCTGTACTATATATTTTATATATATATATATATATATATATATATATATATATATATATATATATATATATATATATATATATATATATATATATATATATATATATATATATATATATATATATATATATATATATATATATATATATATATATATATATATATATATATATATATATAGTTTCTAGATTCACAAATCATCCAATACTAGTAAATTCTGAGACTTTTAATCGAAATATTTCGAATAAAACTCGCAGGAACAGGTCTACACAAATGTTGTCATCGAGAACGAACCCATCACTTTCGAGAGTGAATATTAAAAGCGTTTCGAAAAATTCATCGATCTTGTCGAATGATAATAAGATACAACTGTTACATCATTATTATGAATCATCAGTCCATATTTAAAAGTATCGACGACATTCAAAACGCCCATAGGTCCTATCCTAAACTCAGGGGAATTTTTCTCTGTCAAATAATCACGTGAGCTCCCTCTATTGGAGAAAAGACAACATGACAACAGTAGCGCGAGTATAAGGCTTTGTAGACATCTCATTCGAACACTGCAGAAAACTGTCCACAATGTGTAGGAATAGTCCCACGCCTAATCGCTCCAGATCACGTCCCGGCGGGCAAAAGTATAGCTAGTTTCAAGATTCTCGTTATCAACGTTGTCAATTTCAATGTTCTCGTTGACAACATTTATGTAGACAGCTCCCTGAGAGTTTAATTTGAAATATTTCGATTAAGAGTCTCAGTATTTACTAGTATTGAATGATTTGTGAATCTTGAAATCGCTGACGGTATAGTCCTGTTCTCCCACGATGTTACCGATCTTCAAGAGCGCATCAATGAACTGAACATCACGAGCAAGGAAATAGGTCTGGAAATAAACACCGCAAAAACAAAGATGCTGCTAAGCTCTTTCTGCACCAGAGAGCAAATGGAGGTGGACGGATCCCCATTAGAAATAGCATCGTCTGTCACAGATCTAGGACAGGTTGTCACGGAAGACGGGGATATTACACCGCAGATCATGCAAAGAACCAGAACAGCTTGGGGTACAGTTGGTCAACTGAAACACATCTTCAAATCAAATATGCCAATATCCTTGAAGAGCAAAATGTTTGACCAATACGAATTACCAGCGATAACCTACGTCAGCGAAACTTGGACCCTGGAATCTGCTTACAGAATTCTTACAGAAATTTACAGAATTTTCCAGAAGCTTCGAACAACCCAGCGGAGTATAGAAAGAAACATGATGGGCCTAACCATACGAGGTAAAATACGCTGCAGCTGGATAAGAGGTCAAACAAAGGTGAAGGGTGTCGTGGAGTGTGTGAAAAGGTCAAAGTGGAAATGGGCAGGCCATCTAGCCCGAGCAAGAGATGAGCGTTGGTCACCTGTGGTTGGTGATTGGAAGCCCAGAGACCGGGTAAGACGAAGAAAGCGCCCTCACGATCGATGGGAAAGGAGCTTGTGGATTGGCTGGGCGTTGCGTGGAAAAGAGAGACTGCCGATAGCGAATCTTGGCAAAAACAGCGGATATATATATATATATATATATATATATATATATATATATATATATATATATATATATATATATATATATATATATATATACATATATTTTATTTCGAAAGTTTTTAGCAATAACAGGCTTTTTTGATATGAAAAAGTTTATTTTTGTTGACGTTTCGTTGTTTGACAACTTTGTCAAAGTTGTAATATAACAACGAAACGTCAACAAAAATAAACTTTTTCATATCAAAAAAAGCCTGTTATTGCTAAAAACTTTCGAAATAAAATATCTTAAACAGGCAATAAATCAATTTCAAGAAATATATATATATATATATATATATATATATATATATATATATATATATATATATATATATATATATATATATATATATATATATATATATATATATATATATATATATATATATATATATATATATATATATATATATATATATATATATATATATATATATATATATATAATTTTGGTTTTCAACACAAAGAATTACTTTAAAAAAAAAAAAATTATTCACAAGTAAAGCAAGTAACTTTAACATACTATTGTACTCACTAACGTCAACATATTGAAAGATCTAAGTCAAGTCTGAGTTTATATAACATAAAGTTGGTTAGTCAGCATTCGTATATTGTGACATTAATTACTAAACGGAAGGCATTGTTCTAAGTTCACATAACTCCTCCCCTTTTGAAGAAAGTTCGTTATTCTTATTTTTGAGATGACAAACCTTTACATATATTTTATAAAATAATATGACTGAAATAATTATTATGAGAAAAATAATTATTATTATGACAAAGTTCATAGTTGTAGGGTGCGGGGCCCATTGATACAAGTCTACTAGTTTGGGAATGGCTTCTTCTTCTAAGTAATCGGAATCTTTGATATTCGTCCAATTTATTTCTGAAGGTGTAAGATCCACTTGACCATATTTGTTGAAAATCTTCCTGGAGTGTATTCTCTCCAATTCATTGGTAACAATGCATTCAGAGGTTATTAAAGATACTTTGGGAATCTTATGAGAGAAGGAGCCCATCTGACATTCTTCGCGTATTATTTCATTATTAATCGAAATTATTTTTCCATTTTCTAGTTGGAATAAGTCTTTTTGTGATTCCACAAAACTTCGATTACATTTTTCTTTCAGGTGCTTCAGGACCATTTGGATATATTCAGGTGGTTTTCTCAGATAATCTTGTTTGCTTAGATAGAAATCTTCAACTTGCTGAATTATTTCGGTAATCCAGACGATTTTGTCATTACTTGTTAATGCATAGGATAGTAGGTTAGGTATTTTGGAATTTTGATAAGGTATATTATACAATTTAAAGAGGAAATATTGAATATTACCGAAGATTGGAACGGTTATGCTAAATAAAATATTGAAATCTTTAATAAAGGCTTTTGCTGTACAAACAGCGTAGTAGTCTGTCAGATGAGTAAATAGCAACATTTTTTCTCTTTGTATCAGTTCATTAAATTTATTTAATGGTAAAATATTTTCATGTAAAAGGTGTAACCGTGCAAAACTAATTGCGTTTTCAATTTCGGATAATATTATTGCAATCTCGTGAGAATGGAGAATTATTAAATTTAATTTAAAACTTAATTGAGTAGATATCTCCAACTGTTTAGTCTTTGCTACATATAAGCAAATTTATGGTTTTCGTGTACTTCGCCTGAGTATTAGATATGATATTTAATCTTTTTTGTAGATTTACTTTAAGGATATCTTCATTTTTTCTAATACTTTCAAAATATTTTTTATATAAAATTTCGTCGTCTGCATCTAAGGTACCAAACAAAAATTTTGAAATGGAACCTCCAATATTTAATAGGCCTTTTCGTTTTCTTATTTCTTGAGTAATTATGTTATTAAAAGTTTCTTCATTTATATGTATTGAAGAATTAACCATAATCAAATAATGATACACAGGGATAGTATACGTAGTATTCACACATTATTTAATAATATTTTTCTGAAGTTTTATTAATTCGGGTATTCCGAAAATGTTATAGTGAAATAATAAATATTTTGCATGATCTGCAAAATAGATTTTCCTAAATGGATAGGCAACAAATTATTCTCGATTTCTTGAACGGAAAATGAGTAACTTCTAGTTAGTATGATCAGAAAGATGAAAGATATGGAGTTCATCTAAAAACAAAGAAACTAATTAATGTTTTCTCTGTTTGATCCTATTTCTGTGATACACGTGTTTATTCTGAGGATTTCTTATCGTTATATCACTTATTATGTTTATAGGTATCTTCTTATATGGTTCTTTCATTTTCGATTGAAACGGTTGTTTCAAATAAGCATTTTCATTTTCTTGTGAATCCTTATGATCTTGTCTATTGATATTCAGTTTTTAACATTCACTTCGTTTTTGTTTTTGGCATTATCCACTACCTGAAATATCTCTTTCATATTCTCTTGATATGTTTGTACGTAATCTGTCATTATCTTTTGTGTCGTTTTCTCTATTGGAATTGAATAATTCAAATCACCTTTCCAAGTTTATTTCAAGTTAGAATGAATGGAATTGTTATAAGTCATAATAGCTGTGTTAATTCGAGATGTAAAAGGAATTTTCTCTGAAGAAAGACATCTTAATTGTTCAATTAAGTTGGAGTGAAATCTCTCTATTGGGGCATTTGATTGTTATACAAATTCCACACTCAATATGAAGGAATTGTAGGTTTTGAATTTCTTAAGGAGAATAATTTCACAATTGATTTGCAAAATAATATTTTAATAGGTGAAAATTGTAAAATCCCTATTCTTTTTCAAAAAGTTATTCCGAGAAGATTATCTTATCCTGTAAATTTGAACCATTTACCTATGAAAATACAGAATCAACTTATTAAAATTTTCAACAATACTGAAAAAGCGTTGCAATTACCGGGACAAACTCTTAATTTTACTTCAAAAATTAAACACAATATAAGAACTAAAGACGAAATACCGATACATGCAAAAATATATCGTTATCCGGAAAAATATCGTAACGAAGTCCAAAGACAAATAGAGGACATGTTAGACAAAAATATTATCAGACCAAGTATATCACCCTGGTCATTTCCAGTCGTAATGGTCAAGAAAAAACAAGACCAATCAGGTAAACAAAAATGGCGTATGGCTATAGACTATAGACAACTAAACGAGAAAACAATCGATGATAAATATCCAATCCCTCAAATTGATTGTATATTGGATAAATTGAAAGGAGCCAGATATTTTTCAGCTTTAGACTTAGCATCTGGTTTTCACCAAATACAACTTGATGAAAGTAGCATCGAAAAATCCGCTTTCACAGTAGACAATGGATATTATGAATTTTTAAGAATGCCCTTCGGTTTGAAAAATGCACCAAGTACTTTCCAACGTTTAATGAATAATATTTTACAAGATTTCATTGGGAAATGTTGCTATGTTTATATGGACGACATAATAATATATTCAAAATCAATAGAATCGCGTTTAGCTGATATACATAATATTCTAGAATTATTACAGAAAGAAAATTCAAAAATTCAATTAAATAAATCTAATTTTTTTAATACAGAAATTGAATTTTTAGGACATATCATCACACCAGAAGGTATTAAACCTAATAAGAGAAAAATAGAAATAATCAAGAAATTTCCATTACCACAGACTTTTAAAGAAATTAAATCATATTTAGGAATGTTTAGTTATTATAGAAAATTCATTCCTAATTTCGCTAAAGTTACGAAATCTATGACGAAATATCTAAAGAAAGATGCAAAAATTGACGTCACTGATTTAAATTATAAAGAAGCGTTCATAACTTCTAAAAATTTGTTAATGAACCACCCAGTTCTAATATACCCTGATTTTACAAAAACGTTCAATCTAACTACTGACGCATCTAATTATGCGATTGGAGCCATTTTATCACAAGGTACTGCCCCTAGTTCTGATTTACCAATAGCATATGCAAGCAGAACACTAACCGAGCCGGAAATAAAATATTCTACAATTGAAAAAGAATTATTAGCCATTGTATGGGCAACGAAACATTTCAGATCCTTTCTATATGGAACAAAATTCATAATTTTTACCTATCATAAACCTTTAATTTGGTTGAATTCATTAAAAGAGCCAAATTCTAGATTAATGCGATGGAAATTGAAATTGTAAGAATTCAATTATGAGATTAAATTTAAACCAGGCAAGAATAACAACGCAGATTATTTATCCACGGTAAAAATAAATACTAATGAATCGCAGAATAATAATCATTGCCACGTACAAAAGGAAATAGATAAGAATAATGCATTAAATGAATCAAAAGATATTAACATCTTAGAAGACGATATCGATTCTTTATTTCCCAACATAACTGCAGACAAACTAGAAATGACAATGAATTAGATGACATCATCAAAATCCTTGAAGATGATGAAGCGCAGAATGAAACAATACATAGTAGTATTGAAAATCCAATATTAGAATTGCTCTTCACAGAACAACCATTGAATCATTACAAAAATCAAATTATATTTGTCAACACTTCCAAGACATATTTCGTACATAAAGCGAGAATATTTAAAAATCGTAATAGACTCACAATTTCAATAAGTGACACGAATGACTTTACAACATTTATTAAAGAATACTTACAACATGGAAAATCATATTGTTTATTTTTTAAACATGATGAATTGAAAATACCTTTTATGAATATCCCTCAAAACAATTTTAAAGCTGAATCGTTTCATCTAAAAATAGCAAATGTTTTCCTAGAAGACATCGAAACAGAATGTGACCAATTAGAAAAAGTTAAATTATATCATGAAGCAAAATCTGGACATAGAGGAATGCAAGAAAACATACAAGCATTGAATCGAAAATTTTATTGGCCTCAATTGGATATTACTGTCCAAAAATATGTAAATACATGTGAAACCTGTCAAAAGAACAAATATGAACGTACACCCACGAAAATGATATTTAAAAATACGCCTGTTGGCTCAAAACCATTCTCTCATTTATATGTGGACACCTTGAAAATAGAAAATACTAATTGCCTAACAATTATCGATTCATTCTCAAAATTCGCACAATGCTATCCTTAAATTCATAAAACAGCAAATGAAGTAATGGATAAATTAATATTTTTTATAAGTAACAATGGAGTACCTGAACGTATTACTTGCGATAATGGTACAGAATTTAAGAATAAAACAATTCAGAATTTTCGAGAAATACACAAGATAGCTCTACAATATATAACTTATTTGAATCCAAATTCAAATGCCCCAACAGATTTCAACCAACTTAATTGAACAATTAAGATGTCTTTCTTCAGAGAAAATTCCTTTTACATCTCGAATTAACACAGCTATTATGACTTATAACAATTCCATTCATTCTAACTTGAAATAAACTTGGAAAGGTGATTTGAATTATTCAATTCCAATAGAGAAAACGACACAAGGGATAATGACAGATTACGTACAAACATATCAAGAGAATATGAAAGAGATATTTCAGGTAGTGGATAATGCCAAAAACAAAAACGAAGTGAATGTTAAAAAACTGAATATCAATAGACCAGATCATAAGGATTAACAAGAAAATGAAAATGCTTATTTGAATTAATCGAAAATGAAAGAACCATATAAGAAGATACCTATAAACATAATAAGTGATATAACGATAAGAAATCCTCAGAATAAACACGTGTATCACAGAAATAGGATCAAACAGAGAAAACATTAATTAGTTTCTTTGTTTTCAGATGAACTCCATATCCTTCATCTTTCTGATCATACTAACTAGAAGTTACTCATTTTCCGTTCAAGAAATCGAGAATAATTTGTTGCCTATCCATTGAGGAAAGATCTATATTGCAGATCATGTAAAATATTTATTATTTCACTATAACATTTTCGGAATACCCGAATAAATAAAACTTCAGCAAAATATTATTAAAGAATGTGTGAATACTACGTATACTATCCCTGTGTATCATTATTTGATTATGGCTAATTCTTCAATACATATAAATGAAGAAACTTTTAATAACATAATTACTCAGGAAATAAGAAAACGAAAAGGCCTATTAAATATTGGAGGTTCCATTTCAAAATTTTTGTTTGGTACCTTAGATGCAGACGACGAAATTTTATAAAAAAATATTTTGAAAGTATTAGAAAAATGAAGATTTCCTTAAAGTAAATCTACAAAAAATATTAAATATCATATCTAATACTCAGGCGAAGTACACGAATACCATAAATTTGCTTATAGCAAAGACTAAACAGTTGGAGATATCTACTCAATTAAGTTTTAAATTAAATTTAATAATTCTCCATTCTCACGAGATTGCAATAATATTATCCGAAATTGAAAACGCAATTAGTTTTGCACGGTTACACCTTTTACATGAAAATATTTTACCATTAAATAAATTTAATGAACTCATACAAAGAGAAAAAATGTTGCCATTTACTCATCTGACAGATTACTACGCTGTTTGTACAGCAAAAGCCTTTATTGAAGATTTCAATATTCTATTTAGCATAACCGTTCCAATCTTCGGTAATATTCAATATTTCCTCTTTAAATTGTATAATATACCTTATCAAAATTCCAAAATACCTAACCTACTATCCTATGCATTAACAAGCAACGACAAAATCGTCTGAATTACCGAAATAATTCAGCAAGTTGAAGATTTCTATCTAAGCAAACAAGATTATCTGAGAAAACCACCTGAATATAGGGTCATTTCACGTGAAGCGGACAGGGAAAAAAAGTGAGGTTCTGAAAATCGATCATATTCGGCTCATTTATACTTCTAACACGTATGAAGGTTAACACAAAATATTTTTTATGTATAATGAATATTTCACAAGTTATGGGTTTCTAAACAATTGACGTAATTGTAATATCAATTTTTTGAAAGTAGTTTTTCCAATTTAAAAATTTTACAACAAAACATTTTACATAGCGATACATATTGGAAAAATACTGTTCTTTTTAACAATAAAATGAAATTTAAAAAAAAAATTTATTTCATGTCCAAAACCGAAAGTAAACTTTTCAAACTTGAATTTCAGTCACTTCAACCAATTTTTTTTTCAATTTTTTTTCCTCAAAATATAGCCTAAAACATATTTAAGATACCTTAGAAAATTCGAAATGAGTTTCCTATTAGTTTAGGAGTTATATTGATTAATGTACATACGCGTCGCAATGGCCGTGATATCTGGCGCTAGCTTAGATCGGTTGGTGTGCGCGAAACAACATGTCTTGTATAATTGCTGTGATATAATAATTATAACATGATAAAACAACATTGTAACAACGCAAGAACTAGTTTATTTTGTAATTTTTACAACTTTACAATGGAAATCTATGCTAGAACTGGTGCTTTTCACAAGAAGGTCACTGGTTGTTGGAATAAAGCTGTGAAACTTTTTGGTTCCAGCAATGGTGACTGTAGACGCAAACCGGATTTGCAAAAATATTCTCTGGCGTTCTCTATCCTCTTTAGTGAATGGATGTTTGTTTTAAAGATGATTAAAGATGATACAATTGCTTTACTTGGCGGTAACTGGAGACTTTCACGCGCAGGTGAACATTTATGATTCCCTCCTAGACCATCGCATGGCCCCTTTTCGTGAGACGTTGCATGAAAATGCAACTCTGCATCTACATTGAAACCTTCTTTGTAATAAAACAGATTCACAAAGTGTAATCTGTTTTTGAAATGTTGGGAAGCCCCGTCGGTTGCGAATGTAATTCTAGATCCAACTATTGAGTTTTCTAAAAAATTCTTGTGTAGTACCTTTTTGAAAGCATAGAAGGTGACTGTGTCATGCTTCAAGTCGTCAGAAATCATAACAATGCTATCGTGCTTTACTTCACTACCGTCTCTGTAGTAAAAAACCGACGTTAGAAGCGTTTTTTGTTCGTTATTCTAATGAGAAGATTGAGCAGCATCTTGGACAACAAAACTATAATTTTCTGCAAAATCACATTGTACGAGAATTTAACCTTCATCGATAGTCTACTTCAGAGTTCTAAAATAAAGCGCCTTTTCCTCTGCAATGTAAGCATGAGGTTTCAAAAGGTCCAAAGCGTCGCATAACTCATCTACAAAATTATCAGAAGATAAAACTCATCTTGAGTATTTTGCGAAGTTTCACTGGATGTTTGACTGCATTGCTAGATGTTTGTCTTCATTAGTTACTGGAGGTGTTTCGTTTGAAAGTCGTTTCCTACAGGAGGCACATAGGTAAAATTCTCGTGAAAAGCCCTAGTTTTGTGCTAAACAATGAGATATTTTTCTTAAATTTTCATATTTTCGATGAAGTACCAAGCGAACTGGTTCAAAACAACGATCACCGTACGTCTCCATTATAATAACAAGAATTATTATAATTGATTATTATAATTATTTCTATGAAACTTTGCAGTAATAAAGCTAAGACATTTGAATAAAACATAGGCTATAATTTATAAAGATTGGACATACCGGGCGTGCGAAAGCTAGCATATTATATTAATAATATTTATTCCACATCCTTGTAAGAGCTTAAATACGCTGAAACGAGATAAAATCTTTATAAAGTTGCGAGTTTTGATACAATATAGCGCAAACTTACTAGACTTAAATGCAAGCGTCAGATATAACTCCCATTGCGACGAGTTTACAGCTTCATTCCAACAACCAGTGGCCTTCTTGTGAAAAGGGCCAGTTCTAGCATAGATTTCCATTGTAAAGTTGTAAAAATTACAAAATAAACTAGTTCTTGCGTTGTTACAATGTTGTTTTATCATGTTATAATTATTATATCACAGCAATTATACAAGACATGTTGTTTCGCGCACACCAACCGATCTAAGCTAGCGCCAGATATCACGGCCATTGCGACGCGTATGTACATTAATCAATGTAACTCCTAAACTAATAAGAAACCCATTTTGAATATTCTACGGTATTTTAAGTATACTTTAGGCTATATTTTGAGAAAAAAAAATTAAAAAAAAATTGGTTGAAGTGACTGAAATTCAAGTTTGAAAAGTTTACTTCCGGTTTTGGACATGAAAAAAAATTTTTTTTTTAAATTTCATTTTATTGTTTAAAAGAACAGTATTTTTCCAATATATATCGCTATGTTAAATGTTTTGTTGTAAATTTGTTAAATTGGAAAAACTGCTTTCAAAAAATTGATATTACAATTACGTCAATTCTTTAGAAACCCATAACTTGTGAAATATTCATTATACATAAAAAATATTTTGTGTTCACATTCATACGTATTAGAAGTATAAATGAGCCGAATATGATCGCTTTTCAGAACCTCACTTTTTTTTTCCCTGTCCGCTTCACGTGAAATGCCCCTATATCCAAATGGTCCTGAAGCACCTGAAAGAAAAATGTAATCGAAGTTTTGTGGAATCACAAAAAGACTTATTCCAACTATAAAATGGAAAAATAATTTCGATTAATAATGAAATAATACGCGAAGAATGTCAGACGGGCTGCTTCTCTCATAAGATTCCCAAAGTATCTTTAATAACCTCTGAATGCATTGTTACCAATGAATTGGAGAGGATAAACTCCAGGAAGATTTTCAACAAATACGGTCAAGTGGATCTTACACCTTCAGAAATAAATTGGACGAATATCAAAGATTCCAATTACTTAGAAGAAGAAGCCATTCCCAAACTAGAAGACTTGTATCAATGGGCCCCGCACCCTACAACTATGAACTTTGTCAAAAGGGGAGGAGTTATGTGAACTTAGAACAATGCCTTCCTTTCGCAATTAATAAATTAAGTAATTAACGTCACAATATACGAATGATGACTAACCAACTTTATGTTATATAAACTCAGGCCTAACTTAGATTCTTCAATATGTTAACGTTAGTGAGTACAATAATATGTTAAAGCTACTTGTAATCTTTACTTGTATATAAAATTGTTTTTTTTAAAAGTAATTCTTCGTGTTGAAAACCAAAATTATAAAATATATCCTTCAAATCTATAATTTTGTTTTCAATCATTGAGAAAAATTAATGATTGGTGATTATTCGACGAGACTGAATGCTGACACAAACCGACTATTTTGTTTTTGTAAAATTTTCAAGCATCAGAAATTTTCTGATGATTGTTATTACAAAATTTATATTGTACGCGTAAATTATGTAGAAGCAGAAATAATGCAAGAATAAATAGGTATTCAATAATTGATTATTATAGAATGACCAGTTTCGAAGTTTTTTGTCTGAATCTGTCTCAGCTAACTAAATCATTTGTAATTCTATTTTCGTTACACCAAATATATTCTATGTGAAAATAATCCACTACAATTCATAATAGATAAAATGGTGTGAGTTTATTCTATATCGATTCATATTTTCTCATGTAAAATAATTTCCTGAATCATGTAGTCAGAATAACAAGAAACATTCGTTCTATTATCGTTGCTACATTATTACAATTCGACTGAAATGAGAAAACATTCCCAATAAATCAATATTCTTCATTCAGTATATTTTGTTTACTGAAATGTAAATTTTTCCGATTTTTTTTGTTCACATTATCAATTCATCATTTTATTTTCATTCATAAATATATGAGCTGTTTTTTCATATATTTCAACAAATTGTTTGATTATGATTTTTTTCAACTTGAAAATTAGTGTCACATGAAATGAATTCAGTCAAATTCAATTAACTACTGGTACATAGCACATACGATTAGGGATGAATCGATACCATATTGTTATCGATACTTTCACTCGATACTTTACTTGTTCTTTAAGTATCGATACTAATTCGGTATCGATACTCGTATCGAATGGTTTTCGGAAAATTTAATGTGAAAACTATAAACCATATTATTAAACTATAAAACTAGTGTGTCTTTCCAAATGCTTATGCAAATTAGAAGTTGTGCCATAGAATCGCACAGTTTTGAAGTATTATTTGCAACTTGTGCTTTTCTCATTTTTTGTGAAATATTGTCACACACTATTTGCTAGTTATAACTAGATAACTATTTTTGATAAGCAATATTTTTAGTAAAACGGAACATCAAGAGTTTAGTTACTTTTTTGCTCAATACTACTAGTACTACGCCTGATAAGTGAATGCTATCTTTCAAATTTCAGTATAGATGGTCGAATGTTACCCGTTTGCTTGAAAAAATCTTTTTGTAGAGAAAACTACAACTCTGAATATGAGCGATACATTACGTAATTTTTTTGTTGATGAGTATATTATCGTAACATTCGTAATAAATGGTTTTTAGCATATTTTTCAGAAATTTGGCGTATTTTGTTATATTTTCTACAACAATTTTGTAGACAGATCTTCAATAGTTGGTTCAAATCTTTAAAAGTTCCAATTTATGTCATATGCGGATAGAACTAGAAATTGTCACTTTCTGAAGATTATGAATATTCTGTTCATTCTTTCAGAATTAAAGAATGAACAGAATTTCAAATATTAAAAAAAATATTTCCGTAGAAAACTATGCCGAATACATACATAAATAATCAATTAAATAACATTGGTAAAATTTTTTGGGAGTTGTCAATGTTGTTATAGGTATTTGCCAAACATATCGGTAGCTAGAACAACAATTTAAAAAAAGGCAACTGTAGTACACTATTCAGTGATCATAAAAATGTAATAATATAGGTAGACAATTACAAATTCATATCAATAAAAAATGGGCGTATCATATTAATAAACAAAAAAATTCCAAAGTTTAAAAATCCGATACCATGCAGTAAGTAATATAATTGAATAATTTCTTTATAGAAGGCAAGAACATATGTTCTCAATGTGTTTCGCACCCCTGAACAGGTACTTTGCAAAGTACAAACTGACAGAATTCAGTTCTATTCTATTCACACTCAGGGATACCAACTTGGGGGTTTTCCCCCTAAATTTAGGGGGACAAAATGTTTGGTGGGTTTTTTTTGGGGACTTTTCAAAATTCAAATTTTCAGGGGTAATCTTAGGGGTACTTGGCACAAATATACACAAATAACTGCAATATAAGAGCTACATCCGATCCATGTGATGGTTCAGTAAAACTGGAATGATAACTTCTGACAGAAGAGCCAGCTTAAAAAGTGCGAAAGTAATATAGGTACTCCCATTAAGATGTTAGTATTGGCGTACCATTTACATAAATAATCAAGATAATCATTAATTTTTAATCAACCTAGTTATCAGCTAATTACCTGGTGTTACAAGAAGAGAAGTATAAAAATTGGAAAAAAACATATTTTCAATTTAATAAAAATATTTATTTCTAATGTGAGTAAGTATACCAATTTCATCAACTTACCAATTGAAATGAATTGAAAACAAATAATAGAAAGACAAAGGAATCTTTTCCTCATCTTTTATAATACGAATTCAAGATGATTGAAAATTTCAATTGATATTTGAGCAAATAGTATCTCACGAAATGGAAGATCTGTGTTAAATTACATGTCTTTGATATAATTAATGTTTAAAATACTGCCATCTTATATTTCCCGAACTTCATACATCTAAAAACTACATATTCCAAAAATGAACAATTGGCAGTGTGGAAAAAAAACGAACTTTTCTAATGAATAATTACATTGAAAATTCAAATATACCGATATTTTCCTATTATACAATAAAAACAGATACACAAGGACGTTGTGTGTGTCAGTGTGTGTTTGTGCGTGCATGTCTATGAGGTGATTGATCTACATTTAGCAAATGTATCTCCAAGTATAACTTAATTTATAAAATAGCAAAAGTTTTCATTCATAAATTCATAATTTACATAAAAATTATTTATCTGAAAAAAGATAAAGAATGAACAACTACATTACAGAGTAAAACAACGTATAATGAATTTTTTGAAAAAAATTTGTGTATTCTTCCCATGCGTTAAATAATAACTTTTTGAGTAGTCATATAAAAACTTAACAAAATGTAATTTACAAATCAATAGTGATTCACGAAAATAATTAAGTAGGTTGTGCTCACATCTGTAAAACTTAAATCTAATGTCCAATTAATTAATTTGTTATTATATATAACATATTATAAATATTTCAGTCGAATATTATATTTCCTCTATACCTGTCAAACAGTTATTATATTTCATTATACATATAACAATAAATTTAGAACATCTATCCGATTATATAGAATGAAATACATTAAGGTTGAATTCCAAACAACTATCTGTAATAATTAAAACAAACATATGAACACCTACATAATGGAAACTTGTTTAATATCATTTTAAAACCAATTGGAAAGTGATACAAATGAACTGAATTCATTGAAATACTAAATCATTCAGAAATAAAAAAAATATGAATAATCAGGAGAAATAATTAATATGGATTCTCACAGCTATCACAAAATAAATTATACACAATTGAATAATATACAGAGGAAACATGGATAATATTGGAATAATAATAATTACCTACATATTGAACGTATGCTCATCAAACATATAGACCTAAAATATATTATTGAATGATGAGTTCTATACTTTGTGAAAATTACATTTTAGACCAAGATTAAAAACAATTTTATCTAACATTTACAGATTAGGTGTTATACTTGCTAACAGCTTGTTATATAACTTACGTTTCGTTAAGGCATTTACTAGTATTTGAAAGTGAAATATGTTGAATATTTCATTAAATATTTCTTAAACTAGTATTGAATATGTTTAGTATTCGTAAATTAATATTGTACTTAAATTTTTTTTTCAATGAAAATGATCAGCCACTTATTTCTTTGAATTATCAAAGATGAATTAATCTGTAATAAAAATACCTGATATTTCTACATTCTTGATAAAATCATACAACACTTCTGTTCGAAAAAGTAAAATTAACGTTAAACATTTTGCAAGCGTATGAATTGAAAATGAAATGATAAAAATATTCAGAAAATCATTCATCGAATTCTGTTTTAATCTTTGACAAGAGTTGATCACAAGTTTTCTTAGCGTCCCCAAGTAGCATGGACGTGTTCGACTTGTAGAAAACTGGGTTGTCTACTGCGGCGTAGCCAACACCCAAGGATCTCTTCATAACGATTACATGTTCTGCGTCCCAAACTGTCAAAACTGGCATACCTGCGATTGCAGAATTTGGGTCGTCCACCGCAGCACTGTTAACTGTGTCATTAGCTCCAATCACCAGCACCAAATCGGTGGCTGGAAAATCGTCATTTATTTCCTCCATTTCAAAAACATCATCATAAGGCACACCAGCTTCAGCGAGGAGGACGTTGAGTTGGCCTGGCATACGACCTAAAAAAATATCACATTATCATCACATAGTTGTCATCACATATTTAAGATATATAGTTCCTTATTGCTCCACCATTTTACAGATCACTAGCGCTTCATTTGTAAACATTACCATAAGAAGTTCTTTTGAATATGGGTTGGTTGAAAATAGTTATCAGGAGAAAATGTCCGATTGAATTTACAGGCAGACACTAAAGTGCAGCGCAGGAGAGATGAGAGAGTTTGTCGAGTGGGCTAATCAATTGAATAGTGATACTTTTGAACACTGTTTTAAGCCCTACATTTTTGAACATTGTATTCACTATTTTAAAGATTTGTTTATTGTTTCAAGAAGTTCATTCTATATCATTTGTAGCGCCTTCGTGAAGGGTTATTGTACTAAGGATTTTTCTTGAGAATTGGACTGTCCAGAAAGAAGCGACAATGTAAGATTGTTACAAGCAAGAACTGGTGATGATGAGTGCAATATATTTAAAATACAAATACAACGTAACTATAAAATAATGCAAATATATTACACTTGAAATTTAATATTTTTGAATTACCTCTTTCAAATTTTAACAATAAAAACAAAAAAACTCAATTTGTTGATTTTTACTTTTACTAAGTGGGTTGGCAACATTACATCTAAGATTCACCATCATATACAAAGTATATGATAGTACATGGAAATGTTAAGTAAAAGAGATTTGTGCAGTATATTTCCCGATACGTGTCTTAAAATTCAATTTTACTTACCTGCTACGGGATGTATAGCGAAACGAACGTTTTTGCCATGACTTTTCAAGGACTTCACCATTTCTGCTATGGGATATTGTGCTTTAGCAACGCAAAGACCATATCCAGGTACTATAATAATGTTTTTAGCATTCTTGATAGCATCTATGGCGCCATCCAAATTTATTTCAGTGTGTGTTCCAGTAATTTCCATTGGTTTTCCAGTACCAGTACTGGAGGTACCATAACCACCAAGAATCACGTTTGGAAGGGACCTATTCATAGCCTGTAAGCGAGAGAGAAGGCAGAAGGATATTTTGCGATTAATATGAAGATTTTTCATAATGTTTATATCATAGATGAGATGTGACTTAAGGTATGAGATACAACTTACCTTACACATAATATAAGATAGAATTGCTCCAGATGACCCAATCAGAGCACCAACAATAGTCATCAGGTTATTATTTAACATGAAGCCTTCTGCACACAAAGCCCATCCTGAATAACTATTGAGTACTGTGATGACCACTGGCATATCTGCACCTGTAATGAGATGTCAGTTACTCTAAAGAACAAATTACATCGCCTATGTTACTTCCGACACACTTCAACACGAACTACAGTTTGTACTTACCTCCAATGGCAGATGTTAAAGTGACACCCATAGTAGTGGAGAGAGCAGCAGTAGCTGCTAAAGCCCCTAGTCCACCTGCTAGCGTTGGATCATAGAAGAGATAACTAGCAGCTCCCAAGCTGCCTAAGAATAAACCGCTGTTGAGGGCATGTCTTCCAGGCAGAAGTAGGGGAGCTGAATTCAAAAGTCCTTGTAATTTGCCATAAGCTACCAGAGAGCCACTGAAAAGATCAGAGAAAGAGCAATTATTCAATTATGTAGTAAAATACAAGTGAAATAGCTAATTATTTTCATTATGTATATACAAATACCTGAAATAGCTGAGGCATCAATTTTTTCGATATTGTTCATCAGCAATATGAAACCTTATTTTACCTGAAAGTTACTCCACCTATATATGTTCCCAGAAATAGAGCTGTCTTGATTACACTCGCCGCTGGGTCAGTTGCAAATGTTGGAAAATCATGAATAAAAGTGGCGCCACAGGTGAGCACTGCAGCAAGACCAACTAAACTGAAATAGTCAGCGATAACACAGTTTTCGGAGATTATAATAAATAATCTAATACCTGTGGAAGGCGGCCACCAATTGAGGTAGATCAGTGATTTCGATCTTCTTCGCTATTAGGGTTCCTAAGGCACCTCCTCCAACAAGACAGGCTCCCATCTGTGCCAACACTTCGGAGGAGGGGCTTAGTTGACCTAACGTGGCAGCAATACCTCCTGTTACCCCAATCTGAATAGGCATATCTCAATATTTAATAATTTTCAATTAAAAGATTATTTGGTAAAAGCATACTTACTATTCCAATGTTGTTACCCCATCTTGAGGTCTTTTGTGAACTTAATCCCGCCAAAGCTCCTACACAACATAACGATGATGCCAAGTAAGCTACTTGGTGAATTTCTGGAAGTCCCGTCAAAGCAGCCCAACCATATCCACCTAAAAAGGCAGCTGCTGGTATTCCATAAAGATAATTATATTCTGGAGGATCTTCTGGCCTCTTGAACATATCCAACATTCGCTTTGTTACCAAGAAACCACCAAATACATTGATGAAGGAAATGAAGGCGGCAGAAGCAGCTAAAGCCTAGAAAGGATATTCAATATCATTGAGCTACATAAAATATCATTTCAACTTTAATGAATGGAAATGGCAAGATATCACGTTTATTATAGGTAGACGTGAAATAATATTTGAAACTTTGCATTTATTTTCATGAGTTGTACAATTTACCTATAGCAGTGACATTTGTATGTTAGTACGATAAATTTTCATTTCGCTCTTGTATTGCAACTTACCTCCACTGCATTCGTGGGATAATATCCTCCATTCATAAGCAATAGACCACCAACAGCTGTAATACCCGATATAGCATTCGTAACAGACATAAGAGGAGAATGAAGAGCTGGAGTAACGCCCCACACTGTGTGGTAACCCACAAGACCAGATAATCCAAAAGTAGTTAGCATGGACGTGAATGCTGCATTTGGAGAAACTACACCCAATCCCAAAATACCAGAAAGACCTAAACACACAAATCAAACTAAATATAAACATCATAATCATAAAACGATGATAAACGTTCAAGAAATATTAATAGTTTCTTACCAGCTGTACACATCAGGGAATCTTTCACTGTGGCAAGAAGCGGGTCCTCGTTCTTTTGTTTTTCCTTCAATTTTTCTGCGGCAGTTTTAGGCTTTGGAGGAGAGGGTGGAGGAGTAAGCGAAACAGAAAGTGGTGGTGGTGGCCACATAAGTTCTCCTTGGTTCAACACAATACTGCCACGTACAACTTCATCTTTTAAATTAATGTGAAAATGTTGGTTCTCACCTAAAAACAGCAGTTAAAGTATGAACAATTAATTTCATTAAAACAATCTTTCTCGATAACCTTCTGCGAAAATAATGGAAAAAATCGCACTAAACAGGTTTCTATAAATACTATAAAAACCAAACGACATATTTGTGAAATTATCATTTTTAAGGCTATGCTAAAAATAAATAAAGTTTTTGGGGAAAATGTCATGGCTCCTAAAACCTTGAGTGTTGAAACAATTACACTTACCGATAGATAACAGGAATTTGGAAACGTTGTTAGCATATAACGTGGAACTCTGTGTAGGCAATCTACTTGCTAAATCCGTTAGTCCAATGTGAGTGATATCATTCAAAGTATATATTTCACCCGGCTTTGTCGTTTCAACATTGCCTCCAGACTCTGCAGCAAGATCTACTATTACACTTCCCGGCTTCATAGACAAGACATGTTCCTGATAAAACAATAGGATTTCAGAAAAACGTGAATATTTTGTCAAGTCATTTAGAATTTAGCTGTTCCTTCAGTTTAAACGAAGATATGAAATTTTTTTATCTTTTTTTCAAGTTTAAAAATTCAAGTTTTCTTATTTGGCATTATCTGAATTTTTGAAAACAATTTGAAGAGTTTTCGTAATTCCACAAATTTTTTCAACTCATTTTGAATGTTCTGATAATTATTTGAGTGTTATATGTTGTCGTTATTTGGATCATATAAATTATGTATATATATAAGTGCTAAAGGCTGATTCAGTATAAAATTTTTATGTGATACCACATGTTCTATACTTGGATCTCTGTTATCTATATGCAGAACCATTAAATTCTAAATTCATTATATTAGAAATAATTCTCGACTCAAATTAAATGTTGAATGGAATATCAAAAATAGTTTATAGTAGTATTTATGTATATTATACATTTTTCGTATGATAAAAAGAAAAGAATTGCTCCTAAACTTGTTTTACGTTCATTTAAATATATATAAAAATTATTCGCATTAGATTCAAAACTGAGACTTAGTTACATACCTTCAAAATAAGAACAGGTGCTGTTTTTCCTGGAATCAAGGCTGTTGAAATAATGACGTCAATTTCTTCACATTGTTTGGCGAATAGAGCATGCTCAGCATCAATAAATTCCTTAGACATTTCTTTACTGTAGCCAGCTGCAGTACCTCCTTCTTCCTAGTAAAAAAAAAGATAAAGTTGACAAACAAAACTTCGAAACTACGATCGCATATGTGTAATTTTAAACCAGCATCAATAATGGGGGTTATTCAGGATTCTCTTTCGCCAGGCATTTTAGAGAGGATTAATTAGTTAAACCTAAGGAAGTAAATTTTGAATACCTACTCAGACCCCAAAAAAGAAATTAAAGGATTAGTCATTTCTATTTGAGAACAAACATTATTTATGTATGAAGAATGGTGTATTTTGTAAGGGTTATGTATCTGGAGTAAAAAGAAAAGAGAGCCGTAGATAACAACAGCGAAATGGGGTTTACACCCCATAAGGTTTGTTATCAAACCTACAATGGAAGAAGTCAAAATTATTATTAAGAATAGTCACACCTTGAACTAGTAGGTCTTGACGGTGTACATAGTATTTGCGCAATCAATTTATGGAAATAGGCCAAGAAAAAGTGATCCAGTTTCTCAGTGATAGAAGATCCTCAAATTATGCCCTTTTCCACTTAGGTCATTACATACTTATGTCAAAAGATCTGGTTCACAAATAGATCCTTGCAAAATATCGATTAATTAGCTGTCACCAAACAATCTACTAAGTCTACTAAGTCACTAAACTAAATCTACTATGACTTCTTCTATTACTGATATCATTACAGAACAACAGAAAGTTTGCACAAAGAATTCCATGGGATGCAAAGAAGCACTAATTATCCGTGATCGGCAACTAGGCTTACTCCAATTTTGTGCATACCTGGTTTCGATTCTGTCCCTCTGGCTAATTCACAAGATGGAAATCTATAAAATTCATCTTTAACTGATCTTACTTTAGTGAAAAATTTTCACTAATTTTTTTAGTAAATTGAAATACATTCCGTTTATAGAAGAAAACTATTTCAATTATAAAGAAATAATTACTTCAGTTAAAATAGAAATCTACTGAATCGTTCAGGCCAAACAACATACCTAGCTAAAAGCGGGACTAAAAAAGACTCTGACATTAACATTAAGATACCCAAAAGTGACATTAGACAGGGAATCGAACGAAAGTCCCATTTCAACACAAGCAAATAATAAAGCAAAGGGGGTCACAACAGCATGAAACCTTGGTTTTGGAAATATATCCGTCGAAAACTAGTAGTCAATATCAAAAGCTGATAGTAACCACTTCAGCAAGTTGCGTCTTAGCACCAATAGACCTAATCTAGAACTTATCATGCCCTCCATGAAAATCAGAATTTTCAGAGGGTCAACAGAGAATCAAAATTTGAAGACTCAACTGTTTCCTTTCTTCAATTTTTTTTTTCATCAGAACCGAAAATTCGACAAATGAAACATATTTCTGAATACTTCCAGACTATGAATTGAATATATAAAGAGACAAGTTGAAATCTCTGTAAGTTGATACGAACTGAAGTAATTGAGGAAAAGCAGATTTTTCTGTTTTTCTTCAATTGAAAAATTTTTCAATTTTAAATACCAAATTAAATTTTAAATACCCCACTGTCGTATAGCGAGAGTGGGGTGAGAGCTCCGCTGTTGTACCAGCCTTGCCACTTATTACTTAGCCATTTACCAGTTACTCGCCGAAATGCCATTTGTTTTGTAGTTTCTTCTTCTTTCTTATTGAAACGCCCATGTTCGTTTCCCAAGTCCCCCAATTGGAGACTAGGGAAATTTCACGTCCACATGCAGAAATGATTTACGGCACGAGTCTTACATTTATCATTTATTTAGAACACTACTTTGAAAATTTAAACTGAAATTCCGTCTGTGCTACTTTCTCGACATTTTATGACTTGTGACATTTTCTACTGTAAAAGATATACATTTGACAATTAGTAATTATATGTTTTATAGTTTGAATGCTTTACTTTTTACAATATCGTCTAAAAAATTTCATTTGGGTATTTTATTACCCGTTTCCAATTTATTGTTAAATGGTTTTTCTTTTTGTTGATTTTTATTTTTTATAATGGTTTTTAAATTCTTCCATACTTCTATGGAGTAAAATTTTCACTTCATAAATTTTTTCTCTAATCATCTCTTTCTCTAATTTCGTTATTCATTTCTTTATTCCACATCCTGTTATCCCCTTAATTTGTCCGTAAGTTGTCATTTATATCATCCACTGATCTACTTCAATAATTTCATTATTAAAATGACCAGGAAAATATTGCGTCCGGAGATCAAATGTGATTTATAAATAATATGAACATGAGTCAGTATATCATTTTATCCGTAACAAGTCGTGTATTATATGCCCTTATAACAAATATGAAAGAAAACAATAAAATTTTACTGGCCCATGAGGGGATCAAACCCGCGACCTTTGCGTTATTAGCACGACGCTCTAACCAACTGAGCTAATGGGCCGGCTATATTTATTGCGAGCATATAATTGACTAGTGTGTTATCTAGAAAGTGACATTCGAATTTCATATCCTTATTTGTTTGTGAAAAGATTGATTGCTGATGATTTTTTCAGAAGTGCCATTCATTGAACAATTGATGAAGTACACGTGTAGAATTTAAAAATAAATGTTACTCATAGTACTAGCATAACAGGAATTGCTTGTTAGATTTATAATCAAATTGAAATAGCCTTTTGGTGGTATACAATTATCCATAGGTTCATGTTGTTATTGATTTTTTAAAATTTCATTTGAAAAGCAATTTTTTTCAATATGAGTAAAATCTTCTGTTATACATATTATTATCGTCGTTTGATTCGTTGTACTGATATTTCAAATTATGTGACTATGTTGAATGTGTACTGTTTGGAATGTTTGGGTATATAATTGATATATTTGATAGCATTACCCCAGAATTTGAAAACTTTATCATGATTTTAACAGCATTTTCTAAAATTGTGTTCTAGATTTTTGATATTAAATTAGAATAGAGCTTTAGAATGTTATTTCTTTACGGCACGCAAAACCTTCGTTTCACCATTTGACATGAACTTTCATGATTAATTCAGTAAGTTGAAAACTTACCTTTATATTAATGGTTAAAAATTCAGCACCCATCGACTCAATCTGTTCCTTCACTGCTGATCTTGTATCGAAAGCTCTAACTATCGCTCCCATTGATTTGGCTTGACCTGCAGCCGCCAAACCTGCTACTCCGCCCCCAATGATCAATATTTTTGCCGGAGGTACCTTACCTGCAGCTGTGATCTGCCCTTAAATGAAGCAACGGTTAATTAACAACTGCTTCGAGTAAGAAAAGCATAGCAATAATCAGCTTTTGCACACACTTCTGTTATTATATCTCAATCTTCACTCATTCAATTATCCACTCATATCTTCAGGTTGTTTTTTCAAAGAAAAGTATTACTAATATTAGATTGGAACTCAAAAAGATTCACCGAAGTTTTAGTACTGTATCGAGACTACCGCATTTTCACACCCTAATAATTAACATTTGATGAAATATAAAAAAGGAGGCAAGAGTCAACAGTTAAATAAAATTGTCTACTTTTAGCCAGATAGCATGAAGACTCTAAATGGCCTTTAGATCATATAAAAGATGCTGATTGAATGCTCAAAAGAAGACGAAACACTGGCAGAATGCAAGAGTACCATTGAAGTGTACACTGTGTACGTGTAATGAATTAAAGTATGGAGGTGAACAAAAATAAGTTAGCGTTTCTCCAAGAAAAGGTTCATTGATTTAAAATTTGGACGTGAATATTTCCTATACAGCTAATATACTAAGTTATTGAAATAGTATATTGACCTGAGTTTTTGGCCCATATAACCTAAACAATTTCACATATCAAAATTCTAGCTTCAATACAAACAACTTAGTTCAGATGTTTCTTTATGGGAATACAGAAACCTTCAGATTTGAAGCTTTGAACGATATGTAGTGTATAGCCAGCGAATTTCATTACGAATAAGTACTAATACTTCTCTATCAATTTCTCTGTTATAATAGCAAATAGTATTTGTCATGAAATCAGCATTTCTAATAGAATATACTTGCCGAATTAGGCAATTGCTTTAAAAAGTCTATTCAGAACACTTGCCAAGTTTTGCCAAGTCTACATATATGCGTATATCTATGTGATGAGAATAAATTTACCTGAGAAAAATCTTGGAAAATGATTGGCAGCTTCTATAACCGCCCTATATCCAGATATATTAGCCATTGAACTCAACGCGTCAAAAACTTGAGCTCTAGATATCCTGGGAATGCAATCCATAGCTAGAAAGTTATTAAATGTCAACAATTTTCTAGAAAAGTCAATACAGACGTAAGAACTTACCAAAAGCGTTAATTTTTTTCTCTGCTAATTTATTCAATATCACCTGATTACTGCCAGGGTAAAGGAACGATATGAGAGTTGAATTATCTTTGAAATTCGCGATTTCATGTTCCAATGGTTGCCTTACTTTCAACACAATATCTGAAAGAGAAGAGTAGGTTGTACTTTTGCTTAAACATCTGATATAGAAAAACCTTTTGAAATTTTTGTGAGCTGTAAAACGAATTTTGTTTCAATTAGAAACCGTCTATGAAATCAAAATATACAAATTGCATAATACGTATAGTGCAACTGAACTAACTGTTGAATATTTTATGTTATAAAATATATTGGGTAGATTTTCATAGGTTCCAGCGCTCTTATTTTCTATTGATCGTATAGATAGCAGCTCCAAGATTCAGCGTCATAGGGTTTCATCGATTTCCGTCGAATACATCTGATTGTAGACAGCAGCTATGCCACCAATATTTTCACCTATTTGAAAACCGAAAACATATTTTCATGTTTTTTGAAGTGATCCTCAAAATTTGATGGGGATCGTTGAAAGTCCTTTTTTGTCGAAGGAGAGGTCTTAGAACACCCACAATTTTTTTCGTATACTTTCTGACTGAAATGCAACTTTTTGAAAAAGGCAACTGCATAGTGAATGTAGCGTACAGTTCGCTCGCACGTACGTTACTGAAAAAAACAGGATAAGGCTATTTTACTTGATATTTAGTGTACAAAGCAGTGATTCATACCTTAAATTTCAATTTCTCAGAATAAAGTAACAAAGAAGTTTCATTGTAGTCAGTAGAAAGACAGATGAAAATTGAAAGCATAAAATACAACAAACCAACTATATTTAATAACCACTTATGTACATTGTTCCTGTCTTTCTAATGTTAGCCTCAATGATGTTAGATCGATCGAACGCTTTTACAACAGTCGGTCCATGGCCGCTACCCTGAATAGAAAATTAGATTTTTCGTTTCAATCTTTGTGAATATAGACACTTAATTAACTCTCAAGGACTGAAGAAGATTGCAAAACCTTATAACTAACTGCTCAATATAGAATCTCAAAACATCAGTCAAATTTTCATCCATTCATTGATTCATATTTAGTTAACAATTACTTCACTGATTGTGTTCGAGTGGCTGACTAGTCCAATACAAACTTTTTTTATTAATCTTCAATGATTGTATAATGGAATTATGAATTTGTATTTATAATGAGTGTCACGATGTTCCCTCTATATGTTATTCTTCTATCTACTCCTGAACATACACCTCTCCAAATGCTTTCCATTTGTCTCGATTTCTTCTCTTTAGGTACTAACACCAAGGCCTGATACCTCTTTTGGGGGGTCGCCCGTCACTTTCTTTGTAATCATGGTTTACATTGTGGGATGCGCCATGTCCTCCTGGTTTCATTTTTTCTGGCGATATAGCGCGCCCAAGACCATTTTAACCCTGTTTTTCGTTTGGTCACATCCTTTACGTTTCTTTGTCGTCGCATTTCCTCATTACGAATGAGAGCTCGAGAACTAATACTAAACATGAGTCCCTCTATTGAACGTTTAGTTGTTTTGAATTTGTTTGCTGCTCTAATTCTCACAGTTTTTTTTTTAATTAGTCGGATAGAACCAGGAAAATATAATATTTAAAGACCTTGGTTTAAAGTTGATGGGGATGCCCTTGTTCTCAATACGATGTCCAATTTTCCTGTACCAGTCGAACTATACTAATTCTTGTGTGGATCTCTGCTTGCTGGTTTTTCAAGTTTCACTAAATGTACAAGATATATGTACATATATTGACAATATCGATGTTTTTGTCATTTATAGTTATAAAGATTAAACAATAGAATAGAATAACTATAGAATTCTTGTTTTTTGTGTATGAGAATTTTTAAAGGCTTTGAAGTAAAAATAATAAAAATAGTACAATTGATGATAGGTAATAATAAAGACTATACCTAGCACTTTTGAAACAAAAGCAACAAAAGGACCATAGGTTGAGCAACATCCCAAATGTGTCAACATATCCGTAACATCCGTCATAAGTTTAGGAAACATATATTTTTATAGAATATAAAAAAAAATTCATTAACGTTGCGTTTATCTTATAGCGACGGACTGAAACCCAACATTTTGCCAAAACTGAAAAATATATATAGGTATGTAGGTTCTCGTACCTTCCAAGCATTAAATCACAAACAAATCGGTTTAAGAATGGAAGTTAATGTTTGAATTTAAAAAGTGTAATTAGTTCTTGATTTATATTAACTTTTTTTATTATTATATCTCAGGGAGTCGGCAGTGACAATGTTGTTGAATGCTATTATCAAATTTTCTCAACACAAAATTACTGTGCTAACTCATTGAACAGAGGTTCTCCTAATGAAAACACTGTTTAACGCAACTGCGTGAAACTGATTTGTAATGATCATATGAAAAGATATCTACTTTCATAGACCAGATAATCAACATTATGATTCACTATTGCGCCCAATATTGAAAGTGTGAAATATAGGTAGACCATCTCTATATTTGAGGTTACCTTCCTCACAAATACAATTATACCTATTGAATGGAACTTTTTTAGTTTCGGATACATCTACCTTTTTCCAAAATGTCTCTCTTTATTTCGAACGTTATAAGTGGCCATAATATATAGACCAAAGTTATTCAAAAAACATAAAAAGAGGATTGTTTTGAAGGAGTTCGAGTTTTAAGGATGACCGTATGTATACGATATATAGATATTGTGTGTGTATATAGAACTCCCTATCCAAATTGACCATTCTGTAACAAACGGGTTGAATTTACCTGATTGAAAAACTGAAGTCGTATCCCTAACATTGCACCCAGCTTTGTCATAATCACTATTCCTAAATGTTGCTCCGCTTCCAGCACCTTCTTCGATATTAACTGTAAAGCCTTTATTGATAAGCGTCGCTGCTACTGCAGGAGTCAAGGCAACCCTGTAACAAATCAAGCAATCTTCTGAAGCAACCAAGCAATATTCCTTTTCATCAACCTTGCTAAAATTATTTAGAATACACAATTGAAAGTCGATATACCCTCCAATGACAATTTAGATCACTGAATTGGGCCAGAAGTCTGAACTAACCGCTCAGTGACCTGATATCTACTTTCTGGTGTGTATACTACTTTGTGTATATATCTCAGAAATACACTAGTGATATATATCGTCTAGTCTCAATATATTTTGCTGATGATTGTCGAAAATCTGAAACGGTTTCCTTCTCTCTGTCCCTAAACATGTATTCAATTTCAGAGACTTCAGAAAAAATCGAATGATTAGCGATATATTTTTATTGAAACAAATCCCATGAGTACTAAAGTATGAACTGAAGGAGTTAGCAACAAGTACTGTAAATATATTGTTGAATTTAAAATCTAATTTTGGTAAACATAACAATATATTGGTAGCCAATTTTCTGTAAATATATATTACTTCAGTTCAAAATACAACAGTTAGATATTATTTACATCCGAGTAAAACTCTTAAACAGTCCAATGCACTTATAGCTATTAAGATTACGATGCAAGTATATAATACCTCTATGAAATTGTATAAGCAAAAAATTTTTATGATTAAGGTGAGATGATAAGATGTGAATACTTTAAATCAGCTTTTATGAAGCAAACCAGAAACTTAATCTGTAAAAAATTTTCTGAAACATCAACATCAATTGTAACAATTCGTAAGATTCACAAATTTTTGAAAAAATTCCCCACAGATTTCACTATAAAAATTGCAAAACTGGCACTATTTCTGAAGAAATTCGCTAGTTTCGTTGGAAATCGATAGAAGCAAGAAACAAAGTAATGAATTATAGGAAATATTTATTACTTCTGGAATATTAGCTATTTTCCAAAGCTACTTTTTCAATCCAAATTATGAAACAATAATATACTTACAAATGCTAATTGTAAAATCTAGCATATACATCTATATAAGACTTATAATCAGAGTCAACAAACTACAAAAAAATATCATTCCTTCGAACTGAAATTTTAACTAGAGTAATGATATTGAATAGATACAAATATTTTTCAATTGGAGAAGTAACAGTTATTAGAGTGTAATTATGTAAAGAACACACGAAACTTAGTTGGCATGTGTGAGAATTATTATAAATTGAAGTGAATTAAATGATAAATTCGATAATTTATACATATGGTTCTTATATTGAAACATCAGTGGCACGTTCCGATCCGCTGAAGGTTTAAGCTAGTTTTGGTGCAAATTTCAAAGTGCAACAGGACTACTTGATACATCAGTTCAAAAAGTGCAATAGTTAACTTAACAAATCCATTTCCTTATTGCAAGAAATATCTGTATTCGTTGAAAAAGTTCAAGAGTTAGGTGAACGTTAAAATTTGTTTGTCTATTAATGTCTTATTATGTCTTTAAACGATTTAATTTCGAACCTTCAGTTCCAAAATTTATGATTTGGAAAACAGAATGAAAATCAAGCGTCTCCTATTCGAAGTCTAGCGTACATTAAATCTCTATTTTTATTTTTATAACTATTGTTTTCAGTAATTCTGAAAGTACACCTGAGGAATCTAATACCTACAAAAAATCTAAATAAATAGTGTACTATCTGACACATGGACGTAACAGAAGGACAGTGGAGAATAATAAGAACTCACGTTCATACTGAAGCGACATATTTAACATACGAGTACAGATATGGATGATATTTGGTTCAAATATCTTCTGTAATTTAGGTGTCTGGTGTCCAGTGCAAGGCTCGGTATCCTGTCAAGAGTTCACGGTCGTAGAAGACCTTCTTTGTTAGGATAGTAGAAAGTAATCACACGTGCACATTCAGTTATGATGACTAATAATATATTATAGTTTATCCCTGACTGGGATATCGCTTGAACAGATAGATGAAATAGGATTCTCTTTCAAAAAATCAACTCTTCGGATATAATAATAATAATATTTATAATTGGACAAGTTATCATTATAAATATCGATATAATTTTGTACTATTTTTAAACACTATTTGTAGTATGTTTTTAAACTATGTGTATTATGTTTTATTCATTTTGTGAAGACTGGGGAAATTTAAAGGAAACCACAAAATTCTTCAATTAGATTTTCGAAATATCAAGAAGTATAAATGTCTTCGAAGATACCTACCATGAGAGTATCGAATTCTGAAAAGTACAGTTGAAATTCATATTAGTACTTCATTCGTCAAATTGGTTTTATATAAATTTATATATTTTTATATTATTTTATATTGGATATATATATATATATATATATATATATATATATATATATATATATATATATATATATTTTGAATGTTTTTAGCAATAACAGGCTTCTTTCAATATGAAAAACTTTATTTTTGTATATCACAACTTTGTCAAAACTAATGAATAATTGAATTTATGAATTACTCTAGATATCAAAATGTCAAACTTATATTTTAGAAAAATCAAATTAGTTTCTTTGTATTTTCATTTATTGATTTTCATTGAATTTTTAATCTATAGCATATAACATTTTGATATCTATAGTAATTCATAAATTCAATTATTCATTAGTTTTGACAAAGTTGTGATATACAACGAAACGTCAACAAAAATGAAGTTTTTCATATTAAAAGAAGCCTGTTATTGCTAAAAACATCCAACATAAAACATCTTAACAGTAAACAGTAATAAATCAATTTTTAAATATATATATATATATATATATATATATATATATATATATATATATATATATATATATATATATATATATATATATAAATAACAAGTTAATTTCAATTGCAAGAATGGATTGAAATCGTGTGTTTTATGGATATTATATTTTCTATATATTTCAGTAGAGCTATGACTATTAAAAGGATTCTGCTGATATTAACCAAATAACTTTTATCGCAACTTATATTGTTCTCTGTAGTTACGAAAATAGAACGAAACACATCTCATTGTGATAATTAATTAGCTCTATTTGTGTAAGATTTGAACAGCATACATTGAAATGGTCAGAAATTTCAAATACGTGCACATTATATGTCAAAAGAACGTAGTAAATATTGATTTGAAATGTTGCACATACTTCAGTTTCATGTAGAATATTATAATATTTCAATAAAATACACATATTAATATTGAAAAATTCCTCAAATTATGAATATTTGTATGTGGCATTAACTTTTCCCTTTATTATTGTTCAACTTCTTTCAATATTAATTATTATTGATATTATATATATATATATATATATATATATATATATATATATATATATATATATATATATATATAAATGAAATTTTTTGTGGTTATGGCACTGAATGAAATATTTAAGAAAATGAACACTAGAACATTCATTCGAAAAATTTAAATTAATCAAGAGAATGTTATAGTAGAGCTATAACATCATTCATTTTTTATAACATTTCATTTTCTTAAATATATATATATATATATATATATATATATATATATATATTAATAATTTATTATTTGATTAGTATTTTCTTAAGTTTCCCACATTCTTCTTACCTGCGCTCGTTCTTCCAAATTTCTTTCGGGACACCAATTGAAAGCTGACTGTATGGAATTCCTTGGACTGCTTCAGCAGTTTGAATATTCTCTTTAAAATTAGTACTTGAGGTAGAAATTTTTCTATTTTCCACTTTCTGCAGCTTCCTGAGTCTATAATACGAATACCATCGACAAGAGTATCCATATTTCTCGTCATAATACTTCAAAAACCTGCAATCCTTTTGTATGCATGTTTGAAGAAGACGCCTGGCCATATTTCAACGATTGTCTCAAATGTTTCGAAGTCAAAATGGCATCTGTAAATGAGAATGGAATAGTTTCAAGCAAAATAATTTTTAAATGATCTTTGACTACGTTCAAATAAAAACTTGAATGACCAAAGTTTAGACCAGAAAGCGAGAACTTAACAAGAAAGGAATGAGATCAAGGAACTTAACTACATCGATTTACAAAGAAACATTTGTTTCTTTGGGATAATAATTCCCAAGCACATTGCATTTAGACTTCACGCCAATTATTGGGAATATATGAGACATCTTGTGGAAGGCAAACTCGTAAAGGTTCCCTAAAAACTATAGCTACAATTCTGAAGATCAACAAGTATGATGAATTCTTAAAATATATTCAATGAACATCCAGAAATAACGATTTGATACAACCAAGAAACTTAAGGGAAGCATGCAGCCAAAACCTATATGACAACCTTATCAAAACTGGTTCAGATTGTATAAAACTAACGTCAATTGAATCCTCTCACATCATTTATATATTAAAGTTTAAAACACTGGATACGTAGGTACCTAAGAAAATATTCAATACACTCATATGATTCGCGCTACTAACCCATTATCAAGAATATAAAAAGTTTGATACAACTTACTTGAATGAATCTATTCTAATGTATTCTATTCTAAACTTTAATTTCTATTATAGGCGAGAAAATTTTCAACTATGTTATATTACGTTCATATGAAAAAAGCTGCTAGCGTAAACCTAAATTTTATGTTGAAATCGTTCCCAAATCAAAAACAAAACTTCCTACATTATTCTAATCTGCTAAATCAAAATGGTTATCCAAACCCCTTTAAGAGGTTTGAAGGTTGAATCTTTCTATTTCGCAATAGCAGCATATTTTTATTTAGTTGTTATATGATATAAAAATTGAATTCTGTTTTCATAAATTAATTAATCACTATTATACACGGAATCCTATTTTAACGATTAGCTGCTGTACAATATTCCTTGAAAAATGGTTGTAGAACTGGTGGTTCAATTAATATTTTCATAAAGCCAGATACCTTCCGTAAATATAAAGTTATTTTTAGTACTTTCATACTGCCACTATCAACTGAAATTTCATATTCTAAAGTCATAAAATTCCAATTCTAACGCAAGAAGATAGCTCCCCTTGAATGCATTTGATTAATGGGTTTCAAAATAGCTGGTCCAATATTAGAAATACTTTCGTAGTAGAAAGCACTAGTTTTTTCGGTATCTCATTGAAAATAATGATAATTTAGTGGTATTTATCAATTCAAATAACCAAATATTTGAACTTAATTGTATTCAACAAGTTATCTTATCTTGCCGGATAAATTATGCTGTTTGTGGTTATTACGTGCATTTCATGGCATGTCGTTTTAATGATACTGAAGCAGCAGTTACAAAAATGTTGCATAAGAAGATAAGAAAATATTGAAATAAAATTTGAGAAAAACTAAAATCAATACAAACATTTGAAAAAATTTCTATCGATGTACCCTGAAACAAAAATAATAATACAGAATTTGAAAAGAAAGTATTCTGTTTATTAAAAAGTTTTCTTTTATATTCACTATATTATGAGCACTTCCGTTTTTCGGAAACTGGAGAGCATTCTCCGCAAGTTTTCCTCATTTTTTGGCAACAAATATCATCATCTCCAAGCACAGAATTTTCACTGCTCATTCTAGGCGGGAGTAACTATGACTCTCTTCTCTATATTAGGAGCATAGTTGCTTCAGCAAGATTTCCCAAAACCAGTTACTGAAGCGGCTGGAGACTGAGATGACGGTAACTAGTCGTCGCCTAGATAAAATACCCGGGGGTTTATACAGCCTCTTCAGTCTAAGGATCAACCTCACCTCCCCGTGGTACCTCCTGGGATCCTTCGAGATGCAAACGAGGCTCTGGCCAGAGTGGTGACCCACGCTCTCTTAAGCTTTAGGGAAGGGGTGGATTCCCCATCCAAGCAATGGAGGTAACGGAGTTGTCTGGTAACCCTGATGCGGTGATGCCTATTTTTGCAGCACCTATAGCGAGGCGACACCTCCAGGTTAGATGTTGTTTTTCCGACGGTAGGGACGAGTTGTTCATGTAGCATTAGCTGAACTCGATTGTATCTTGATTTATAAATCAAGATACAATCGAGTTGCAAACAAAACACACACTGCAAAATTTTGTTTATTATTTGATTGCTACTGCATTACTACTGAAATTCTTTTTATGCTCTTGTGTCTTGTGTTTTTTCTGTTGTATTGCATGGATACAATTCTTTGATTTGGCATTCATTGCAAAGTTTCTGAAACTGCTGTTCTTTACTTGTATCTTGTAGGTACATGTTTCGCACATAGTCGGCACATAATTATTGCAGACTTGTTAATCCAGAAGGATGACCCAATATGCACATAGATTTGTTTACACAGATTCATTTTACATTCATCTTCACAGAAGCTTTTTAGACTTAGACTCTCTCACCTGACAATATACTTACTGATCCAGTATATGAAGTATATTTATACTGGACTATAGTATGTACACAAATGAACAATTTGAGAAACAATTGTAATCAATATGATAGTTTAAATTATCAAACAATGGAATATCACCCTGAATGCCATTTTTTTTATTTGAATGAGTACCTAGTCTTCAACAATAATAATAATAATGAGTGTTATTGTCATTACAAAGTATTTTTACAAATTTCAATTATTCTATGACAAAAAAACCATAAGATGCACCCAATATAAAAACAATGATAGTATTTAACAAAAAGACAATACGATTAAATCCAGCTAAACAAATCACAAATTTGACAGTTCCTAATATAAATGCATCGAAATTTATCAAAAATACAGGTTCAAACGCTATATAAAAAAAGTAAGTCCAACCTAAAACACAAAAGAAAACAGAACTCAAACTCTGCATCCAATTACGTCATGCAACTCCTCACTATCAAATTGCATCAAAAATTTTCTGACAGCTCTGGTAAAACTCCCAATATTTCTAATACTTCTAATCTCTACCGGTAACATGTTGTAAATCCGAGGCCCAAGATACTCTGTGCTTCGTTGACCGAATAAATAAGAACAATAATTCAGTATATATAATATATAATTTAAATTATCAATATTTGACATCAACCTTCAAGTATCTCTCGAGTTTATATCACATAGAATTAGAGTAGTTTCAATTCCGTTTTAGTTGTTGATAGTATCGCATACGATTGCATCAATAACAAATATTTACATTGTCGAAAATAAGATAAATAATGCATTCAAAATACTGATCGAATAATCCAAAATTTCATAATGATATTATGCTTTATTTTTATCAACTTTTAGATTGTCGTTTGAAGGTCTCAGTTGACGTTGAAAAGATTGACCTTTCTGAAATCCCGATAAATAGATCTAATCGAATATTTTAGAATTTCATCCTGAAAAATTATATCCCAAACTCAACAAATTTGGACTAATTTTAGTCAATGCATATTTGAATGATTTTTTGAATTGTTCATAAATTCGAAAAATCATTTAGTCAATGAATTCAAAGGTTTATTTTGACAACCAAACTGCTGCAGAACATATCATCGCAAAGAGAAATGAAAAAAAATTGAAGAAAGTTGACCATGAATAGAATAGACCATGGTTTCCAACCTATTACCCCATGCGACTATTCAACTTTACGCTGAAATACTACGCCCCAATATAGACGAAATATATAGACCAATAATAGACGAAAATTCGTACTAGTATCAAAAACAAAAAAAAAGGAAAACAAAAAAGTTTGATTTATGTTGGAAAAAAATTATAAGTACTTCCTCTCATAGATTTTCATTTTTCTTGGCACATTATAATATAAAATATTTAGTTGGGGAAAGATTTCCACATTGAAAAGCGAAACAAAATTTGTTATGTACAAAACCTAAAAAATTCAGTAAATCTGTCGTAATATTTAGTATAACGTAATGAATTACGTTTACATTTACGTCTTATTTATACAACGAAATATTTACGGATATTAGAAAACAAACACAATATTATTATTCTCCACTGTTAATATTACATTAATATTATTATTATTCTCCACTGTTATGAGTGTTTTGAGATTAAATCAAACAAACTGAAACAACTAAATAGAAATTTGTTCGTTGTACATATTTGGTCAACATTTTCAGTTGAGTAGTTTAGGACGTTGAAATTAAATTATTTACACCAATTAATTATCGTCAAATCCGTCTGAATTGTGGTCATTTATTCGGAATAAGAACGGCAACTCGCGTTTGCCAGGTGTAATGATGGATAGAGAGAATCGCTAAAACAAACCGCAAGGAATAATTGATGCCTTAGCTAAATACTTCAGCTCTGTTTATACTAAACCAAACACTGACGACAGCTTTCATTACGATGAACATGCTAATCAGAACTTTACTCACATCAATAATAGGTTTATCAGAAAATGATATTCTATTCGCTGTTAAGAAACTCAGTACAAAAAATACAGCTGGTCTAGATGGAATACCTAGTTTTATTGTAAGGGATTGTATTCATGTGTTCTCTGCACCTTTATGTCATATTTTCAATTTAATTATTAAATCGACAATATTTCCGAAAATCTGGAACACTACAAAAATGGTACTTGTACTGAAAAAAGGTGATGCAACGGTTATCAGCAATTATAGTCTTATATCTATTCTTTCCAACTTTTCAAAATTAAATTGAATATATACTGAAATTCAAACGCTTGAACCATTGATTTACACTTTATTGACTACATATCATTCGTCGTTACAAACGACTTCTTCAGATGCTAACAGAATAATTCTGTACATCAAGTAAACGCCAACACTATTAAATATTATCAAAATAATTCGAGATCATAGTTTTTAATAATATTTATCTCAAAGTAAGAAACCAAGTGAAGATTGAGCAACACGGATTCATGTTCCATAGATCTTGCATGACTAACCTTAACATTCTCACAATTCGTGTTAGAGAATCTTGATGAAAGAAGTCAGATGAGGGTATATCCCGATTTAATGAAAGCATTTAATGAAATGAATCATAAAGTTATGTTGTACAAACTGACAGCCAAGTCAGGTTTCTCCAAAGATCTTGTTTCCCTAATTCAGTCTTATTTAAATAATCGAACACAGTTTGTACAATTTGAGGGTCATAAGCCATATGTATAAAAAGCCATTCGGTTGTAACACACAAGGCGCTAATTTAGGCCCACTGTTGTTTCTTCTTTCTGTAAACGATCTAATAGACTGTCTAACAGTTCATCGTCTCATGTATGATAATGATTTAAAAATATATCGCAAAATCGAAACATATGAGGACTGCATAAGTTTACATGGTGGACTCACCGCCGTTTCTGATTGGTGTTACCACAATAAACTCAATATTAATGTTACTTAATGTAACGTTATCACATTCACTAAGAAGAAACGGCCTATACAATTTTACTACACAAATAACGAGACCAGGGTCTCCGAAATTCGAGACCTCGGTATAATATTTGATCAGAAATTGACCTTTTCACCTCAAATAAGTAAAACAATTTCAACAGCAACAAATGTTATGGATTTATTGTGCGTAATGCTGGACACTTTTCGAATACAAAAACACTTAAAGAATTATTTAGCGCGCTTCTAAAGAGTAAATTAGATTTCGGATGTATGATTTGGAGTCCCATTTACAATTCTCATAAAAATCATTTAGAGTCGGTACAACGAAAATTTCTCAAATGTCTAATTTGGAGGGAAGATCAGAGGATATAGCCAAACTGATTTCTTAAACAGGTTCGGAGCCAAATCACTCGAAGTTTGCAGGGACTTGTTGTCTCTAAAATTTATGTATAACCTCATAGTTACATAGACTGTCCTACCCTTATTGGCTTTATTGATTTCCATGTTCCTAGACAATGTTCACGTTCAAATCAATTTTTTTCATTGTGTACTCCAAAAACTAATTCCCTCATACAATTACCCATTAGATATATGTGCTCGCTATTCGAGGATGTGTCTGACAAATGCGATATCAACAGTGACTCATTTGCTTTCATTAGTCGGGTTTACTTGAACTCTTTTCATGTATAATAAGTAAGCCATAATATCATTGTCTATTATTTATTATAATAACTTTTTTTTATTGATAATCTTTTTTTAAACGTTTGTATCATATCATCAGGTGTTAATACCATATTATCATGTCAATAGGTGTACATATATTTTTGAATATTTCCTGTAACTGGGTGTTTTTACCTGTAGCGAAATAAAGATTTATTGTTATTAATTATTAATATTGCTAACGTTTTTATTTTTTATCCTTTTATGTGTTCATTTGCGATTTATGTGCTTCTTTTTCATTGCGGACATAGGGATATCAAGAGGTTTGAAAGATACCTACTACAGCTGTGTTTCCCAATGTGGGGCCCAAGCTCCAGAGGTGGGCAATTTGATTATCAAGGAGGCAATTCAAAAATGAATTCATCACGCGTTTAACCCTTTCGCACTTCTTAATTTTAACTGTTCCATCTTTTGGGGGGTCATAAGACTTTTAGAAAAGATAAGGTGGGGCATGACACAAAAGAACTTAGAGACACACTACTAGAATATCCACAAATTACGAAATATATATACACAGATTTATGAAGGAATAATTAATGTTATATGCTTAATAAGTTAGAAATCCGTCTTGTGGATTTTAGTTTACTTTTTACCCCAGGAAGAGACATTGAGAACAAATGAACATAATTTTTTACTTAACTATATTCCATTATACGAGAGAGCGGAGAATTCTGTGCCGAATATGTAGAAATATTTATTAAAGAACACATACTTGCAAATGTATGCAAGAACAAATGGGTTGTGTATTATGTTGGAAATTTTAGGCAAGGAAGGTATATCCGAAATTATTCTCCGATCCAATAAAGAATCCATACAAATGTCACTATTGGGTAAAATACCCAATAGTGACATTATTAAAATCATGTTGAAAAAATGTTTATATATTTATAGATTTTTTATTTATTTACAGATGTTTGTTATATGTTAGAGAAAAAAAATTATGAGTTTAATAAATTGGATAGTAATCATGAGTATTCAACAAGGAACAGGGATGTACTACTTATTCCTATGCATAAAACAGCTAAATTTGAGCACTCTCTCTATTATCAGAGTATTAAAATTTTCACAACCATTTACCATCGAATTTGAAAGTAGGTACTGAAAGCTCAATTGTTTAAGAGGAGAGTTAAATCTCTGCTCTCAACAAAGGCATACTATAGTGAGGCAGAGTATTTAAATGATTCGAATGTAGACAATGATGTATTAATCAATTTTTTGTATCATATATTTTTATATTTTTTTAACACAAATGTTCTTCACCATCTGAAATTGTCTCAAATGTTCAATATTTCTGAGGTAATTTTTTCCTTTTCTTTTCAAATAAAGTTGCATATTATTGTAAATATAAATTTAACCAATATTTTTGTTTGAAACAATATTTTTACTCGAGGGCTGAATGGAGGATCAGACTCAAAACTGAATTCAGTCCTTTCGAGAGCATTCTTTCTAGTTGTAACTATTGTATCAATTGAAATGAATGTAATCCTACAATGTAAAGGAGGTTCTTCAATAAATTTATTTTTATGATTATTTTATTATTATTATAATACTTGGTACTATAAGAAATGAATTTCAAATTTTTATTCCGAATTCTTTCTAAGTGGACTTTTAATACCCCCTATACAAGAGTGTCAAAGAAACAGAAATACTATCTAACATTTTTGAATGCCTTAAACTCCCTTTAAACGCAACTTAACACCCTAGAAGAATAATCAACAACCGAATAAATGCGTGGATCGAATATGGCCCTGAGGTCTTAAGTTGAAGCTACTTTCCAAAAGGTATAATATTTCCAATATAGGTAGTACTTATAATGGTTTACGTTATTCAAGTTTCGCGTTTATGACATAATAGTGAAATACTACTTTAAATACTACTGATTACCAATATCGTAAGCCGTATTCATAATCTATCTTGATCTCTACTGATAAATTATTTAAACGGAATTATAGAAAATTAATCTTAAATATACTCAACTGTGCCTGTTCTGAAGTACTTTTTCTGAAAACCTGATAAGATAACTCAAAGTATAAAGATATTCTTGTGCGTGTAATATTCAAATTATTAAAAAGACTATTATATTCAAGATTATAGCAAGCTGGCTATGTGCAACATGAACAATGCGATGTCCAAATTATCCTAGGGATAAATGTTAGAGAATATTGAAATCGATGCCTACATTTATTGAAAGCGTAAGACAGTTACTGTTTCGTACTACAAATTACCTACTCATCAGTTACGTCACGTCCAACAAATGAAAATTGAATTTATGAAACGACTTCATAAAAAATATATATACATATTTCATATATATATATATATATATATCATGGCTTACCATGAGTTTTTCATATATATATATATCCTCTGATAATGAAAATATAAGTTTGACATTTGATATCTATAGTAATTCATAAATTCATTATTCATTAGTTTTGACAAAGTTGTATGTTCAACAAAAATAAACTTTTTCATATCATTATTAAAATAAAAAAATATATATATATATATATGTTTTATTATTATTATAGCGATTGTTCGCCATGAGGAGAGCTATTGAACTTGAATTTGTGATTATTAGGACCTCTGCTGCATCTTTTTTGCCTCCCAAAAACTATTCTTTATAATTAGGTATATCGAGTACTTTCTTTGGTATTCTGGGCTGTTTCATTCTGTAGACATGTGCATAGAACTTTGCTCGTTATTTTCTGATTTCTTCTGTTTTTATTGTATTTTTTTGTAGAGGTCATTCAGAGTTCTTCCAAATTCATCCAAATGGCGTTTCTATCGATTGGCCCTTGAAGCTTTCTGGAGAATTCTTGAATGACCGTCAATAACCATTGTTTCAGCTGCATATATTGCTTTTGGAGAACTCGTTGTGTTATAATGCCTCAATTTGGCGTTCCCGAGATGCACTTTTTATTATAGTACGCCCATGTTAGCTTGTAGGCCCTTTGGAGATGGCAATTCTAAGTTCAATAGCGATTCGGTTTGAACCTGAGTCTGTATAACTTCACCGAGGTATTTAAAATGGCCAACTTGCAGAATTTTACCATATTTTGTTATTAGAAGATTTATTTTTTGGTTTCATTTCAATGCATTTGGTATTATCATAGAAATTTGTAACCCGGTTTTCTACGCAATTTCATGTAATTTTTCTACGGTGAAAATAGCTTCAGTTCTGTTGTCTGTTTTTTTGGGGATAATGTTTCATAATAGAAGTTAATACTCCTCATAAAAACTTTTCATTCATTTTAAACGTTTCAACTAATAATGTAGTCTCCTTAGGTGGAAACCAGATATTCAAATCGAAGGGAAACAGAAAAAAATACAAGTTTCAAAGAGAGCAGGTGACATTTTTCTTTTTCAAAAACTCGCCAAAAAAGGAACACTTCACTCTGATCATTTCATTCACAGATTTCTTCAAAACTTAAAAACTAAAATAATTTTTAGATTTTCCGATTTAGCAACAATCGATCATGTAAGATTTCGTCTTTTCAACACTACTTTGCTTCAACCGAATTCGAATATTCCACCCAATGTGTATGTTTTCGTTTTTTCTCTCTTTGTTTGGGCGAATTCTATTATTTATTATTTCTCATGTGTTCGATAATAAATATTTGACGACCATGTTTTTTCCTTTTTCAGATATTCAAAGTAGGTTGAAATATATTTGATTCAAATTTTTATTTCAGTTTTCTCTCAGCTTTATCATTTAGTCTTCTTTTTCAATATGTTTTGAATAACCGTTATTCAAAAATAAATCATACAGCTTCCTCAAATTTCCATTCAACATAGACTTGTGGCTTATATGTGACCCTACTCTTCATGTTCCTAACGGTATTACACTTTAATTCACTTGTGGAATGATAGAAATGATAATTTAGGAATCTTCCAGAAGCTGTGTTTTTTGGTACTAGTATAGAATGATTATCCTCAATCCTTATAAGTCTTGTGCCCAAAAATGAGAAAGCTACTCCGATCACTCTCCTATTCCACTGGGAACTGCAAATTGACGTTGAAAGAATTGAAAATATGTAGTGTCAACTGAACAATTACTGTACCTACAAAACTACACTGGCATATGGAACCACACAAAATATGTCTTCCGCGTAATTACATGTATAAAAACGACAATTCAAAAGAGAGAGAAGTAATAATCGTGTCTAATAAGTGATCTTAAATAATCTGTGCTATTATGGGTTTAATGGTAGAGCACATCGGGTTACCAAAACTGTGTTCATAAAATGTACAATTTAAACTGAAATATGTAGGTATTGAATATAAATGTTTAACTGACAAATCAACTGAATAAAGTTGTCCCTTGAAATTGTTTGTAATTAATTGTTTTGTCAACACGATGTTTATGACGTGCTTTGCACGGTATACATTGTTTGTTTATTTGTTCGTACTGCCTCAAATGTATTTGTTTCTACTGTGATTAACTTATAGTTTGTAATTTGAGAACTTTTATACTTAAGAGAAATATTTACAGCATTTTGCCAATTTCGTAATATAAAACTCCATTTAATATTCCCTTGAGAAAGTCAATAAGAAATATTGATATAGTTATTTGCCACACAGACATATAATCGGCATCCCGATAATACTTACTTTCCCCTTTCATTTTGAATTTTACTGTCGATAATTCATTATATATATATATATATATATATATATATATATATATATATATATATATATATATATATATATATATATATATATATATATATATATATATATATATATATATATATATATATATATATATATATATATATATATATATATATATATATATATACATACATATCTATATTATATTTTTGAATTTGAATTGATTTTTGGATAGTGAACTTCTTTGAGATTATTTGTCCCACGACTGTCAATTATGATATAAACTAGAACGGGCGTTAAGTGTTCTAGAAGAAAGTGGAGGATGTTTGCGTGGTTTTAGGTGGCGACGTTTGATGTGTATGTTCAATTACTTCATATTTTGAAAATCACTAAAATTGAAACCCACCCTCTACTCTATATCAAATAATTATCTTATATTTCATCACAGTATGAGAGCATAAAAGCTAAAAATACTCATCACAGATAGCCTGTGCGCCGTACAAAATCAACTTGTAACAACTTTTAATGACGTTAAAGGCTGTTAAATGACGCTTTTGATGCCATCAATACTTGTTGTAACTTGCTGAGTAGGATTGAGAATTGAAAGAGATAAACGAGTTTGTGCGTGTTCGTCTTATTCTTGTCGGGGTGTGCAGGGTGTAGGTATTTCAATCTTGTAACATTTCTCATATTTTCATAAATGCTTTCGAACGCAATCTTTAACGAATATTCAAGTTTAACACTTTATTCATATATTTGGAGAAACGAAGCAATGTCGGTGATACAGTGAGGAAAATATTAAATATGGATTCATAGAAAATTCGACAAATCCATCTCTTACATTGTATGTACCTTCTATTTTCAGAAACACTTTCAAACGAAGTGATGACTTCAAGCCTTCAATGTCATTCGAATAAAATGCATCTAATCAAAAAAGGCAGAAATGTGACCTATTTTCAAGACTCACGGCTGTTTTTGAGTGAAATCAAACCTGATATCAACAAACTTATTGAAAATCCTCAAATTCATTCCTCTCATTGAATTAGTTTTTAAAACAGAAATTGATTACCTTTCCATTTCTTTTCTTTTTATTTCATTTGAATATATTCTCAATATTATAAAAGTACGTTTTAATTACTCCCAAAGGTAAAAATGTGTAATTTAGAGCGTAAGCTTAAACACTAGAATCGTCTAATATAGCACACTATAACCAAATCAATTGAAGTAATGAAATTGTGGTTTTTGTGTTTTTGAAGTGTTAACGAAATTGGGGGCGCTGAAAATAATTGATTTTCAAAAGGGGAGGTGAAAGCAGGTTATTTACACTTTCAATCCCTTCAAATGTCATGAACCCTTTCATCAAAATACGCAAATATATATCGTCAGATTTATATATTCCAGTATATATATATATATATATATATATATATATATATATATATATATATATATATATATATATAATATAACATCTTCTCATAGGATGTTCTAATGGATTTCAAAGCACTTGACTTGCTACCCAAATATACAGTGAACCAATTTATTTCATGATGTTACATTTCTTGACTGCCTTGAATAATAACGAGCGGCCTATCAAGTAGATGTTGTCACTTGAAATTTTTGACATCAGTTCAATGATTCATTGCATCATCAGAGAAGAAACAAATAATAGCCGATCAAATGACGCGTTAATACTGGAGATGTTACAGAGGTTCCTTTGGGATTTCCGAAAATCATATCGGAGGTAGATGAAATTTTTAATGTCTGTATTCCTTTTTTCTTTACTATTCAGCAAATAATGATCTTCGTTTTGTCAATCTGTACCAATATTTCGGAATTTTCAGATACATATTACAAATTGCACATTTTCATTTATAACATCCATGTATAAACGTATATCTGTCGGTATTTTCTTTCGAACACATAAAAATATAACTGATGAATAATAACGTGTGTAATTTTATCTTTATTTTTTAGATCTGCCGCTAACACATGTCTCCTTATCTCCACTTCCAAAACATACTGGCACTGTCCTCCACTTTCTGGTCTTTTTTTCGGTAGTGATCTTCAAGTAAAATTCGCTATTCTCTAGAGTAAAATACGTTTAAAAGGGGAAATACTGAATCATATTCTATAGAGATAAATGGAATTCCAGGAAGTATGACCATGGAATTTCAAGGCTTCGTTCTTATCATGATAGTTAAATAACATAAAATTTAATCGAAAAATTAACAAACAATTAATAATTATTGGACAGTCCACATTGACCGCAAACTGTTAGTTAATCGAAAGCCACATAACAAATTAAAAATTAAATTACTTTGTTCCTAAGCCAGGAACATAATAAATATTAATAACTGATACATTATGTGATATTTCGATTTTTCTTTATTTCTAGCAACTTAAAACATCTATTTAATCTGTTCTAATTTTGGGTTGTCTTTGAAAATGCCCCCACATGAACAAAACAGTTGACGAAAATTAATAAGATGCCATATCCTCAATTATACTCATTAAATCCCGTATTATTTGAACATATTTGTTTATTTAGAACATAAGAACATCAATTTAGAACGTCTAATTTCTTCAATATATCCATGAATTATATCTATCAATTTATTCAATGAAATAATAGGGATTTTTAGGGTCTCAGTGGCCCTAAACTCATTCTACTTAGGTACCAGTGCTGGTGGGTTCGATTCCCACCGTAATAGTGAGCCATTCGGAATCGGCGTTAAACTGTAGGTCCAACAGAGTAGGTCAGTGGCCTCCGCTCTTGAAATAATGACAATAATAATAACATTCATTTCATAATGTCACCATTCATTTCAGAGACCTCCTCAGAACAAATCCAGAAATAAAGCAGCGAAAAATTATTTGTTCAAGAGATTAATATAATCAAAAGACCCTTTGATACCTATCAGAACCTATTGATAAATGGTTTGATTGTTTTCTATCTTATTTAAAACCCTAACTAACAAAGTATACTTTTTTTTACCTTGAAGTATCTACTTCTGAATAAATAGGTAATTACTTCAAAGTAGAATGTAAAACTTGTTTCGACAGTAGATTGTAAAAGTACGCTCGTACAGCCGTAGAGACATAGAACGAAAATGAACACAGAATTGTGAAACATGAGGAATGAGCCAAAACAAGGTATTTTTATGAAATTCTGGAAAAAGATCACAGTTTGAAAAGCTATGGTTATACATCAAAAAACCAGGCTATAGATCAGTTGTTTTTTTTTTTTATAAGGTTGTTGTGTAGGTTTTCATTTTTATTGTTAAATATAAAATATAATCCAATTTAATTTTAAAGTAGCGAAGTGTAAATAAAGCATTTTAATTGAGTTAATTACGTTTTTCATTATTTTATAATGAAAAAGCTATGGTTATACATCAAAAAACCAGGCTATAGATCAGTTGTTTTTGAAGAATGTCCTTTTCATTTTTATTGTAGGTATAAGTACATCCAATTTAATTTTAAAGTAGCGAAGTGTGAATAAAGCATTTTCATTTAGTTAATTACGTTTTTCATTATTTTATACCAAAACAACGATTGCAGTTATATCCGGTAACTTTTGCGAAGAAATAATCTTGCAAAAATCTTTTGCAAGAAATTGAAAAGATACATTTTCCAAATATTTTTTTTGGAAATCACAGAAATATTTAACTATTTTTAAATGTCTTTAGCCTTATGAATTAAACCATAACCTATAAACTAAACTATAACCACTACATCCTTAGAAATGCATACACGTCTATATCGAACCAGGGATTTTAAACCACTGCAAATACTTCACAAACCATTGCACTATTCTTCAAACCATCCGCTTCACTTACTTGAATTAGAAGCCTTATTTGAAGTGCATAATCCTGTTGTTATCAGTTCGGGAATTTTTCTTGGTATTCTAGTATACGGGAGGGCGGCCATCGATACTACGATGAATGGTTTTGCAAATGACCAGTCTACCAATTCAAGAACAAGGAAATTAATCTTTGCAGACCATACTGCTGTGGTGGCGTAAAAGACAACCTTTGAGAAATGGAAGGTAAGCTTTACTTAGCCGTTCCTTTCAGGCTAGGAGGAAATTAAGGGCAAACTGTCTTGGCTAGGAACTTAAGTACTGAGTATCCAGAAGCACTAAGGAATTAACCTAGATACTACATTATTTTTTATAGCACGGCTAAACCACGAAGAACTGCACGTTGGGAATAGCGTAACGAGTTAACTTACAGTTACATCTTGGGGAAGAGAACCCTAGTACTATCAAGTCAAGACTAGTTCTCAATTTTTCAGCCACAGAATCTGCAGCACCTGTGTGGATAAATTTTGCAGACGCTAAGCAGGGTGGATGTCTCAATTGAAGAAACAATACGTATTACATCGCGGTACTACAAATGAACAACAACACATAAACTCTACCCAATCATTGGATTAATTCCACCTGCAATTCCGAGGGATGTGGCTGATGAAATTGAAATATACAAGCGAAAGACAGGCGGTCACTGCACGACAATTGATGAGCGAATAATTATGCCAACAGCTCGGCGACTTTGCCTGAGGAAAGAAAAAACAGCAGATTCAACGATACGGGTGAAAGACGAATCTACTGCCAGTTTTCCCCGTCTTTTGCTACATTAGAAGGCGACTCAGAACAAGAAAATTTTAGGTTTATGAACCTGAAAATGGGATTTTGGCCCCGACGATAAATGCGACTTCACTACCAACACCTGATGACCTATACAAAACATGGTTAGATGCAAGTTTAAACGCACAAAGATGGATTTCATTTTAACGAATGACAAAGTATTCCAGCTCATAATTCGGATATATAGGTACTGATACTATTTCTTGTGAAATTTAAACTGTACCGTAAAAATTATAAACGAACAGACAAATGGACTTCACACTTCGTAGCCCTTCCAATTTCCAGAAAGATAAGTTGACAAGGACGACAATGCACTAATCATAAAGTTATAATGTCATTGACAAAAAAAGGTTATAACTGATTGTGAACTTGAAGAAATACCTATCGTATTATATATTCTAAATAGGGCTCGGCACAAATTTGGACAGCCTGCTGGCGGTAAATGTATAGAGTTAAATCATATGTCAATAGTGACACATTTCCTCTATCTCATCCCAAAATAAATTGGGCGAACGTCCACTCTAGCGGAAATGCACCCAATTGCGCACCTGTATGAACACTACGGATTGGGAGATTTGATATTCACTTTGCCTCGAAGAAAACTATTCCGATGAGGGCCAACAAGCTCGTAACAATTGTCAACGTCTGATTTCTTAAAACCCTCAAATATAACTTGCGTTTGATTTTATAATTTCACTCAAGATAAATCATATTTGTTTGAAAGATTCCTGGAATAGTACAACATTGCAACAAGGCACCAACGTAACACCTGTCATTCTACTTTTCAAACAACTCAAAACATAACCTTAAATTAAATGACTGTTCAACAGTTGAATGATCTAGTTATAAATCCTACTAAATTGTAGTGAAGATGGAAGTGAATATAGACATCGATGTTATAATATGGAATATAATTTACTTATAATTTACTTCTAAGGTAAGCGAAATCATAATAAACTATCAACTATAATTATTTCAGGTAATAGAATTACAGAAACCTCGAAATCCTTATTTTGAGGTTTCATTGGTTTCAAAATAATCAGAATTCTATGAAAGTTATTTTCCTCATTTGTTATATACAATTCTGTATTTTCCTACAATTTTCTCATTTGATTCAAAAATATAGACATGGAAACATTACTTAATATAAATTAAAATTATGAAGTAGACTTGATAACGTAAATAACCTATTTTCCTATTTTTAAACCGTCTGCTAGATTAAATTAAGCCACAAAGTCAGTACAATGCATGGGAAATTTGGGTTAATACATTCTAAATTTATTTCTGATTAATTACTATCTTGTCGTTCATCAAATGAATATGTAATTCTTTAGATTCACATACTACGTGACCTGACATTGTTCACAGAAAATGAGTGAAAATTAATACTCTTCAACTCATGAATATTAAAAATTTTTAATTGAAGAAAAACTCACCTGCTTCAATTTCTCCAATGCTTCTTAAGTAACTGTTGTGAATTTAGCTCTAAAATACCGGCAATACCGGTGTGTATTCAAAACCCGTTTGTTTTTAATCTCATGCCAACAAATCACTCGTTCTGAACGCAACAGCTTGTTCTGAATTTCGGAAAAGCCTACTAATTGATAATTCTGATGTGAAACGACTAAATAATTTGTGAAATGAATCGAACGAAGCTTCCTATCACTACCACCAGTAGCTGAACACGACGCTTTGACAAACCTTAGCTGAAATTGAAATATAAAAGCTTGCTTTCCTAATTGTAAGCAGACGAACTAAGGAGCTTCATACGCAATCGGAATTATCGAAAAGAAACGAAACATTAACGAAACCTGAATAGTGACATGACAACACCGTATCACCGACTGAAATGTGAGAGTCGTGACGAGTTTTTAAAATGATTGGGATATAAACGCGGGAGAGGATCTGAAGAATCTTTGTTCTGGAAATTCATAGACTATTAATTGGATATGTTTAATAGGTTACATGTTTTCTTTCTTAAATTCTAAAAAAAGAACCACTCCCCTAGTCATTATCTTGCACGTTTACATTTGGGGAAAAGTTACTATTATGTATGCTAGCTCCAGAGGAAGTAAGAAGTACTCCGTTTACGAACACTTTCATTGTGTTTTTAATTCTAATGTGGATTAGTTTTATGAAAACTTCAATCTGATATTTCATGATCGCAATATCTAGAATTCATGTGAAAGTTAAATTGCAATATTTTAATAGTTTCGTAGTGAAATTTATATATACATATATATTTCAGTTATTCCGCTCACAACAATAGACAAAATCTGCACCAATCTCTGCGACTCCATAAAATTGTAAACAGCAATGTGAAAAAAAGTATTCTCTATATGATTCCAGCTATATACAATATTGTACTCATATCTCTTAAGCAGAACCAAAGCTACCATGCTCTGAAGAGGAAGATTAGCATATTTATATATATATATATATATATATATATATATATATATATATATATATATATATATATATATATATATATATATATATATATATATATATATATATATATATATATATATATATATATATATATATATATATATATATATATATATATATATATATATATATATATATCTCACAAGATTAGCTATTGTAATGTGAAAGACGATTTAGTTACAGAATATTTGAAGTTAATGTTCAATCTTGATAGCGTTTGTTTTCTTTAATGGTGATTCAATTGTGGCCTTGTTTAAGAAAATTCCAAATGGTCGATTGATTCATTCCTGGCTTCACACATTGAGCCCATATTCAAGTTCCTTGGAGAACTTACGTGGGCCAGAGAGTGTCAATTGATTTTGTTTGATTTTGAAATTCAGAATTAGATAATACACAAGATTATATATATATATATATATATATATATATAATGTGAAAGACGATATATAGTTACATTGTAATGAATATTTGAAGTTAATGTTCAATCTTGATAGCGTTTGTTTTCTTTAATGGTGATTCAATTGTGGCCTTGTTTAAGAAAATTCCAAATGGTCGATTGATTCATTCCTGGCTTCACACATTGAGCCCATATTCAAGTTCCTTGGAGAACTTACGTGGGCCAGAGAGTGTCAATTGATTTTGTTTGATTTTGAAATTATGTTTTTCACTCTTCATTTTTTGAGTTTACGGAGATCTTTTTATTCTTTCTCTTCTTTTTTGTTTTTTTTTTCTGTCAAACAAAGAGAAAAAAATGTAACAATATTGTATCTTGATATTGTACAAGATATTGTATCTTGATATACAATACAATACAATATCTAACAAGATATTGTATTGTATTGTATCACGAGAACTTCAAATAAATATATATTATCATATATTATTATATATTGTTGTTTTTTTTATATACTCTTTTGTACTTTGTACACTCATGTACTTTTATAACGTGAATTGATTTTGAGAAGTTCGTTTTATCTCGTGTAGCGTAATACACATGCAGTTCTTTACTTTTATTCAGCAAAATATTTTGTTATTTTGATAGGTAGGGGTAAAATATGAGAGGAAAATTTCACACTATAATCAACACTACAAAATTGGTGACAAATAACTCTCAAATTGCAGAGAAAAAACGAACGATAAGGTAAAAGAATAGACATTCGCCATCTGTTTATAAGTCCGTTGAAAATAATATTGGAATCTTTCATTAAAGTATTTCCAAATTTACAGTACGTGTTTCATATCATTACGATAGAATCTCATCATATATACTTTATATCTGTCTTTTCAAAACAAACGACCATTGAAAATATTTCTTGATAATTTGTACGGATTATTCGATATGAAGTATTTTTTATATTGTAGACTTTTTATACGATTATATCTTTAAGGTTATCAGTAGGTATATATTATTTTCAAATGAGAGGTAATAATAAAAACTTGTCTAAAAATCACTGACTGAACAATTCTTTATCCGACTAGTTTCGCCTTTTACAGCATTATCAAGAATGATAATGATTCTGATGATAATGATAAACATTCTTGATAATGCTGTAAAAGGCGAAACTAGTTTGATAAAGAATTGTTCAGTCAGTGATTTTTAGACAAGTTTTTATTATTACCTCTCATTTAAATATGAACTATCACAAAGTAGATTCATCGTCCATTGAATTTATATTATTTTCATTTAAAAACTAAGTGTATCTTCTATCACGTGAAATGAAATTGTATTTTATTTCATTTTTATTCGGGTTGCTATGCCATAAGAGTAAACATTGTTATATACGAACATAAAGAACATAAATTTCTTATTTAATAGTATTGGCATTTACTTGATGTAAATCCATTATAATTGAATATAAACTTAAATTCAAACACTTGAACTTATGATTTACATTTTATTGACTACATAGCATGACATGTTTCGTCGTTACAAGCGACTTCTTCAGATGCTTACAGAATAATGTATTATTTTGTAAGTAATGCATTATTCTGTAAGCATCTGAAGAAGTCGTTTTTAACGACGAAGCGCGACATGCTAACCTAAGAATTCAACCTGAGAATTTAAACGACATGTGTAACTTCTGTTCACATATATACTTATGTATATATGTGAATATATATATGTCATATGTTCACATATGACATATGTATATTCTGTTCACGTATATATTTTATACATACATGTCTTAGAAACGGTAGTCAAGGCTTTGCTTTTGCGTACAAATTTTAACATTCTTCAATCCTTCGACCTATTGAGTTTATTTCCAATATTTCTTCTCAAAAGTATATAAAAAGTCGATTGAGTGATTTTCCTACTGCCTTTAGAAAAAGTTAATACCTAAGCTTCTTTAGATGTAAGTCAACAGCTACCTCTCTTCAAGTAAATTATGAAGACTACGGAATTAATACTTCTAAATCTCTTGGTGACAGAAATGTCGCTAGTCATTAATATTATAATTATTTTTTTAAAAGACGGCTTCATAGGCCTACGAGTATATAACTCCAATAGGACGTACCGAAACTACACTGTGGGACTCGAACCCACCAGCACCAGTAAGCCGAAAGCACATAGGATCACTCTATCGTTCAGCTACTGGGCCTCTACAAAACTCATATTTTGATGAAGAGCATGTTTATTGAGAAAATCATCAAATCAATTGAGAGGTTATGAACCTCATTCATTGAAGGTCATTCTTATCCAGTCTTGAAATATTTATGATGCTGTTCGTAACTTTATAACGATGTTTAGAATAATAGATATCTGCAAGTGCTGATCCACTTTGTCCATCTTTTGATGAATTTGACATCAAAAACATTTGTTCGAGAAACAGGCCAATGTACAATAAGTTTCAGTAAATATGTCACTCATGCATAGTATTTTTACTAGTCCTGACGTTAACAGCAGGTTTAATTTTTTATCTGACAAAAACTCTTTCTTGAATTTGGAGATTATTGAGCAATTGTTATAATTGAATTAAACTCACATGCAGTGCCCATACACGAGCTCAACTCTTCCACCCACGGGAACGCATTTTTCATGTTTTCATGCAGTCTTCCCCATATCACATATTTTTATTTTATTCAGATAATCTTCAAATGTATTGCATGTTGCCAATTGTAACTGATGTTCTATACTACTGAGTATATTCACTGAGATACACCTCTTGAAACAGAGAGACCACAAATAAAAATCCATTCAAATGAATCGAACTGAGATTTTTCGTTTTTAGGATATTTCCAATAAAATTTCAAATATAATATGAGAAAATGTTCCATAATCGTTCTACTCTACCATATGACCTTTTCAAAAGTGAAAATGTGTATAATATATCAAAGTATATATAAGCTGAAATGTTATATTTCCATATAAAACTGGCAACGCCACATGTTGGTTGTAGGACTGGGAGGAGTGGGATTAGATCGTGCGTTCCTTCGTTCATAGAATTTCAATCGAACGAGCTTACTTTGGCTTTTATCTTTCTCGAGTTTTTCATTTAAACAACTCCAGCTGAGTCCCTTAAAAGTCATCATATAATTGCCGTCGCTATCCTCTACGGTAAACGTTAATTTCATTTTACTGTAAGAGTGCTTGTTGTGTTCGTTTCTCTCCGGTTTCATTGTTTTTGAGGTTAGAATAAGAATAACAATGCCAGGTTCTTTAATCAAAATAAGTAAAGCAGTTGCTCAAACGAATAAATATGTTGAATTATCTAGATTATTCGGAACAATATCAAGACGTTCATGTGAGTATATTAAGCAAGCTTGTCTTCTTTATATCCTTACTTTTAAGTGCTTTCATATTCAGATTTTCGAACGAATATTACTGCAATATCCGTAAATCTAGATGTTGCCTATGTGTATAAATTAACAGTATACGAATCAAGTAAATTCTCGAATTAGGACAAATCTGATTCAGGCTATCAATAAATCTGAACACGAAGTCATAGGCATAGGTGTTGGTGGTAGAGATCAAATCTCGTGAACTTGAAAGAGTACTTTGAAAATAATTGTGACAAAAATGAATATATAATAGACTGAGGTCATAATTAGTAATTACCCAGAAATTGAATTTATTATATGAATTATCACAGTTTATATGTTGATGGAATAGATGGTGAGATGAAATAGATAACTATCTTCTATTTTTCTTTTTCTTCTGATTTACTTTCACACCCAATTGTAAATGTCATTTTCAAATGTTTAAATAACTTGTCTTAATATTAAATATCAGAGAATAAAGTAATTCAGACATGATTGGTCTCGGTCGATGGATGCTTTCAACCTATAGAATACCTGAAACCAGTTTCCAAATTAAGTTTGGGAATGCGTTCGTACCAAAATTGTAGCCCGGTGCTTTTTTGGGGTCATCGCCTGCAAATCTCTTTTCAGTAAGTTGAATATTAAGTACTGTTCTAGATGAAGAACTTTCCAAGTTGATGAATTTCGATTGATTTTTGATTTTACAGATGCGTGCAAATTGACATATATGTATTCAAAATACATATAATACATGTCAATTTTATTGATAGCAAGTAATTCGAACTGAGAAATTGGTTTAATTTCACAGTGTTTTTTTTTTGAAATGGAAGGAAATCTTGCATAGGGTTGGTACGGGATACAATGCTGCCTTGAAAATTTTTTGGTGTTCGTACGATAACTGTTGAGTATTATACTGAACTCATGTTAATATTCATAGCCTTTAGATTGGCAACATTGTGTTGATCATAAGATAATCTGTCATACGATCTTGAGATATATTTTTTAGTGCGTCGTGGAGCGTGCCGAGTACCTACTAAGTAGATATAGCTATTGAAATACTCGTGCGTTATGGAACCAAAGGCGGCTTTCTCCCAATCGTTTCAGATTTTGAAACTAGGCGACGTTATAGACGTAAACTAAAATGCGAAAATGTCTTACTATTAAAAAATATAAAATATATCCAGGAGTGAACCTTTTGTTCTGGCAAACAATTGGACTTAGATCAGGTAGTAATTCGAAACCTGCTTGTCGACATGTTCTTCGCGATTTCAATAATGTGGCTAAACTAGGAAAAAATGTGGGTGAAATCCTGCAACTTTTTGTCGATCAATTGTTGATATGCTGGATTTTATTTTTTTAGTTCTAATAATTACATATACATGTATATCCAAAATTTGACCAATCGCTGTACTTGAATGAGATTCAGTAGATTTCTTGTTAAAATAGTTCCCTAGATTCATTATTTGATGATATAACTGAATGCGGATATATCTAAATATTCTACCATTCTTATTTTTTGGTTGATGGCTTCTTTAGAGCGGTGGTTCTTAAGTTTGTTAGCATTGATCTTATCTTTCGCGTGTTAAATCGCGTGATTGTCAAATCAAAAATGCAGCAATCAATTCGTACTAGTCGCCAAAAGATTTCTAATGAAGGATTTCACTTCAACTTCCTATCTGATTTTCAAGCCTTACAAGTTTTTCATTTCCACAGTGAGCATCGTCACTTATCTCACGTATCAAATATCAAAGGAATAAACTCTAATGGGCCTTTTTCTTTAGTTAGGAGCCGTCCATTAATCATGCGAAGCTCAAAAGGGGTAGGGTCCATAAAAAAACACGAAATATCATAAGGGGGAAGGGGTGGAGTACTATATCACGAGACTTTATTTTTTTGGCAAACGCGCGATACTGAATGGCGTTACGTGTATTTATTTTTTCGTAAAACGCGTACACATTCGAAAGCTGCTTGCACTGTGACCTTATTCACCGTTGCCAACTTGCAAATTTGATAATACTGAAACCTGTATTTTATAATAAATTTTTTTAAAAAATTAAGATTCTTTGTAGGTACTAAAAAATACACGTGATATAGGTTAGGTGGGTAGTATTTAACCTCACTATATATCACCAAGGGGTAGGGGGCGTTCAAAATGCCAAAAAAAAACATGACATGATTAATGGACAAGTTAACTTAACAAGTTCGTGGCAGGGGCGCCCATGACGCTGATTTCCTTTACGCTTTCAGATTTATCTCCCTATTAAAAACAGATCAGATTTCACGACATTATCTACTGCAGAATGAACTGTTGGTATGTTACTACCTTTTCAAGCTGGTCGGCAACGTGTCGCGGCAAACAACGTCACTCGAACAAATTTAATTCAAAACGGAATAATAATTTTCTTTTAGAAACAAATTCCTCGAAAACGATACGAGCTAGAACAATCTACTTTGATTTATTGTTTAGAGCGTACATTTGTGAATAAACGTTTCATTCAATTTTTAAATTTAGAATTTCCAAGGGTATCCAGGAAAAAAGAAAATTTGTTGAAATGATGAACGAAAGGTCTCGTCTATTAGGTCGGTAGAGAGGCGCGGCGCGGCGCTGCAACGTTTTTGAATAAGTTATAAAGAATTGGAGATCGGACGTGCACGTTGCAGCGCCGCGCCGCTGTACCGACCTAATGGACGATAGCGCGGTCGGAACTTGTTCAGTTCGGATATGTTTGATTATACTCGGCAACATTCGTACCTCCTCCAACCCCTGCTTGTATATGATATTGCTGGACGAAATGTTGTGTTTCGTTTCTCTATATCTGACCTGATTAGAGCAAGGAGTTCGTAGAACTTATTAGGTGAGATTCGAAAGTATTTGAAAAATTTTTTCTAATGTCTCAGGAGATCTGGGAAAAGATGATGAAATTCTCCAAAGGTTAGCCTTTTTGAATTCATTTCACGAATCCACATCTTACGCCGTTTCAATTTTTTTCCTCTTCCTCTTCTTCAATTAACGCTGCAAGAAAAAACATTTCTTCATTGCTATCCGTATCCATCTTTGAGCACTGTCAAACCAAAACTGAGTACCTACGTTCACTAAAATGGAAGAAGGAACAACCAGAGAGCGATAAAGTAGCCGCGCCGCGCCTTAATGGACGAGGCTCATCATGCAACGTCTGCATGGCGCCGCGCCGCGCCACGTTGCCGACCTAGTGGATGACCAGCTTTATAGTTATTATTATAACGATTAGGGTCTAGGATAGCAACCTTATGAAAACCTGTCTATCCTGAAATACGTCTGATGGGAGTTACCAGAATATTTAATGAAACAATAAGACATCTTAAACAAGCCACAATAAAAGAATCATGTAGTGTTCCTGATAAAGTTTTCGATAGACACACAGGTTTTTGTGTGTAGGAACATAAGTACACAAATTAGAGAAATTCAGTTTTTATTGTGTTCTATTCTAAATGTTATAAAGTTAATAGCGCCTACAACGAATCAGCTTATTGTACCTTTTTTTGCCAAAATAAAGGTACAACTCAAAAAATAGCTTGGGAAAATAATTCAAATTTGAATGACAATATTTATTCATTATTACTGTAGCATTTGCCCTTCGTGATCGTCTGATAATACTTAGTTTTGCTTGATAAATAATCAACAATATATCACAGCCATGTTGAAAATATTCCATTAGGTAGCAGGTCCGAATATCGAATATATTTCTAATAAATGGAAAAATACAGTACTTGTGGTTTCATCCATAAAACCACATTTCAACATCAACGAATTTCGATTATTTTGAGGATTCAATTGATATATTCAAAAATCGATGATTCTTTCGATAAGTTTCGTTTCCTGTTGTCAACTGACATGTCGTTTCTTATACCGAAAATTATTCAGAGTAATTTGTTCTTTGAATACTACGTCAACTTTTCGTTATGTTATATAATTGTTTATGGTAGACATAGTTCACATAGATAACTGATAACCCACATATTCTCCCATTTTTTCAATTCCATTCTGCGTCATTGCATGAATACAAAGGTTGTTTGAGTATTATGATTTAGGTGTAGGAAAAACGTGTTCATTTCATTCGAACAGAATGTTTTCGAACTTAATGACTATATTTTAATTTCAAACGTCATAACCTTTTATCATGAAAATATTTCGTTCCAAGTACAAAAAAATACTGCCATCGGTAGATTTGTTTGTATGCATACCACTGATGATTCTCATTATAAGAGAAAATAGCGCTGTATGGTATTGCCCACGAGTTCCATGTTCATCGGTATGCACTAAATATTCACTATTGAAGGTGCATAGAGGCTTCGTTGACATTTTAAAATTTTTGCAGACAGATCCCTGAGATTTTTATTCAATATTATTAATTACTTCAATATATATATATATATATATATATATATATATATATATATATATATATATATATATATATATATATATATACAGGGTGATCCTCGGGGAACTCCACATCGATCCATATATGGAAAACTATGCTTGGGACAAATCTGTGCTAGTGCACTAATGTGGATGGGGGTCATCCCGCTGAATTATTTTCATGATTAATGTACCGGAAGTATGTGTCAACTTCCGTATTTTGAATAGAACACCCTACATATTATTGCATCGTGGATTCGTCGGAAAATTACATCATACACAAAATATATTTTAGTTTATATATAATGTGGTATACCAGAGCCTAACCGTTTTTGACGTAATTAAAATTTTATGTTCAAAATGACGTTTTCACACCAAAACATAATTATCAATTTTTTACCTTTATTATATTATATGGGTTGGGTTTCTTGTAGAAGAAGATCGACTTGATAAGCCTTTGTATAATGTTCTCAAAAATATTATTACAGAGTGATCAAAAAAGGAGAATAAAAATTAAATTTAAAAAAACGGTAAGTTTTTTTTTTCAAGAAGAAACCCGCTTCAAGCATTAAAAATAAGGGTAAATTTGTATAAGCTCATCTATTTAAAAAATTTGTAATTCTCGACATCATTGGCAATTCAACATTTCTACTACTATTGCGCCTAAAGGTTCAGTTAATAATCTTGTGTCTCAATCTAGCAACGTCTTTAAATTTTACATAGACGGCTCAACTATTTCCCTCCAAAAGTGTGCACGTAACCTACGCTTAATAATCGACAACACCCATCGGTACAGTAGTCACATCTGTAATTGCGTAAAAAAATCTTATGCCACCTTAAAGCTCCTATTTCCTCATAGGCATAGCCTACCTAGGTCTACTAAAACTTTACTTTGTGAATTATTAATTTTAAGCTATTTTAATTACTGTGCTGCAGTACTCTATAGCTCTTTAGATTCACAAACTTCGTACTTGGTGCAAAGAGTTCAGAATTCTTGTGTTAGATTCATATTCGGCATAAGGAAGTTTGATCATGTTTCTCATAAACTAAACGATCTGGGGTGGCTGAACATGAATAATAGGCGTCTTCTGCAAACTTATTCTCTATTTTTGAACATAATTGCATTCAAACAACCACCATATTTATACAATAAAATAACTTTCCGCAAGGATGTGCACAATTGTTCGGTCCAAGGGTCTCGTTTCTCCTCCTATTCACTTCACAGCTCTGTTCGAAAGATCTTTTTTTTTACAATTTACAAATTAATCAATAACCTACATGCCCTTGTCCCGAACCATAAAAAATTAAAAACCACAGTTATCATTAATAAAATACGTAAACATCTCTTAGACTGCCCAATGTGAGCTCATGTTTTCATTTATGTTCTTGCTACATCACAAAGTTCTTCCGAGTGCTCGCTCGCGCCATGCTCGACACGAACCAGTTTTTATTTTTATTTTTCTTATTATTCTTATTTTGTATTTCTATTGATTGTTTTTATTTTTCATTTCATTTCGTACGTTAGGCATCTTCTTAATTTTCATGAATATTTTCTGTTTTTATTACTGTATACATTTTTTTTTCTCATTTTTGATGTAATCTGTATTGCCGCTTGAGAACAATAAAGACCTATTATATTATTATTATTATATGAGTTCGCTATGACGGCGCCGGCGTTAGAACAAACAAAACAATATGCTGTCATTCACATTTGAAACATTGTCAATAATAATGCCTGACGTTTAAATTTTACAAATGAAGATTATTTAAATTTATTTATGATTTATGGAGAATGTGGTAAAGTAATTTCGAGGACATGTGATACATTTGCGACGAGATAACATTTGCGAACACCAAAAACTGTTGAAAAGATTATAAAAAATTTCAGAACTATGGATCCGTAAAAACTGCAGTACATAGAAAGAAACCAAATGTTCACAATGAAAATATTGAAATCGCTATTTTGGGATATTTTGTTGCATATCCAACAGTATCTACAGCCAGCGCAAGTAGCATTTGAATCAGGATTATCTATATCCATTAATCGATTCGGCCGACACTCGATGAAAATTTAAATACATAATTTAAATAAAAGTAAGTAGTTTTCTGATTTTCACTACAATTAATTCAAAACATAAAAATATTGTTTCGCCAACACAGTGGCTTCATCAGATTTTAATGTTAAACTGAGCTATTACATTATGGACTGCTTGCATATATCCTGAAGTGTGTGGAAATGACCATAAAACACAAGTTCTTTTGAAGTAGGGGAATGACTATAGAACATATTTCTTCTGAAGTATGGGACTTCACACACAAGTAGACTATAAGTAAATTAATTCTATAGTTATCGTGCTCATATCATCGCACACGTAAATATTCAATATTAAAAGTGTACTAAAGCTTTCTTTTGATAATTTTTTTCATGAATTAATCAATATTATAGCCGAGCGACTATGTGAAACATGAGCAGTGTGATGTATATCCATTATCCTTCGAGGGATAAATGTTAGGGAATATTGAAATCGGTGACTTTATTTATTGGAAACGCAAGACAGTCACTGTTTCGGCCAAAGAATATGGATACGACTTTACAATATGTTTCTGTCTTCTGATTCATAAGAGGATTTTTAAGAATTGGAGTCGTTTGTTGGACGAGACGCAACTCAGGAGTGCCTCGTATTATTATTATTATTATATATATATATATATATATATATATATATATATATATATATATATATATATATATATATATATATATATATATATATATATATATATATAAAAGAAAGTCGTTTTAGTTACTCCACTTATAACTCAAGAACGGCTGTACCGATATGGCTGAAAATTGGTGGGGAGGTAGCTTAGAGCCAGGGGACGGACATAGGATACTTTTTGTTCCGTTCGGCAGCGTTCCCGTGTAACTTGACAAGAAACGTCAATCACTATGAAAGGTGTATGAGTTGGTTGAAATCATACTTTTTTAGCAGCAAATAGTAGGCATCGGTGGTTCTGTGGTAGAATGTTCTACTGTCACGCGGGAGGCTCGGGTTCAGTCCCGGCTAATCCAAGTTGAGCTTTTTTTACTTCAATGACAAAAGTTTTCACTAATTTCATTCAATACACATATATTGAACATAATTATAAAGCAATCGAATATTAAATTCATATAAAGAACAATTACTGTATTGAAAACAAAACACATTATATTCTTTCAAAATATTTTCAATTAATTGTTAAATTTAGGTCAATGACACTACTGAGGCTGTTCTTTGAAAATTTTCGCAAATTTTGTTATTAATATTTCTATATATAAAAGAAAGTCGTGTTAGTTACACATTTATAATTCGAGAACAGCTGAATTGATTTGGATGAAAATTGGTCGGAGGGCAGCTTTTATCAATTATCAAGGATATTAGGCTAATTATCAAGGATAATTATGTCGGAAGGAACTGGTAAGACATTCCTCATGTCAGTAGTTTCAGCCACTGTTAGTGCGAGATCCAACATTGAGGTTGCAGTTTGCTTCTTCTGGAATAGCAGCCACATTACATTGTTAGAAGGATGGCGTACGGATGACTCATTCAGCATTAAAATATCCGTTAAATCTTCAAACTATTGAAGAACTAACATGTAATATTACAAAACACTCCGCAATTGGTTTTATTAGAATCAAAAATCAGCATCTGGGACGAATGCACAAAAAAATAAACGTGCATTGGAAGCACTTCACCGAACGTTGGAAAATCTACGCAATTAATGAAGATGTTTTGGAGTTGCATTGCAGAACGATACATCTGCTGAAGATTTCTCTGAGCAATAATTACTGATTATCGGTAATGGTCGAGTACTTAGAATTTCTGTAACTTTGTCTCATCAAAAGACGAACTCATCAACAAAGTTCCCAAAAATCATTACTAAACACAAAAATAAGGAATGGTTGAGAGAGCGAGCAATTTTGGCGGCTTAGAATAAAAATGTAGATGACTTAAACTTCATAATTCAGAACGAGATCATAGATACACTGCATTCTTTCAAATCAATTGATTGTTTAACAAATGAAGATGACGCCACCAACTATCCTATTGAATTTTAAACTGCTTGGATGTGCCGGGATTACCACCCCACAATTTACGACTAAAGGTTGGCTCCGTAATAATCATGCTTCGAAACATAAACCAACCAAAACTGTGCAACGGAACGCGTTTGGTGATAAGGAAATTGATGAACAATGTGATTCACGCGACGATACTCAAAAGAAAATTCGAAGGTGAGGAAGTTCTCATTCCAAGGATCCCGACCGACATGCCGTTTGAATTTAAACGACTTCAATTTCCGATCCGACTTGCATTCGCCATGACATTAAACAAATCACACGACCAATGCTTAAAAGTTTGTGGTCTGAATCTAAAAAATCTATGTTTTCTCATGGTCAATTCCGAGTATATGTGGCATGTTCACGGGTCGGAGGACCATTTGCGTTTTTTTTTTCTTGCACCTTTATCCAAATAAACAATTGCCCTTGATAAAATCGAAAGTCTGCTCATTTATTGCCTCTTAGGTGGAACAAAGTTCGCCGGGTCAGCTATATATATATATATATATATATATATATATATATAATAATATATTTTATATTTTCATGAATTGCTGATTACATAGTGTTACAACAATAAAGAAAACAGGTCAAAACAAAATATAATTCTTCATCATAATACAACACTGCAATACTCCAATAATTCATCAATGGAGTATGGCTCAGATTTCATAATTACTTTGAAAATTTCAGTTCTAAAATTTTTGGGATCTGTAATTTGTTGAATTTCGCGTGGCAATGAATTAAACAGTTTGATGCCCATGTAGAGACAGTTTCTCTCTGTCACAGAAGCTTGATGCCTAGGATAGAAAAATGACATCACACGTCTTGTGTAGTTTCTATTTCCGTGTTCCTCAAAGTAATTGGGATGCCCAAACACAAATTGTAACAGTTTGAAAGCGTACATTCCCTGCATGGTCAGCACACCAAGCTTCCTAAAACCACCCCTACAGGACTCTCTGTATCTCAGATTTAAGATAACACGAATAGCTTTTTTTTGTAATTTAAAGATATTAACACTTGTAGAGGCATTTCCCCAGAATATGATGGCATAACTGTAAATGCCCTGAAAGCAAGACAGATACACCATCCTGAGAGTCTCAAACGATATTTGAGATTTCAGTGCTAATATACAGTAAAATGCCTTATTTAGTTTTCCGGGCATAATATCAACATGACTCTTCCATTGAAGGTGTGAGTCAAGCTGTACGCCAAAAAATTTGGCACTATCCTGTACGTTAATATCACCATCGTAATACAATTCATATGTCCCTGAAATATATTCATATGACATATGAATATATTTCAGTTTATGTTGTGTTCTTACCATATTTCGAGGTTATAAACAAAATGAAAGATCTAATAATTCTATTCTTCTAGATGGCACCCAGCAGAGGGTGGTGGCAAAAAACCCAATCGTTGAAATGGATGGAGATGAGATGACAAGGATTATCTGGCAAAAAATAAAGGAAAGTCTGATATTTCCTTACGTTAAAGTTGAATGTTTATATTACGATCTTGGACTTCCTCATAGGTGTGTACGAGAATTTATTGTAAATTTTTATGGATCCTCACCAAAAGTTTTTTAGGGACCAAACTAACGATCAAGTAACAATTGACGCAGCACATGCCATCTTAAAGCATAACGTTGGTATTAAATGTGCAACAATCACCCCAGACGAACAAAGGGTTGAAGGTAAAGAGACTGAGTTGTATTTGATTCTATTATAATTGAAATTTGTACTTAGTATTTTGAAGATTACACTCCTATGTATATCTGCTGCAGTTCCTGATCTTGTTATTTTCGTATTCTATTTTATTTTGTATTATGCAGATTATTTTTCAGAATGGTTGGTCAAGTGCGCTCGAACAACACTTGAAAGTGTACGTTGATTTCTATTTCGTCGTGTTCTCTTTCTCTTGTTTTCTCAATTTGTTCGGAAGTTAAATTCAATAGTTTTTTTAAAACTCAATTTCCTATAAATTTGAATTTAGTATTCGAAACAAATTAAACGACTGAATCAATGCAAAATTGAAGTAGAATTTATAAGTAGGTAATCGGAAAGAAAAGTTGAAAAATGATGGACGAATAAAAAATGAAAAATCAATCAATAAAAATTGCCTTCTTCATCTGAAAACCTATGAGATCTAAAGCAAATTGTCAATAGAAAATCTAAACGGCATAACAAATATTCGAAACAAAAAAGTGAAATAAACTAATCAATAGCAATTCAATTGGTGAATCAGAAACGAAGATTCATTGATCAAAGATACATTGAGCCGACATTTGAACAGTGAATTATCACAGTCACAAGTATGGGTGAAATTCCTAAAAAAAGGCATTTGTTTGTAATTTGTTTCAAATTCCGTGGTTCCATTTTAGTTGTAACCCCTAATGAGCTGGTCGTATTAGACATACACTCCCCAACTATGTAAATAGATATGAGCTACATCGTAGAGACATATAAACAATCATATCTTGACCAAGAATCGAACCCAGATTCCCTGCTATCGCATCCATATAGTCGTAAGCACTGTTTCATGTGTACAATCACTAATTAAGTTGTTATACAGCAGTTCATTTTTTGAAAGTTTATTTCGAAATATATTTAATCTAAAAGTGAGTTTCTGTTAATACATCAAGTCGCTATTCATTAATTTGATTTTAGCAAATCAATTTTTGATAAAACAATTGTTAAACAAAGATTTACACATATATTAAAAAATACTGCATGACGTACGTTTCGATGAGATTCACCTTTTTCAAATGCTACGTGCAGACTAATGAGGTAATGACTGAAGGTGAATCTCATCGAAAAGTACGTTATGCAATATTCTTTTTAATATATGAGTAAATCTTTGTTTAACAATAGTTTTATTATGTTTATCGATTTACATAAAGTGTCGGCCTCATCCATTATTAAATCAATTTTTATTTAATCATGAAGTAAATGTTTTATAGATTTTTAGTTATTCCGTAAATTCATTTTTATTAGTTTATTCTGTTTCGAGTATTTTGTCGTATATATTTCGAGTAATTTATCGTTTCAACATTTCTTTTTATTTCGATTATTTGCGATTCTTATTCGATAATTTCAGTAGAAATATTTGCACTTCTTATTAGTTTGTTACCACCGACTCAATCTCTCACAATCACAAGTTCATTGAGTTGATGGTGCCAAAATTCAACGCCATATTGAAAATAAAACTCATTCAATTAATTCATATCTAACAGTTTATTCAGATTTACTCCAAAACTATAAATTTGGACTTATTTTCAAATAAACTGTTTCTTGAATATTATACACATTGGTTCATATATATATATATATATATATATATATATATATATATATATATATATATATATATATATATATATATATATATATATATATATATATATATATATATATATATATATATATATATATATATATTTAAATAATATAGTGAAAATAACAGAATCGAATAATTCACATGTGGGTTTTTTTCAGAATTCAAGTTAAAAAAGATGTGGGTTTCACCTAATGGAACAATTAGAAATATTTTGGGAGGAACTGTATTCAGAGAACCCATTATATGTAAAAACATTCCTAAGTTGGTACCTGGGTGGGTAGATCCGATAGTTATTGGACGTCACGCGTTTGGTGATCAATACAAATCTACTGATTTTGTGGTGCCTGGCCCTGGAAAGGTATAATGAATTTTTCTAGAAATGAATAACATTCGAATAATTTATGTAGAATAGATCAGTTATTAGTTTATAATATTATTTTCGTTGTTTATATTCAATATCCATCAATTCATATATCTCGATTGAGATCCATCGCAGGCAAAATGATCAATCGAATGTAATTTTTTCACTTACCTTCCTTCAACCGTCTTTCCTATGTCTTTCTGTCCTATTTGTTATTTTGGGTTTCAGACTAATGTTGTATGGCTTAATACAACAATCGTCCTGTTTTATGTGATTGTCTCGTGTACCTAACTATCTATGCGCGGCACCAGCAAGAAAAACGAGCAATAGAGTTTAAAACTAATTTCGATCGTTTCCAATCATTTGAGACGTTAGAATGAATTGAAATCTATTTAACTCGAAGCTTTTTTATGTTTTCATATAGGTAGCAATAGAAGTTTCCATCTCAATTTTTTGGTACGATTAATAATTGTATACTTTATTATTCAGGTTGAGATGATTTACACTTCTTTGGATGGCAAGGCAGAAACATATAAAATATACGACTTCAAAGGGCCAGGTGTCGCTATGGGAATGTATAATACGGATGAAAGTATTTCAGCTTTTGCTCATTCCTCATTCCAAGTGGCTTTGAAGAAAGGATGGCCGTTATATCTGTCCACAAAAAACACAATTCTCAAGAGATACGATGGTCGATTTAAGGATATTTTCCAAGAAATTTATGAAAAGTAAGTTACCAAAATAATGTTAGAAACTAGGAATGCTTTGACATCCAAGTAATAAAGAATGATACCGGTTGAAAATATCGTAAACTTAATGAAGAAGAGAGGAATGAGACATCACAAAATCGTTAGAAAGATATATTTACAGCTATTAGCACTGTACATACATTAACAATGAGTGTTAGAAAATTGCGCCATTAAACTATCATTATAAACTCTTCATTTTAGGCATTACAAGCCGCAGTTCGAGGAGAAAAAAATTTGGTACGAGCATCGATTGATTGATGATATGGTGGCACAAGCGATTAAATCAGCCGGAAAATTCGTGTGGTCATGCAAGAATTACGATGGAGACGTACAATCCGACATCGTCGCTCAAGGGTATGGCTCACTTGGTATGATGACCTCTGTCCTAATGTGCCCAGATGGAAAAACTATTGAGTCTGAAGCTGCGCACGGAACAGTAACTAGACATTACAGGTATTGAATTCCGTTTAACGCTACTTCATTTTCTTGGTCAAATGAAAATCGATAAAGTTAAAACTAGTGGTACTGTGGTACTTTGAAATGCGTTCATTTTTTTCATATCACAAACGACGCTTTTTCTAAAAGTATATAAATAATATCTAAAAGTATATAAATAAATAATAACAATTGAAAAAAATGTTAGTCATTGGGCATATTTTCATTATGTTTGATTTAACATGTATGTGGGAAAGTCAACGATAATTGAAATACTAATTCAACTGATTCGGAAACCATTCGAATAACACCATTTCCTCTTTTGGTTTTGGGTTTTCTACTTTGACTTTAAAATCTGCCTGATTACCTTCAACTCGCGATTGGATTTTTTCGTTCAAATGAGGTGTATGAGTATGACGTTTGTTTCTACAAATTTGTGCTTCAGTAATCATATTTATATGACAAAATTCGATAATTAATTACTTATATTATCTGAAGTATATACCGAATTTCCGGGTGGTCGAGAAATACAGAACAACGTTATTGCCTCGAGCTGAGAAGGAAAATCGCATATTTCTTAACTGAACTAGTAGCAACATAAGCAAAAACCTACAACAAATAAGCTTAGAGGTAGATTTCTGTATACATGTGTTGAATGTAGTGATATATTCTATCGCTATTCAATCGATAATGAACTCATTAAAACGATTAAAATGAAATAGTTCATCGTCAACGTCGGATGTACACTAATTGAGCTCGTGATCTAATTGAAATACGAAATCTCGGCGTTTGTATAAAAAATATTCCATAATAATGGAATAGATTTGTGATTATTAAATGAGAATTTCTTGGAATATTCAAATTAAATGTTTTGCCAAAATTCAAAATTATAATTTGTAAAATTCATGTAGTTTGTGAATATTCAGCTAATTTTCGGATTTTGAACCCAAATTTTCCAATGTAGATAGGTAGTGATATAATTTATCACTTATTTCCAAATCTTATATATATATATATATATATATATATATATATATATATATATATATATATATATATATATATATATATATATATATATATATATAAATATGTTTTAATTTAGAAAAATTTTGAAGTTATATTTTTGGTAATATAATTACGAAGAAGTAATGCCAAATTTGTTTTAACAGAATAGAACCCATTTTATATGAAATATAATAAAGTACTATATAATTCTGCACGAAATAGTCCGGTTAATATTCCACGTAGCTGTCAAATTTCAAGTTTTCAACGTAATATATCGCACTTTTCTGTAATTCAAAAAATCATCTTTTGAGAGATAAGGGTTGAAAATGCATAAGAAATGCTTTTGGTTGCTAAAATTTGGGTTAACTTCAAGTTGATATCTTATTATTGGCTTAATATTCAATCAAGAGTTTTGCTAATATTGCTACTGAAAGGAATGATTATTTTCATTGTTACACCTGTTCTGAGTCCAAAACGAGTGTTTTTTGAGTTGTGCCAGTATTGCAGAGTCTCTATTATCTGAAGCCAGCCTAAAGAAATGTTCTTGAATCTTTTGAAATGAGATTTATACCTTTGACTCATTATTTCATTTAAAGTACAAAGAATATCGCACTCTTTGCGATATTCCTGGTACCTACTAACCGGCATATTACTAACTCTTTGATGGTATGTACGGAACGGCTTCTCTTGCACTTTTTCCATTTATTTTATTTTCTACGTTCCTTTCACGATTCGCAGCAATAAAAACTAACCTAGATCAGAAAGTTAAAACATTTAAATTACGAGAGCAGCTGTTTCATTACATCATTATCAAAAACGATTTTGAAAACAATGTGGAAAAAATTGTGGGACGGCGTCCAACTATTTTCCGGACATTAAAACTTATCAGCTATTATGAATTTTAAGAAAATGGGGTTTTTGAGATATCAACACGTTTTGGCGTATGGTAGCAGTTTGCAATCAATTGATATCGCAAATATAATTCTAGTTGTTAATTGAATTGTCCTTTCATTCAGAGAACATCAGAAGGGCAATCAAACGTCGACGAATCCAATAGCTTCTATTTTTGCCTGGACTCGAGGATTGGAACATAGAGGAAAACTTGACGATACTCCAGACTTGGTAAACTTTGCGAAAACCTTAGAAAAAGCATGCGTTGATTGCGTGGAGTCAGGAAAAATGACAAAAGATTTGGCTGCTTCTATTCACGGCGGTATCAAAAATGTTAAACCAGGAATGTTTTTGAATACCCAGGATTTCCTTGGAGCTATTGCTGAACAGTTGGAGAAAACTGTGAGAAAGTGAAACACCTCTTAATTTTACATTTCGAACGGATCACTGCACTTCTATGTAAATAAGTTATTCATCATTTTGATTTGATATTTGTTGCTCAAATACCTTCCTTCATATATTTTTATACGAATAAAGATGAATGTGATATAAACAGTCATTTATTTACGTCTTCTGAATAAGCGAAAAAACCTTTATTGAATTTTCATATAACAACTATCAACGTTAAGCAATCGATTTCACTTCATAGCTTCGATTGGCAGCATTGTTTAGCAACCATATCGCGTCTGATATCACCAATATCACAACACCCTAAAAACGAGATAATTCAAATAAAGTCAAATTTGTTTAAAATTTCTCACCGCATAATGCTAGAGCTGTATCTAGTTCGTGTTTGACAATATTGAGTACTTTTTTGACTCCTTCCTCCCCATCGTGAACTAATCCCCATAAAGCAGGCCTTCCCATGAATACCTTGAAAGTTTCACAATACAATCATCTGAAGAAACAAAGCTGAATGAGGATTACCATTTTAGCACCAAGAGCTAGTGCTTTGAATACGTCTGTTCCATCTCTGATTCCACCATCTAGATATACTTCTATTTTATTATCAACGGCTTTGACAATTTCTTCCAAAACATCAATCTGTAAAAAGAATTTTAATTGAATTAATAAAATCACAGTTGAGTAGGTGGTAGTAAAAAAGCTAATATACATTTTAGTTATGCTTATACTAGGGAAATTGCCCCTCTCTTCAGTATACGGAGTAACCATTTGGATTTCTTCTCGTGTTATTGGTTAATATTCCATAAGAGCAAATTGATCCGATACTAAAATCTTGATTTTTCGATATTTCATCACCTATTTAGAAATTAGTCGTAAATATGTAGGAGTTATATGGTCTGGGGTTTCATGTTTTTTCTGGAGAAACATGTTTTCGCTCAAGGTTTTTGTTTGCATACGACTTACGTCAGGGAATGAAACGATCGTATACATTAATCCAAAATCAATTTCTGAGAGTCAAGAACTTCTGAGTATCTAAGTATGGTTTACCACTTCAGCATTTAAACTCTTACCGTTGCAAATGTTCCATCTAGTTGCCGGGCACCATGATTGGATACCAAAATACCATCTACTTTAGCGTGCACAGATAAAATTGCATCTTCGGCGGTCATAACGCCTTTCAAAATGATAGGTAGAGTGGTGATGGTTTTTAACCAGGCAATATCTTCCCATTTCAGTGAGTCATCGAATAATTTATTTACGTATGCTGCCAATCCACCCGCTTTGTCGTCAATGGTGTTCATTCCTTGATCATCGAAATTCTTATAACTGAAAGAACATATCTAAACTAAATAACAATATTATAAATTTCTATTCAAGAAATCCATTATAATTGAATATAACTTAAATTCAAACACTTGAACTTATGATTTACACTTTATTGACTACATAGCATGACGCATTTCGTCGTTACAAACGACTTCTTCAGTGTTGTTAAAAACCATATATTCTGCGTGTTGATAGCACTTTTAAGCAACAGCTTAAAGTACCATCGTGCCAAAAAGCTGTTATCAGCTGTATCATTATTCTGTAAGCATCTGAAGAAGTCGTTTGTAACGACGAAACGCGTCATGCTATGTAGTCAATAAAGTGTAAATCATAAGTTCAAGTGTTTGAATTTAAGTTTATATTCTATTCAAGAAATGTTAAATAAATAAGATGTTCAACGTTAAATTTATATTTATTGCGAAAAAATCATAATTACCGACTTCAATAACTAATTGTTCATTAGCTTTCACGCGCTTCTCTACTCGCGCCCGAAAAACAAGCTTTCCTAATTCAAATTGTGCAGATGAATTCAAATATATAAGATACAACTCATTAGTATATTAGATATATTTTCACCACCTGGTAAAGAGTAAGAAGTGCAGTACATCTATAATTTTTAACCGGTTTGTCGGTGATGTAAATATACATAAACCAATAGCATATATTTTGAAGAATTTATATATATGCTCATCAAATAAGTCACTTGAATGGGCTAGAATTCTTCAATCAATGATTGCTAAGAGCTCTATTGTTTGGATTATCATATCTATTCAGCTGATGTGACTATAAAGAAAAAGGAATCAATCTGAAATTTTGATAATCGACGTTTCTTGTCTATTCTGACGAAATATTACTTTAATGGCTAAATGGCCCCATTATTCGAAAATGTCTCTAATAGGTTGGGGACGGTTCAAGGTACAATAAAGGTCACGCTTTTGAAATGGATTTCGATAGTTTACAAAAATTTTATTTTTTCAGGTGTTTTTTCTTCAGGTTTACGAGCCCATATGTAATTAAACAACTAAAAAATCTACATGTCTCTTCTTTAATAGCTATTCAGATATATGTAGAATCTTTTGAATCACTTTATCTCAATTGTCTGTTCCGGTTGTGAAAGACTTCGCTTTGTGGCGTTTCGAAACATTCGTGACATGTTTTCGTCGGTTTCGAAAGAGTTCATAAGCCCATCACGACTGAAGCTGGCTATATTCAAAACCATAAAATTTTCATATGCTTTTCAAAAAAAATCAATCGATAATTTTTTCATGTTTTTACGCATATTCGGAGTATTGTGAATTTAAAACCACTAAAAATAACTTGCGGTGGATCTTTCGATGAAATTAGTTGATTCCTCATGTTAGCTCTTCTTAATCCAAAAACTGGAGTATCTATCGTCACTACGATAGCTTTGAACCCTGCCTTTTCTGCCCTTTGAATCAGATTTTTCGTTACACTCCTGAAATTGAAGAAAAGTTGGAGATCCATTAGAAGGATATTTTTCCATACTTACCTATCTTTAAATATATAAAGTTGGAACCACTTTATACATTTAGGGGCAGCCTTGGCTACTTCTTCAATGCTACTGTTAGCTGCTGTGCTCAGAATGAATATTGTGTTCACACTCTCGGCCGCTGAAAATATTGCTGCATTCAGGGAATTATCTGTTGTTCTCATTTTCCTACAATTTATAGCTATAACTCCAACTAAATTCAATCCCAACATAAAAGCAAATCATTCGAACGAATATCAATTAAGATGTTGGTATAGTATGTTTTAGATATCATGCATAATTATGGAGTATCCATTATTACAAATTTTACCGTTTATGTGTAGGAATTATGATTTAAAATTATTGTTTGATGTTTTTCAATAAATTTATTTAGGTCAATCAAAACAGAAATGATTGAAATACCTCGTACACTAGCTTGTTCACCTTCAGGGCTTGCTAATTTCTGCATAGCAACTGGAGATATTCCAACTGGAAAAGAGATTTTTTCTTCTAAAACTGCAGTGGATAGGTCGCGTTTTGAAACATCTCGCAAAAATCTTGGTCTTAGTTTATACCTGAAAATATTCCTTAGTTCAAATATTAGTCAGTTATCATTATAATTACACATAAATTCGAGTCATTCTTTCGAATCATAATTTCTAATAAGATTGCTTCAAAAATTTAATATTAAATTACCAAGAAACTATTAAGATATATATTTTAAATATATGTACCACTTAGTACATATAGTACCGATAGGGTACCGCTTAGTACATATAATACGAATACTTATAGAACCAATTAAGTATAGTTTCATCGAAAAAACTTTCTGTCAACATTTTCGATGCATATACGTCATCACCAGGCATAGAAAGAGAAAAATCCCATTTTATTTTAGCCTTTATTTCCTTATGGTCTTAGAGGATGTTCATCGTCCCTTTTCTTTGTTATATTCGACAGAAAACATGTAGATCAGTGTATTAAATCTTTTTCATAATAAAACAAGGATGACTATTAAACTTAACAATTATTTAATACCATATTGTAATAAATAGAACTTCTGTAACTAGAACTTTTATCTGATTTTGACTATATATTATTGACTACTGATAATGATATATATATATATATATATATATATATATATATATATATATATATATATATATCATTGCATTGCATCATATATATCTAATATGACCATTTATTTGTTTTACCGAAGCTCGACATCTGCGAAATTATAAAATGAAAATAATTTGTTTAATATTTCGCAAGGTGTTCATTACAGAAGACAGAATAAGACACGAAATAATCGAAGTACCTAAACTCAAAATAGCCCATAGTTTATTCAGAGTACCTATTTAGTATAGCGTATTTGTAGTTGGCCGACTTTATAGGCAACACATTTTGCCCTTTTATCTTCATTATATCTTCATAAAAGGTCGCTGCTTGAATGTGCAGAAAATATAACCACAATTTTGAGCTGGGTTTCTAAAAACGTCCTCAAAATATTTGGATATTTGGTGATTCTCAGAATCTTTTTTTTCAAAGGCTGAAATATTTTCAACACTCTCTTAAGATTGGGCATCAACGCAAGCTATCTTCTTTTATTGTAGCCGACAGTTAGCGATACTCCGTCGCGGTAAAATCACAAAACTCTTTCAAAGCTTCTACTCCGAAGCTGTAGATGCAGACAAATGAGTAAATTTTGACTATGATGCATTCAAAGTCAACATGAATACAATCAACGATAGTTTTGATCGCGTTATGGAATATGTGGACTCCTCATCCAATTCCAATAAACTGTCTGCGGAATATTGTGCGGAATTTTGAATATTATGGTTTGGTGGTTTTTGCAAAAGAGGGACTATCGGCGGGGCAAATCGACAGAAAGCGGGACGTATTGTCACATAATATATATACCTAATGAAGCCTAAATTGGGGAAACAATTTTTGTGTCAACAACTATAGGTTGGAAATGCCAAACGAGGTAATCCTATATTGTACTTAATTACTTTATAGAACTTCATATTCAACTTACGATATCAATTATTGAATCATAAGGACTTTCAGGTGGAAACATGACTTCCACCTTCCACAAATTGGATAATCCTCTTTTGTGTGTTCGAAAATAATATAAAAGAAAATTTTCAAGAATTGATTAGAAAATATTGGAAAATCTCAAAATTTCTCAAGTGAGAGTCAGTGAAATATCAATATATTGACAAAACATTGAGATATTAACGTGAGTTTCTGGCAGACACAAGTTGATAACTTCAAGAATATTGACACTATGAGGCATTACTTCATATTCAAACACCTTTTGTCTGCTTCGTGTATTTTGACTATATTTATTGTTGAATATAAAATTAAATTCAAACACTTGAACTTATGATTTACACTTTATTCACTACATAGCATGACGCGTTTCGTCGTTATAAACGACTACTTCAGATGCTTACAGAATAGATTATACTGTAAGCATCTGAGAAGTCGTTTGTAACGACAAAACGCGTCATGCTATGTAGTGAATAAAGTGTAAATCATAAGTTCAAGTGTTTGAATTTAAGTTTATATTCAATTATAATGGATTTACATCAAGTAAACACCAACACAATTAAATATTTATTGTTGTTGAAAACAAAATTCCAACAATGATGCGTCAAAATATTTTGAATGTCAAGTAGGTATATTATAAGGACGAAAAATCTAATTGAATTGAGTTTTCATTGAAGAAAAATATCCAGCTTTGCTTTTCTCAAATTTTTGTCTTTTGGATTTCTCATAAAGATAATTAATGAGGAGATATAAGGAAGAAGTAAGGTGCGTACTACAAAAATCAAAACTTCTAGTTCAACAACAGAATTGACAGATTAATAACTCTCGATACATGAACGTGTTGATATATGAATCATTAATAATTCGGCTAATTTTGATTTGCTGGAAGTGTTACATTTCTTTTATCCATGTCTCCCTCGGCTCCAGACAGGATTTTAAAAAGAGAATTTGCATAACGTTTATCCTAACTTGGACATAGCTCTTTCTATGGCATCATGTACTCCAGCGACAAACTGTTTGGGCGAGAGAAGCTTTTTTGTCTAAAAAGGGTAAAAGATTATCTGAGATCGACCTTAAGTCAAGAAAAATTAAAAGCTTTAGCTCTTTTGTGTAAAGAATCAGAATTAATGAACTTACGACTACATTATCGATGATTTTGCCAACAAAAAAATTGCGCAAAAAGGTGTAAGAAACTTTAATAAGTTAATTGAAATTATTATATTTTGACAGTTTGTAAGCGCAATAAAGATTATTTAACTACGTTTACCGAATGTATATTATTGTGTGAGTGTCATACCCCGCCTTATGATTAGTACATCATTGAACTTTGATTACCTCAGAAATATACTCACAAACAATTTCTTGTGCAATTTGAACCGAGTAGTTGGATTGTAAAGATAATCTTGGAACTGACAATTCACAATTGTAGAAGTAAGGGCGGCAAAAATTCCACAGCCTATACTTGGGAAATGTGTAAATACGGCACTGATTATAGGTAGGTAGGTAGGTTATGCAGTTTATTGTTAGGAAGGTGTAACTTAAATTGTTACTACTATGAGCAACAACATTGTTATTAAGAATATAACTGACAGTAGTATGAGATAAGTACAACTGAAATGGTATTGCATAAATACATTGCAACTTTTATTTGTTATATATTTGATGTGTTTTTCGAAAACATTAAAATTATTATACTTCTAATTCTAATATATCTACAGTTTACATCTTCAAATATGAAATTTTCAGCAATTCATTTTGATACCAATCTACAAATCCTAGAGGGCGCAACCTGCCAATTTCAGGTTTAACATTGAGATATAATTCTTATTAAATTGTAATTTATGGAATTGAAATATTATTTCTGTAGCATTACCGTTTTCTAGTGCTGAATGATTATATTTATTCTATATTTGTTAAGTTACCTCAAAAATGCCCTTTTATTGTCGATCAGAGTTGTTTCCTCCCCTGCTCCACCTTTGTAAAATTCCAGTGTGTTTTTAGGCAACACCGAGGCAGCGTATTTTTCATAGTCGTCTACACAAACTAGTTTACCGCTCATAATGAGATGAATCTGATTGAAAATTAAATCGATGTGGTATTTTTAAATATTTGTTCGATACATGAACACTCAATTCCGTATATCTAGAACTGATGAGTTGAAAATAAGGTTTAACAGTGAAAAGTGTGCATTTCGTTATCTTAACTGTCAACAAACTACGTATTGAAGTAGGAGTATTTTTTATGTAGAAGTTGTTTGTGTTACAATGTAGTTCCAAAATTATGTGTTTGTAATCAAATTAAATTATCTTATTTTTCTCCAAATTATCGGGAATGTATTGTATTTTCAAATGGTGAGCATCAGAATTGAATTGAAAACTATGAATTGATTAAGTTTAAATACCAGCTATCTGAAATTAATAATTGAGAATAATAACAGCCTTATCTACAGATTATAAGTGTAAAGTGTGAATAGGTAATTGAAAATTTATATTTCTAAAATACATAATTTGAATAAGTACACAAACACAAATATTCTATCGCAGTTGTATAGTATATATACCTATATATGATATATTTATATTGAAGTTATTCCAAATTCAATGATAATTCTTAGTTGAGACAGGATTTCATGCAAAATAAAATGTATGCAAGAGGAAGTAGTCGATGATTGTCAAAAAGAGTAGTTTTTAGTTTATTTTTATTTCAAAATTACTTTAGATCATGGGATTCATTACAGTAAATTAAAGGTTATTGAATATTTTGGTTTACTTCAGATATTGTACTGTTTAAAATGTTCGGTACTAAAGTGCCTTGCATCACAGAAAATTTTTTATGTATATAAATTACCGTTGAACATCTACTGACGCAACTAGGCATTATTTGTATTTTGTTGTTCTTCAACACTGTTTCTCAAAAAAGTTCACACGTCCCTTTAATAAAATTATCGAACTGATTCAATGGTTGAAAGCGTAGCTCTAAGGATGAAATGTTTTGAAACTTTTCTTCAAGATTGTAATGTATTTGTGAGTATGTATCTGCGATCTGTTCTCCAGCTTATGACATACATATTCAGAATATTGAGAGAGTACAAAGGAAATTCCTGAAATGGATAACATTCAAAATGTGTCTATCATCATATGCCAAGAATAATAACGGAGTTCAGCATCGAATCAATTTGAGATCATTAAAATTAGGCAGAAAAAACTTCGATATAATGTTAGTTTATAACATAAAGGTGAATAGCTTCAATGATTATAAATATTAATTAAGCAAATTATGACTTAATTGCAATCCTGTGATGCTTAGATCGAGAGAATTTTTTTCAGTATTTTTGTCCCACATAATTATATTCTAAATTCTGTCCGATAAGAGCTCAAGGATTAGGAAATGATTGCGAAGTCGATCTCTTCTCAATATCTATCTTTTCCCCTCAGAATATGTTTCGAAGCTCAGAAGCAATATTAGAATTCAATCAGCTTTTTTTGATAGCAATAATTGGTTGATTTGTATCTTTTTGAAAATTTTACCTAATAGTTTCATTGGGATGTAAAAGTGGATATATTAGTATGAAAGTTAACAAGTTGTTTATATTAGTAGATAGATTATCGCCAGATAGTCTGTTTGTGCTTGTTGTGTGAGCTCAACTCATATAATGATTAATTCATCTTAAATGTTTATATTTTTTATCGCTCTCCGATTTAGATATATATTTGACGTAATTGTTAGTAGCCACTCTATGTTTTAAGTGCATTTCAGATGTTATAGATTTACTTGATTTTGTGTAAGATTTTTGTACTTCTGTCGATTAGTACGAAATTTCTCATTTTCCCTTATAATCCTGGTAGTGTTCTATGAAAACCAAATAGGAAAATATTTGAACTATAGAAAACAAATGCAGCTTCAACGATTTAAGGTGAAATATGTGATAATCGATTAGCTGAAAATTCAATTGCAATTTATCTATACTATGAAATTGCATTTTATCTCCATGGACTCTTTTAGAACCATAAGGGTGGCTGACACAAGTAATCACTTTTATCTCCGTTATTAAGTATGCTTTCTTGAATCATTCAGAAAAATCTTTATAGTTAAAATAATTATTGTTATTACAAATATATGAGTAGTTTATGTATGGTATTTTCTCTTTGGCTCATTTTAGATAAAGTTATATATGTCCTTCAAATATAAGTATTGAAAACGCGTATTTTGCTGCAAATATATCTGCTTAGATAATGATAACTACATATAATTATATCAATCCATAAAATGGATTGATATAACTAGTTTACGTATATTGACTTTAGCTTTGATATTGACGAGAAACATTATTTAAATTAAAACAAGATATTAAACAACAACCTTCCTTATTATATTACACAGTCGCCTCCGTGGCTTAGTCGGGAAAACACCCAACTATGGGTGTTTGTGTTTGGCTATGATTTAAGTAGTTTAAAGATGATGATTGTTGTGTGATGTACATTGATTTCAAGCCCATTGACCTTTCAGAACCGGCGTTAGACTGTAGGTCCACGGAATTAAAAAAAATTATATCACACAAAACAACACTAATTCTAATTCGATTAAATGGCTCATATTATTCTGTTCAAAGAGAACATAGGTACTATCATCTCGAAACAATTATAAAAAAGAAATTATGTACTTTAGTTATAGAAAAATAATTACTCTGAAGAGTCTAAAGTTAAGATTTCTTATTGAAAAATAACATGATTTAGTCCTTGAAATTTCATAAGAAACGGAAAGTATGAAGCTGAACAATAAGTCTCCTCGATTAATTTCGTCTCTGAATTAAATTAGTAGATTCTCAATATATCAAAAAACATTTCATTATATAATATAATAAAATAAATTTATTGAGAAACATTTTACATTGTGAAATAACATTCATTTCAATTGATAGGTACAAATAATTACATCCAAGAGAATGCTCTCAAAAGGATTGAATTCAGTTTTGAGTTTCAAATAATTAGCACATCCGGTTCCTTGTTGAATACTCATGATTACTATTCAATTTAATAAACCTATCTTCATTTTCTTTAACATATAACAAACATCCATAAATATACAAACACGGTAAGGTGAGAATGTAATTAGATAGGATATAGGTTTACAAGATGTTCGTTGATTAATATTGAATATAAAATATCGAAGTATTCGCTTCTGCGTGATAAACACCCTATTTATTTCTGTAGAGCAGCCTCACATCAGAATATTTTAATTTAGATGACTATATACAAGACTGTAATACATATTCATAACAGAGTTTCTAGGTATGAGGTTCATAATTCTAGAGATTGCAAAAAATGAGTTACTCAATTTTCTACATAAGACATCAACGTGTGATGTCCATCTCAAATTTCGATTTGCATATATTCCAAGAAACTTTGTCCTTGGGATAATGATATAGTGTTGTCCCCATATTTAACATCCAAGGTACTAATTACATTGCCCTTCAGACAAAAATGAACACATACAGCTTTGTCAACGTTCACCATCAGATTGTTCATTCGACACCAACTTACAAACTCCCTCACAATGCATTCACATGCCTCCAGAAGTTCTTCCGGAGTCCTGCCAGAAACAACCACCGATGAATCATCGGCACAAGTGTCACCAAAAATCGGGACAACTTCGTAGGCAGATCGTTTATAAACAATATGAATAGAAGAGGTCCAAGTACAGAGCCTTGCGGCACCCCAAAAGCAATGTCATGTATCTGAGAATAACTCTCGCCTAATTTTCACTACCATTGTTTTTCCTTCAAGATAACTACGTAACAATTTAGCCTATAAAACCTAATTTGTAGCTTTTAGAACTATTGGTATGAATAAAATTGATGTGTATGCCTTATTATTTTTTGAATTGCAATTTTTGGACTCGCAATTTCTGCACTTTACCAATTCAATAATCTTGATTTCAATACCGCTGAAACTCATTTTAACTTTCACTAACGTCCATGTCCTAGACAGGATTCAAACCCAAATCTCCCTACTAAGGGACCACTCTCCCCACTAATCTATAGAGACGACTGACCGAATTAGTTACTAACAAAGATAAACAAACTCTTTCTCAAAAGTCAATGATATATAAATTGAAATTTTCTGATTGTGATGCAATTCATATTGGATAAACTTGAAGAATCAGCACTAATCGCATATACTTGATGTAAATTTTATAACATAATTTAAATAAAACTATGTTTTGCTTTATTCAGGCAAAGATGACAATATAGATTCGCCAAAACAGTGGCTTATACTCAATACATACCTGACTTTTTGTTGAGAACCTTAAACAGGGTTTTTGTTGAAACTTGAACAGTGCAAACTTATGTATAGAATACAGTGTAAACTCTTTATAACGAAACTAATTGTATGTATGTCTTAGATAATAAATGCTTATACATATAAATTATTGTTTACACATATAGTCTGATAATTTCGTCTGACGTTTTTTGCTATGCCAGTACTTGTTTTGTATTATTTTATGAATTCTATTCATCTCTAGATATGTGGTGGAATCATCATGATTAAACAACAAAAATTTTTCTACCAACTTAGCGGCATCATACAATAATACCGATAATAAATATTTACTGTCTAAAAATATGAACACATTTCTTCGTAATAGAGAATGGCGTATCGCTATAAAGAGTGTTTCAATATGTGAGTTTTAACGCAAACCAACCAACTTGGGCTCACTCCAACGTTATAGGGAGTTTATCGTTATAAAGGATAACGTTATAAAGAGTTTACACTGTACTTAAAAATATACAAAAATCAAATATTGTTTTCAAATTGGTTGGCAAGGTTCATGGTTATGAGACAAGGTTTCAGACAGGGTTCTACATTTCCAACAGTAGAACAAATGTTGGACTGAATGGTCCTGCTAATATGGCAAGTAAAGTGTACAATAATTTGAGTGAGGACATCAGGTCAACGAAATGTTACTCCCACTTTATAAGAAAATGTAAGGCATGTCTGAATGCTTGATGATAAATATCTATCTGTTAAATTTAAGTTAATTCTATTATTTCAATTTTCATTTAGAATTCCAATTATATTGGAGAAAATTAATAAGTTTTATAAATCTTTAGGCCAGGGCTAAACAAAGCACTGATTTTAGATAAAAGGAATGGTTGAATATTGTAAATTTATTTTATATTATTATATTATTGTGAAATATTTTATATTATTGTAAAATGAATTATTTAATAAAGACTTCATTTTCAAAAAAAAAAAAACATTAGAGACATTTATTACTACTATGGATCGTGACACAAAGTCGAGTGATGAAGTTAATGGTAATGAATAGAAAAAATATTTAACTGAAGATACTTGTTGTTTCTTGTTATAACTTTTCACTATTTTTATTGAATCAATGAGGTGACTTGAAATGCACAGACTTCTAAATAAGTAGTGATACTTTATAACCTTTTATATTTTGAGCTTCTTTATTCGACTTTTGGCACATGCAGATTAACTTTTTGTCTTCTTCATACTCAACTTTTTTCCTATTGCAGATATTGGTATTGCATTTTTGATGTATTGAAATTTTTGTGGAATTAATTTAGTTTTAGGTTAATCAGGTATATTAGAATATGTTTTATATAATTTCAGTTACAATTTTGAATTATTTGACTGATGAACAACCATATCTCTTTTGATATCACCAACGTTGCAACACCCTAAAAATTAAAACGTAAAAAAGTATGCTTGAAAAAATCAATGCAAAATGTACTTACCACACAGTGCCAATGCCTTATCGAATTCATTTTTGATTATATTTAGGACTTTTTTAACTCCCTCTTTTCCATTATGTGTCAAACCCCACAAGGCAGGTCTTCCAATGAATACCTAAAAAATTTCAATGAAATATATATATATATATATATATATATATATATATATATATATATATATATATATATATATATATATAAAATATATATAAGGCACTAGAACATTCATTCGAAAAATTCAAATTAACCAAAAGAATGTTATAGTAGAGCTAGATATGTGAACGTGTACGATGTGATGTCTCCATTATCCTTCAAGGGATAAATGTTAGAGAAATATTGAAATCGATGCCACACCTGATGGAAGTGCGAGACATATGTTTCGTTCTGCAAGGAACTCGTCAGTCGCACCACGTCTATCGAAGTGAGGCAACGATATCAATCTTCAAGCATTTTCTTGTGACTCCAAGTGGAATACCGTAGAGTAATGAATACTCCACAATTCCACCTATAGGAACCAGTAGAAAACATCTCTCAGATTACAGACACACCAAGCATCGAACTTTCACATATTCTTCTATACCCGTAGGTATCTATTCATTCCAAAAATTCAAATTAACCGAAAGAATGTTATAGTAGATCTAGATATGTGAACGTGTACGATGTGATGTCTCCATTATCCTTCAAGGGATAAATGTTAGAGAAATATTACTAGCTTAGTTTACTGTATATTATGTTAAGTGTATAATATTACTCCATTTTCAACCTCATAAAACTTGTTCTTAAATATTGTTCATTTCAGTGCAGATAGACATTGATTTAGTCAGCACAAAACTCAATTTATACATCTCACGTGGAATTTTGTGTTGTTTTGTTCTGTGTCTTTTTCTTTTCAATTCCAAGCATATATATATATATATATATATATATATATATATATATATATATATATATATATATATATATATATATATATATATAAAATATAAAATAAATATAAAATATATATTCTTCTTAAGTCTAAGTGTAATATATATTATTACATCCACGTTATATTTAGTTCAATATTCAAATGAGAAAAGGTTCTTACAGATGAAAAACTTTAAATGAATGAATAGGAATAAAATGGATATTTTCAATAAACACTCTACAGAAAAAAGCTACAAAAACTAAAATAAAATTTAGAGTTCATTTTATAGAGTGCCATTCATTTTGAAAATATCAATAATCTATTTCGATAAAGTTGAAAGCGAGAGAATTTTTATTGTTTTATATTACATAGTCTTCATTGCGTCGTGGATTACTTGAAATTTTCATTTTCCTTCCATTCATTCCACTTATGTAATAGAAACTGCTTAAATCACATTTTTAAGTTTAATTAAAAATTTTGTTTATCATCAACATCTGATGAAGTCACTGTGTTGGCAAAACAATATTGTCATGTTTTGAATTAACAGTGAAAATCAGAGAACTGCTTAGTTTTATTTAAATTATGTATTCAGATTTTCATCAAGTATCGGCCCAATCGATTAATGATTTGAAAGAAGCTTCTACGAGCTTCCTGACCCCGTGGTATTTTAAGCTACTACTACGATGTGGAATTTTCAACCAAAATATTTGGTTTTTCAGCGAGAGTTTAAAATATGAAGTGTTCCCTAAATACATTCAACTGAAAACAAATAACAGAAGTGAAGCAGCAGCCAATGGTTGTATGGCTGGCAAAGACAAAAATGGATGACCTATGAAAGAAAAACACATTTCAATAAGAGAGACATCTACAAGATATATCTGAAGGTAGTACATTCAGAATTCATAGATTACATCCGATGGTTTTTGATACGTTAGATTCGGACCTCAGAACAAAAGTGAGAGATTTGGTACATAAAAAATATTTGAAACAACATTCCCAACCAACTCAACAAAAAGTTTTTTCTAATCATAAGTTCTTCAATAAATTTGTAAATTTAACTGATACATTTTTCAACAATAAAGAGGTAGCTTTATCAGAAAAAGGATTGAAACACAATATTAAACTAATATAACATTAAAAGAATTAAATTACTTATGAGTTGAAACGGAAATAGCGTTATCAAAAGCTTGACCAAATTCAGTTAATAAATATTTAGCAGCAAATATTATCAGAAAAAATCCCTAGAAATCACAACATAATCCATTCCGATCAATTACATATAAAAATAATTAAGGAAAAACAAATTTTGTTACTGGAAAAACTTTTCGGGTTTCAATAAAATTCCATTATGATCGTCACCTTTCAACGAAAAAAAAACACATCATAATTTGACCATTCGTTTAGAAAAAACGATGACGCAGAGACACCACAATTCATTTAATTTCTGTTTTTGTGTTCTGTTTAAATATACAGAATATGTTTTGGGAATCAACGAAACTTACGAGGACTTTAATAAGCACACAATAATACAGCTCACTCTCCTACCAGGAAAAACGTCCTCATATGATTAAAAGAAAAGGTACTTTCCATAATTCTTTTGATAAATGTTTGATATATTACAAAATTCTGGATTCAAAACAATTGAGTTGGATATCGAAAGTTATTCTTATTGTTTCCTTCCAAATAACGCTATCCAAACAAGACTTCTTGTTCCCCTTATATTTGAAGAATTTAATTGAAAAACATACCATTTTGGCACCTAGAGCTAGTGCTTTGAATACATCAGTGCCATCTCTAATTCCTCCATCTAAGTATACCTCCAATTTACCATTCACCGCATTCACTATCTCCTCCAAAGCATCTATCTGCAAAAAACATGACATGAATATATTAAATGTTCATTTGCTGTAGCATCTACTATGAATCAACAAATAATAAATTTTAATGGTTCTTCAATCTTGTGATTGCAATATCAACATAAGGATTTTGTAACGTTCATTCAATTATGAAATATTGTGTATATTATAAATAGCTGTTGATGTTATCTTTACTTAGGGTCATTCCTAAAAATGTTTGTATAAAAATATGAAAAAGTTATTCGACAAATTGACATGTCCATTCATTTCGCACTTGCAAGAAGATACTATTTGATCACATAGTTTAAATAAAAAATTAAATATGCAGCTCTACTCTATATAATACACCACACCATACGCTGTTGTATTAATGATAACACAAAAAAATTTGCAAATTTTGGAAACATCAAACAGATTTTTGAGATTTGACCTCTCTCGACATTAGTCTCTTTCCGAATTTTTTTACTGTAAATTTAGGAGCAATGAAATATGTTAATAGTTTTCTTTTTGCAAAATTCGGATAGAACTTGTAAGGTCTTAAAATACTTTACACTGGTTGAACAGATAAATGTTAAGACCGCATCGCATAAAATGATCGTAGTTCTAAATGCACCTATGTAAGTACAGTAAATGCAGTCGATGTAAGATGTAAGTTAAAGATTCATTCCGTTATTGGATTCATGTATCGAGTGTAGCTACTGATTAGTTTTTTGGTTGTTAATAATATCTTTTATCTTCATCAATTTGTGGTGCGCTAGTAAGCGGTGTTTCAAATTATTGATTGTTTCATCGATTATTTTTATCTTCAACAGAATTTATGAACCTTATATTACATTTTCAATTTTGCATGAAATTTCAGAATGGTCTCGCAACTATTTATTGTACAATATTTTCCAACTTTTCAATCCTTTCTCCTTTCCTTAATTGTTACTTATCAAATTCTTTTTTCTATTAATTCAATTTCAATGAGCAAGTTGAGTCTTTCATTTTTTCATTTTGTATAATAAAACAATTGTTAAACTGATTTACACATATATTAAAAATAATACTGCATGACGTACGTTTCGATGAGATTCACATTTTTCAAATGCTACGTGCAGACTCCGCACGTAGAGTCTGCACGTAGCATTTGAAAAAGGTGAATCTCATCGAAACATATGTCATGCAGTATTATTTTTAATATATGTGTAAATCAGTTTAACAATTGTTTTATTATGTTTATCGATTTACATCAAGTATCGGCCTCATCAATTATTATTTTCATTTTGTGTTTCATTGTGTTTTTTTTTTAACTAGTTTCCTCATGTTTAGACTTTTTTTTCATTCAAAGGGTTAACTATTGTGAACAAAATGAAAGATAAAACTACGCAATAGATCGAAAAGCATTTCATGAACTGATTTTTATGGAATATATTTTAGCTATATCCCCTGGAATTGAAACCATAGTTTCAAATTAGGGTTTTACTAAATTCCATGGAGTTGAGGCTTAGGCATATCTTCTGGAGTTGAAATAGAGATTCAAGTTCCACCCAATTTCGAGTGACTTTGAAGATTTGGATTCCATCTTATAGGCATTCTGAGCAAACAGAGAAGATCAGGATTCAAGATAAGAGAGATCATTCATCCAAATTTATTTGTGATCTTGAATTAAAATATTTTGAATAGACATTTTAATTATAATCATCTAGTTTCACTGCCTATATTGTGCATAAATCAGGTGAATTTATATACGTCTCCCAAAATTTTAGAGCTAGCCGGTGCAATCACCAACGTTATAAACTCAAATTACCAGATACATAAGGAAATACATTTTTAATATAAAACCTGATTTCTACAAATGTGCCGTTAAGGAGTGATTCGGTTAAGAGCGACTTTTTTTGACCTTTCGATAACTAGTGACCTTTCAATCACACTTCCTGAATCTATCGTTCACGCCCACAGGTGAAATATATAAACATAAGTCCTAATGAGAAATCGAATGTTATAGGAAAGACCCTCTAAAAATTAATCTTTCGCTATAATATGCTCATGCTATATCCATAGTCTAACTACCGTGTCGAGTCGGTTGGTTGTCTGTCTATGGTTGTCTCTTGCAGGTTACAATGCCAAGATGATCCTTCTCAGTTTCAAAAGATCATTAACACAAAAGCTTTTTTGGATACCTAACTAGTTACACTATCATTTGATTAATCTTTGCGTAAATGAGTACTATCACTATGAATGTCCAAAACTTAACTTCAGTATTAACGTATATTTCTTTTACCGGTCTCCGTGGCTTACTCGGGAGAACACCCGACTAATGGTGAGGTAGGATTCGGTTTCGAGCCCCAGTGCAGGCATGGGTGTATGTCTTGGTCTATAATTTGAGTAGTTTAATGATGATAATTGTTGGGTAATGTACATTAATTTCAAGCCTATTGTCCTTTCCGAACCGGAATTCAAAAAAAGCGTTCATTCAGTTTTACATAGATATTAGAGAAAATTAGTCATATGAACAAATCTTTGTGTAAAAGTCATTCAAATGAGTAGTCGTATTCAACCGGTCATCAAAAAAAAAAAAAAAAAACACGTGTTACAATCACTGCTAGTTTCTACTGTGGTTATTCTCACATGAAAAACTGGAAATATAATTCACTCGAATATCAAGTGATTTTGTTCACTCACCGATGCCAGAGTACCATCGAGTTGTCGTGCTCCATGATTCGATACTAAAATTCCGGAAACTTGAGAGTCAACAGCTAAATAGGCATCTTCAGCTGTTAATATACCCTTCAGAATTATTGGTAGTGTAGTGATACTTTTCAACCACTTTACATCGTCCCAATTCAAAGTATCATCGAATAACGAATTCACATAAGCGGTGAGCTTGGACCCGTCAGCGCTGTCGTCAAATTTACTATGAGCTATATTTCCAAAGTTTCTGAGGCTAAAATACATAAGAAAATGAAAATTCTGAAATAATCACACAAAAAATAGTAAACCATACTATGATCGTATGAAGTATATTCTATGCTTATACAGTTCGTGGAAACGTTCAAGCCACTTGACCTAACTTTCAATATCTTAATTTTGTTGCACTACTTCGTTATATAGTTACATGGTTATAACGAACAACTGCAGTGGATCCAAATTTTTCCTTGTTCAAGCAAAATCTGATTAAATATTTCAATTCTGTAATTCCGTGTGAAAGGGCTGATTCTCACAAATCTCATCACAATCATTGTTATGAAAATGACTACCTTCCATGGAAGAAGAGTCGAAACTAATCTTACATGTTTGTAAAATTTGTTTGTAAAGTTTTATACATTATGTCACGGTCGTAGTAAAAAATACTAAATCATACTTTAGTATCTAGTATTTTTTACTTCGAGTATTAGCAACTTTTAAATTCTCCAATCAAACTGCCGTCTAATACTAAGTTTTCTTTCACCTAGAAACAGTACTTTTTCTTTATAGTGTCTTTTGCAATGTCTTTGTCTGTGTATTGTGTTTGCAAGTGTATGTATGTGCAACCTATTTTTTTGGATTCTAATTGATGCAGAAATAACCTATGTCATCGCAACTTACGATAGATGTGGTGGTAAAGTGAATTGATTTCTAACATCAAGCAACCTTATTCCAAAAAGTGGGGAATCAATTGTCAAAACAAGAGCTTTGAAGCCTGCTTTTTCAGCCCTCATAACTAGATTCCTTGTGACGTTCCTGAAATTTTTACACTCAATGAAATAAGTGAAAACTAATTTCAAATAAGGTAATTGAATATTCACCTATCCCTGAAGATATATAACTGAAACCATTTGATACAATTAGGAGCGGCTTCTGCTACTTCTTCTATACTACTTGTCGATAGAGTACTTAGCGTATAAATCGTTCCCATTGCTTCAGCGGCTAAAAAAAGAAGAATAAATGATAAAGGCACTGAAACGAAAGGAGTTTCTTATTTTGAGAATGGAACGCTTGTACCATGTTTGTACGATGATGAACTTATTCAAGCATCAATACAATGGATTTATATTCTTTATAGATAAAGGCATTAGTTAACATTTTTCTGGCGTGTGTTCACCTTTACAAAAATTCATTGAGTTGATAACTTTATTAACTACCCCTGTACATATTCTCAAATATGAATGAAACAGCATACGTATATATTTTACCTTTAACGTTAGCTATTTCTCCATCTGGATGTGCCATCCTTTGCATTGCAGTAGGAGAAATCCCAATTGGTATTGAGATCTTTTCTCCCTGGATAATTGTGGATAGATCTCTTTTTGAGACATCCCTCAGGAATCTCGGCCTGAATTTGTATCTGAAAAATGTTATATTCGTAAAATGGATTCTGTAGATCTGCAAATTTTCCGCCAGAGCCTTGAGAATTTGGGTAAATATATTATGGTAAAAAGTTGATAGAAACGATTCTATTTTACTTCAAGAAAACAAATCATGAAACTTTAGCGTTTGTAAGACTTCAGTTGATTAATATTGGAAATCGTGAACAAAATCCACATATATTCGAATAATACCCTAGACGAATCGGATACTGTATGCTTCTATTACTACTACTACCACTATTAGCATATATAAATACTATAACCATCGCCTACTACTATTGAGATAGGTCTTAGGTGGAAATTGAAATTAATAACTTAGAACCTTTCTCCAAATGCAGGGAACAGATGATGAGAAAAAAAAATCAAAAAATAGTTTCAAAATGAAAAAATAGAAATTGAAACAAAAAATGTTTTTAAACTCAACCTAGGTTGTTTATTAGCTCCAATCGCTAGTTAAAACCATATTCACGCTCGTTAAATTCATATTCGATCTCAATGACCTTAAATTTGTCAATTCTGAAGATCGAAAAAGCATTTATTTTATTTTATGCAAAAATTAAAAAAAATTTTTCCATAAGAACTTATTTTGATGGCTGATTCATTCTTTCCTCAAATTTCAATTGAAGTATTCTAGAATTCTTCAAAATATAAACAAAAGTATATTTCTTAGTTGCTTCATTACATATTTTTTAGAAGAAACGGAGATGAGTGATTATAGATAAGCTTTAGAATTGAATAGAATATTTATGTTGTATTAATATTTATTCATGAATAGATTATACAAGATTTCAATAAATTCATTGAGAAAATATATGTCAATTGAGAAAAATATGTTGCGGTCTATATTCAATGACCGAACAAACAAAATAAAGAGCTTACCTTGAAAATGCTTTTTCGTTGTCTGCCAAGGTTGTTTGTGCGCCTGCGCCGCTTCTGTAATAGTCCAGTGCGTTCTTAGGAAGTGCCGATAAGGCATACTTTTCGTAGTCTTGAACACAGACAAAATTTTCCGCCATTCTTCAAAATTGTACTAACTGTGCGCCGTAGAATTTGTGGTACAGACTATCCAAACTATCTAGAAAACAGAATGAGATACTGATAAACGTTGAGCAAACTCGGCGTCGTGTGTAATAAAACATTGCCTTGAACGTGACCTTTTCACAGGACCGGCTTTCTTGGACTAGCGTTCAACTTAAAAATAAGCAAGGAGCAGTGAATCTATCGATCGTAAAATGTATATTTATAGCGCGAAGAATTTTAGATTGCCATAAAACAAAGGGTAATGTTTAAGGGAAGAGTAAAGAGTAATTTAATACAATCTATTCGACAGACAATGCAAATGCATTCGTGTTTGAACGCGGTTAGGTTATGTGCTATGAGACCATAAGACATGGGGAAATTAAAAGGCACATCTTTACATCTATTTCTCTTTAAATGAAGTGTATTCTGTCACTAACGCCCCGAATATTGGCATACAAGATCTAGAGATTTTTGGTTTTCGAAGCGACATGTTACACCAACCCAACATGTTGCATGGCAAGAAATAAATTTGTTGCTAATAAGTATTTTGATAATCATAGAGGCGACTTGTATATATTGTATATAACGCATCTGAAAATTGACTACAACATTTAGTAACAAAAGGCTTATTCAATATTTTTGGTAGTTGAATTGCAGTTGGTTGTGATAAGTCAGAAAGAGAAAACACGAAGATGGTGCAATGGATTGCCTAAGTCCTGACGTCATAGAGGGACGCTGATCCAAAAATGGGCTCGAAACGAAAAAAGCTTTCAACTGTAAAGTAAAGTGTGTATAAAAATATTATATTCCGTGTTTTCCTGTTTTTGGCGATTCAATAAGACTTCTTCATATATTTATTTTGTTTCGGAACCTGTGTTTCAACGGAAAGTTTTGAAGTCGAATCATATAATTAAATTAGCTCAAATTTGGTAAAAGTAGATATGACTTGCTCAAAAGGCAGAGTGATTAAACAAAATACACAAATTGAAGTTCTTTTTCTATTTCAAAAAATGAGAAAATTCTAAATTAACATATTTTTATAGGATTTCACACTAATAAACTCATTTGTTTCGAATCATTATGACGATAGACTTAGGAAGTCCATAGCACCAATGTTTACACTTGTGATTGAATGAGAACTATGTAACCAGGTTTTTCTCTGTTGTATGCCAAATATATCAGAAGTTATCTTCTTATTCCTTCAATTACATAACTGTCGATTCCAAAGTATTGCCCCAGTATTCTTCAATAAACATCACAGTTCATTGATGTTTGACCATTCAATCTCTACACCAAAGTGATTCTATATATACAGCCAAAGAAGACATGCCAGTAGTATATTCTGTAGCAAAGTTGCAATGGCAATACTTGGCAATATGTTAACTGCAATAAGGTCATGAGCTGTTCGTTGCCCATTGTTTTTGCATAGTAAATTAGTTGAACAGTTAGCTCTGTAGCAAGTCTCCAATGTTATGCTTATTACATCCGTACAGTTTGCATAGAGATAGTTTCATATTCTATGCGACTAAACTGTTGTCGGCACATTGGTATTGCGCATCATTAATTTCGTACCCCAAAACCATACGAAAGATAGTTTTTCCGGTTTTTTGACATTTGTAAGAACGCAAATCCTTATCTATGATTGAACCAGAAGAACTTGGATCCGCATACGTTGATTCTGAATCAGGAACCTATAAATGATTTCAACAATGTGAATAACATTTTGCTGACTGGTTCAAGCGTTAGCTCTATACTCGGATATTAAATTCATTTTGTACCGTTTTTGTGCCATCCGGAAAAATTGGCGAGGTACGAATTGGTCAGTTCATTTCTCATTTAAACACCATAACTACATATAACTTGTCTGTCAATTAATAATTGTGAGCGTTATCAGATGTTAGATATTCTTACAAACAAACCCGGATAATGAAACACCATACCATTCTGAAAATGACATACTATTCCAGACCAACCATCTCAGCGACACGTAGAGTGAACTCAACGGTGACTTTTTTTGGATATACAAAATTTGGTGCTTCGATTTAACCGCTGATATATTATAATTACAAATGCTAGAATTATGTAGGTTAGCATATTCTTTGGAGTAAGGATTGTTTTATCACTGAAAATTTTCGAAAGGAATTGTGGATCGAGATCAATGTATCCTTAAGCCAATTGATAAATGAATAGCGCACATTCTGATGTGGTGAATTCAACTTCAGTATAACTTGAATATGGTGAATACGTATAAATCGAAATCTTTACCAAGGTATCTGTCGAGATTCAAATGTTGAATGCACCTTAAAATCGACAGATTTGAATCAGCACAATGCTACACAGTATCAATATCTTATTTTGTGCCCACTAAATAATGTCTTATGGTCATTTAGAATGATAGTGGGTTCCTCAAATTATTCTCCTACGATTCTTGATTACAATAATTTTCTCAAAGTCAACCATGTTTTTCAGAATGAATTTGACCAATTTCAAAATTTTACATTAGTTGTAGTGTACGATTTGTCAAACTTCAAAACAACTGAAAATTCAGGAGTCAACATCAACTGTGAACGTGATACCAATATTAAGCTCTCTACCTCTATTAAACATCTTTATAAGGAATGAGAGGTAATAATAAAAACTTGTCTAAAAATCACTGACTGAACAATTCTTTATTCACTAGTTTCGCCTTTTAGAGTATTATCAAGAAAAGTCTTCTTGATAATGCTGTAAAAGGCGAAACTAGTCGAATAAAGAATTGTTCAGTCAGTGATTTTTAGACAAGTTTTTATTATTACCTCTCATTTAAATATGAACTATCACAGAGTAGATTCATCGTCCATTGAATTTATCTTTATAAGGCTTCTTTTCAAGCCGAATAATCCGATCATAAAAGAAAACTCTCTGTATAGCTCTTTTAGTTATATTTTCACTACTAGTAAAAAGCTAAAATTTTTTTTACGTTATAATAAGATTGGGGATATTATACAGATTACATGGCTAATTTATCAAAACGAGAATAAGAGAGAAATTATCGAGTACTGAAGTGATCAGAGCAGGAGTACATCAGGGCTCACTAATTGGCCCATTACTATATAATATATACACAGTAGATATCCCAAAACCAATCGTAAGTAACATAGCACATATACTTCGATGCGATACTGCGCTGTATATCTCTACTGAAAGACTTGAAGAAAATCCAGAAGTATTTCGAGAAATGGAGAATCAAGGTGAAGTTCAACAAACCTTAGGGGTCTACTTTGATCACAGAAAATGGTGATCCCATAGGGCATGTGAAAAAATACAAAGTATTCAGAATCGATCCTGGACGAAGGCTTGAAATTCGGAACACATATAAAAGAAAACATCAGAAAAGCCAGAAATATACACGTCTACCTACACACTCTTTGAACTAGTAGAGCAGAATGACCTGCGAAAATAAAGAGAAATAATGAAAATTATTATCATATTAGAGTTAACCTATGGAAATGAATTACAAGATACATGACGGAGAAACAAATCACAAAACTACAAGATAAAATGTATAAGAACAACAATGGAGCACTGAGATACATGCTCTAAATATATAAGGAATTTAAAATGAAATTTCACCCAGAAGTGATTCAGGAAAGAGCGAGAAGAATTAGTGGAAACAATGGAAAATCATGAGAATGAATTCGATTCGGAAAACGACAGAGATAAAGCCCAGAACAACCGGTGAACCGGAGAAGTGAACCAAATCAAAAGAAGAGAGTGAATCCTCATTATTTCTGCTGTTGGTAATCATTGTCAATCAGAATTGGCAATTTGACTTGAGACTGAACTCTTCTCAATAGTAAAGTAGATCGTAATAACACTACTTTGCGCAATATCCTCAATAGCATTATTTGCTATTTTGAGTGATAAAAATTACAAGTAGGTATTTTAGAAAGTATATGGAAACTTAGTTAGGTACTTTAAAAATTTCTCAAATTTATTGTTTTTATTATGTTCTGATGCATTTATTATTTTTTTTCCTTCTGTTATAAATAATACTCTTATTGTTCGTGGTGTATTTAATGTTCATATAATATCAACATTGGGACGATAAGTGTAAATGTTAATTGATATCTCTATTCAGTTTGCATCTGAAGATGAAGTAGTTTTTTGAAATTAGTGTAAGTGATTAATTTTGCGTTATATGTGGAAAAGCATTATATTGCTCCATTATAAACACTAATATCCAACAAATATTGGCCTCTTCAACTATAAAATAAATTGATAATACTACTTACTATATGATAGTTGATTGTCATGAAATTACAATCACGTTATCCATGACGAATGAATATTAACATAGATCTGTATTCAAAAGTATTGAAAAAAAACCGAGAAATAATTTTCGTTGACGTATTATTGGATGAAGGAATACCTGAATTTCCTCAAATAATCTGGTAGCGAATCAAGCTAAATTTTGAGTGTAGAAATCAATAAACTTACGTTTTCATAACATAAAATAATGAAAATGATTTCGAACTATTCAGTTTACATAGAGGCTATAAAAGCAGCAACAAAAAAATGTATGGCAGTCCGGTATTCCAAATCATTAATTTGAACGAAATACGCAATACATATATATTACTTAGTTTAAACAAAATTATGAATAAAATGGAGGTGAAACATGTTTTCTTGATATTAGTGCCAACATTGCAAGAAAATGTGTCTATTATGACGCTGTATATTCAATAATTTTTTTTATTACGATATTTAATATGTAATAGGGAAAAATGTCATCTACGACACACTAATGAATTAATATAAAAATACTGGTATTGAGTTTTAACATCTTCCGTTCGCGCATGGGCTGTAAAAATAGCAAAAAAGTGTTGAAAACCTCAAAAATGTGGACTTAGGAAAAATAAATATATACAAGCTTCAACATATTATTGATGTATTATCCAATAATTACAAAGTACATATTTCACTTACGAATAGATTACATGTCTGGTAGTTTGAACTGCCTTTTGTTATCAAAGGCTGGCATCGTGGACCTTGACTTAAGTGTCGTTCTTATGTACCCGTCTCGAGCTGCAGATCCGCAAACCTTAGCAGAAGCCTCGCTCACCAACTTGACGCTTCTCTCCACTGCTTGAGTATGGACTGGCATCTTCTGTGATAGGATTTCCCACTTCGGTACTTCTTCTGTTTTGATGTAGGTTTTCAGTTCATCATCAGTGACATCTTTCAATAGAGGCGGCGAAGAAAATTCACAGTTTGTCCAATAATTTAATTCCGTGTAGTCTGTTGCGGAAAAGTTTAGCTTAGGTGCCACGTACGTTCGAATTGTTTTCCTCTTTTGGTCTCTTTCTCTTGCCTTAATGATGCGGCGGAGGCCCAGTTCTCTTATATGTTTTCTGGGATCTTGAGTCATAGTAATCATAACATGTTCTGGATGCGCAAAGAACCCATTTCTCTCTATAACTGGGTCAATTACAGCTTTGAGTTCATCTTTAAGATATCTTGGGGTTTCAATACATTGGTGCACGAGCTTAGGGCCATCAGTAAAAAGTTTGGTCTTCTTAATACAAAACCACATCGGCATATATGACTTCAGAATGAATATTACTATTTCCTGGAACTCAGCAGTTGGATTTTCTTGACTAATGTAGAGTCTTAAAGCACGGTTAGCTGTTGTTAGCCACCTGGAGTGAGACAAAGGTCCTGGATCCCTGATTGATAAATCTTTTGGGCATTCACCTGATTTAATCGCTTCTGATATTTCCAGCAAATACTTCTGATCCTTACTAAGAGTTTTTTTGTCTATCTCAGGGATTTGGCAATCAATACTTTCAAACTGCACTACTGGAAGTGTTTCACATTTGATCAATTTCCCACCAATCGGTCCTTTCAAAGAATTTGGCCCGGTCGACTTACCATCTAAATACTGAAATAAATGGCGGAAGGATAGTTCATTAAAATGAAGAAGACAAACTGCCCATTGCAGAGGCTTACCTAAGTGTGTTTCAATACGGCGTATTATACCGTTTTTCAATCCGGTGTTAACATTGGTGCCATCACAGCCAATAACGACTAATTCGTCCAAAGAAATGTCATTGCTTGTCAAATAGGATATAATAGAGGTCGCAATATCCTCTGAACTTCCTGAATTCGGGGTCACGTGACCCAGAAATATATTACCAGGTTCTTGTATAAGCACGTAATGTTCCTCCTTTACCACTCTTTTAAATCGTTTTGAATGTGCCTCTTGTACCACAATAGTGTCGTCTTTACGGCCATCAAAATATAGCCCAATTAGCTTATTTTCTGTTATAGAACTGGACAAATCAGCCCAAACATTGTGTTTTTCTCTTCTTATTTTACACTTGTCAACTACTTGTGAATTGTCGCTATTAGTTACCACGCCAACGTCCTGCAAAACACTTGAGGCTATTGCTGCTGTAGCACGATCGGAAACACCGTAACGATCACTAGTTAATGCAGTAGATTTAAGGTTAATCCTCATTTGCCAACCGGATTTCTTTTTTGGAGATTCAGGTATGAATTCTTGGTCACTGTCACAGCAATCGTCACTGGAGGTCAAGGATTCATCACGTTGTTCAGTTTCGGAAACTTGGACATCTACTTTTGGTTTTGGACAGCTGGAACTAGATTTCCTCTGTAAAGATTTGGCACGTTTCTTTGTTTCATTTAAGTTAATTACGTCTGAATTTTTTTCTTTAACTATATGTAACATGTGGAGGAACTTTTTATCTTTGGAATATTGAGAAATTTGCATTGCATAAACATTGAAGCTTTTTTTTGGAGCATATAAAATCGTTCATATTTGCTGATAATAGTTTATCGATGCGATATCAAAAGAGATTTAAGAGCGAATTAACATATTTCAAAATATCGATTGATACATTCATTGAAACGTTGTTTTATTGATCCAATTTTGTTTTCATTTAAATTATCCGTTTGAAAAAGATAATTCCTAATGAAACTCTAATAAACGCATCATCTAAAAACACTAGTTCTTCTCTGCATTGACAAAATAAAAATCTGAAACAGATGATTACGTGCAAATAACATTTCATCTTGTACAGATTATTCAATTCATACTTTACGTAATGAAAATTGAGATTTTAGAATGTTTATACATGTATGTATGTATACACATTGTTAGAATTGTGATTATTTGTACATTATGCGATAAACTATCTGAGATATCATTACCAATTATGTTTGAAAATTTAGAGAAGACAAAAGACATTTTAGATCATCCCGTATTGTCGAATGTTGACCCAATGAAGAATTTACATCATTGGACAGAAACGATCAGCTGAGCTTCGTTCTGTGATATTTTCATTTATATTTAAAAAACATTGCGTCCTTACATGCACTCTTCTACGAGAAATTGATAGACATTGAATAGATTGTCTTTGTGAAAATACCACTACGAATTTTCAGAAAATTCTTCAAAAAATGCCAGAGATAGAATATATCATATATTAAAGGCAATGCTAAGATATTTGAACATTATCACTATAAAATTGGTACAAAGTATTTTTTCAGTGCATTTACGTGAAGTCTTAGAAGATACGGGGTAAAAGATTAATGGACCTTTAGATCGTCCGCCAAAATTGAGAATATTTATTTTTAAGGTTTTTTGAATTGAAAAACTATTTACAGAATGCGATCATCAGAATGCGGTCATCGGGTTATGATAACTCAATTTGCCCAAGCTCCAGCTCTATTATAGCGCTTTAATGATTTTTCTCCATGTCTCATATTAACATATCATGTTAATAATCAGATGTTTCAATTATTATCGTTATGCACATCATTTGACACAAACTGATATTGTTGGTTGCATACTTCAGTTAGAGAAATCAACATGCTATTATTCTAAGAATAAATCGTATTCCTTGCTTTTCTGTATATAGGTATTTATTACAAAAAAATTGAAGAAAATCTTCGAAATGTTTAATCAAGCACAAAATTTAACGGAGAGAAAACCATTAAAAAATCCATTAATCACAATAGTCAATACAAGAATATAAAAGGAATCAGATTATGTCAGGTTACAAATTGATATAATAAAATACTAATATAAACATTTTTCTGAAATTTTACATATATTTCCTATATTATGTGGAAAACACTTATGGAATAAAATTTGTTTGATAACGATAGTGGACTGTATAAAAATTTACAATTAGAAAAAAAATAAACAAGAAAGGATCCATTTCGAGAATTGTAAATTCTCGAAAATTTTGTATCCAAGGTAAAATTTTAATCAAGGTAAAGTGATTCAATGTGAAGAGAGCAAAAAAGATAATTATATTATATTATTGTAATCTTAATAATGTAAGGTGAAGAGCACCAAATAATAATAACAAAAACCAGAATCGCGAATTTAAAAAATAATGATAATTTCAAAGGAAAATACAAGACTTACCAGGAATAACGGAGAGAGATTTCCGAGTTCTATGGATAGAAACCCAGGAGATGAAGATAGCAAAAAAATTCAAGACTCAGGTTTTTCTAGTCGTCACTAAGTATATGCAAATTGTCACAAAGTTTATATTGAAAAGAAAAGAAACACCAACCGAACAGCTGTAACAGCTCATTATATGCTCATTGAATCACGAACGTATTTTTCGTAATTCGGAATGCACTTTTCTATATAAGATCTCCAACTCAATGTTTTCCCTTGTTCTTTCCCGGTCGCATATGCATCGTACTTTCAGATGTTTACTGTTTTTTGAGGAAAACAAGAGTGGAAAGGAAACAACTGAATTTACTCATAATGAGTGAAAAATATGAATCTTCCTTCGTAACGAAACACAATTATTCTTGTTCTTATTTTATCACGTCATTTTCCAAAGTCGAATGTGCGTATTTTGAATATAAACTCAAATGTACAGGGTGATCCAGGATAATCTGACATGAACCATTACTTCATTTGTGATGATACCTGCTGTATATTTTCATATTTTAAAGCTTTTCGTAGCATATATTTTGAATAATACTAGGTGAATTGTTGAAATTATTTTATAGTTTCTATTAAGTTATTGAATACATAAAATCCTCTTGTAATTTATTACATTATATCAAAATAAATGCTCGAAATGGTCACCACCTTCTTGCTGGCAATAATATAGTCTAAAAGTCAGCGAATTTTGTTTGAAGTTTTAGGTAGAATATTCCGTATTTCTGTACCTATTTACCCTTTTTTTCAGGTCCACATTGGTAGTTTGCGTGCTGCATATACTTTGTGCTTAAAATAACCGCACAGAAAATATAAAGATCTGGCGATCTAGCTGCCTACTACAATTTCGTATTACGTAAGTTTTTTGTCATCAAAGCATAAAAGGGTGTTGCTCCTTCTCCCTGTATCCAACTATTTTCATTCGATAGGCTCGGATCTATTGCGTTGGGGTAAAATATAGCCAATGCAGAAAAAACTTCGTGTTCAATAATGCTTATAAAACGCTTATAATGTTTATATTTTTCATATAAATGAAATTTTAATCTATAAATTTAGGGCCAATAATATGATCAGCTATGATGCCTGCGAAAACGTTCGAATTGTGCGGGAATTATAGACAGATTACCTTGTAGAATATTGGACAATTAACATAAGAAGATACCCCTGATTAAATAAGATTACGACTACAATTTGACACCTGATTGAATTGTGATTGAAATCCGATGTCGGCGTGCCTTAGTTGAATATTTCATTATTATTGCTGCGAGAAATTAGGTTTCAATGAGATATTTATGAAATGTCAACACATGAACAACTGACATATAACAATCGACATTATTTGATGATTTTGTTTCATTATTGGCATATGGAGACAATTTTTAGTAATTCTTATCAGAAAATATTGACAAAAGCAAGATCTTTGGGGGCCATTTATATATTACATAAGACGATTTAGGGAAGGAAGGGGTCGGCCATGTCTTATCTTTTCTTACAAGGGGTTGGGAGGGAGTCTTGATAGTTTTTACGTAAGATCACAAATTACGTAAAATCACCTATTATTACAGATGTTCCAGTGGCAGATCCACTTTCCGAGTGGGTTTTCAGCCCCTGGACTGAAAATCCTAAGTAGGTAAAGATTTTCAGGTGTACGGTTTTAAGATGAATAATTGAAACCAAAGTTTATCACTCCCAAAAAATAAAAATTATTAGCAGCTTTGTAAAATAAACATTTGTACACAAGTGAACAGTTTTAAAAATTGTTACTTAGAAAAATTGTTTTTTTCCTTTAGATTCTTACTTCCCCGCTGAAAGTATGGGTGTTTGTCTATGATGATAAATAAATAATGATATATGCTGGGTAATCTATATTGATTACAAGCCCAATGGCCGTTCGAAACCGGCTTTTAACATTAGGTCCACTGAATTAAAAAAAAAAGCGGTAGGAATCATCAAATGAAAAATTTCACTCGGTATTATTCAGAATGGACTCCTCCATCAAATAGTTTGTTCAAATCAGGTTGTAGTGGAGCTTTGGAAAATATACATGATGTTTCATTGAAAATTAAGGGTTGTGGTCTATAACTGACTTGCGTGAATCACCCTGAGTATTTGGATTTCTATTCGATAAACCCAAGTTTAACTTCGACGTCAGAAAGTGTCCCAACGTTTTCAATGAATTTCTAAAATAGGGGCACGAATAATTTCATTTCATAAATAATTTCCACACATGATGATTTTTGATACAAAATTTTTCTTAAATTTCACATCGATATATTCCAGTTTAACGTGACAGATATAATTAACAAGTACTTTATACTAAATTTAATCGAGAGAATGTTCGTAGAATTTTAAAGTAAATTAATAACAACTCATTATCATTTATTCTGTATGTCTGTCAATACTGGGAAACATAAAACGGCAATTTCAGAAACTTAAAATTTGGAGATCAAAAAATTAATGTGGAATATTCCGATTACTTTCGGAAGAAATCTTTCGCATATAATGCTATTAATTCATCAAAAATAACAAAAAGAGTTCGCCTCATGGTGATAAATATAACCGTTCTAGGAATATTTGCAATAATTTCCTTGGAAATGCCTGTTTCAGTTTCATAGAGCTATTCAGTATAAAAATAATATAATTTCACCCATATTTACTAAATTATAAAGTGATCATCTGAAAATTGCGAACTTCTATGCAAAAACTAATACTCCTTCAATTTCATGTTGTCAAATTCCGTCATAACAAAGACTTGTTGGGCTGTAAATAAATTGTGTGAATAGGATTGAAAGTTAATATTATATAATAAATTGTTAGTTGATATCCCGATGTGCGTGCATTTTGACATTGGATACGCCAAGAATTTCACTTAGTGTAAGACGAACTTAAAATAAAAAGTAATTCCAATCGTCTCACTTACCTTGTGTAAAATAAAATACATACCGATTAGGCAGGTAACTTGACGTCTGCTGCCGTCAGTCCACCGTCTGAACAAAAGTAAAAAAAGACAGCAGTACCGTAAATCCAATTATTCATTTCACTGTCTGGTAGGGTATGATATGGAAAAGCCTTGAGAGCGCCATATTTATCATTTTCCTTATCTTTTCAATAAATGCTATGGGTTTATCTAAAATAGTTATTCGCTATATATAAGTTGTCACATTATTTTGATGAGAACATGTAGTAGTTTTGGATTTTCTGATAAATAAACTGGCTGAATGCCAAAATAATTGGAGCTTGACACTACTTAATTCTTTGTTATCGCCTAATTTGTTATGGCTTAATTTGTATATCAACTTAACTTCACTACAGAAAATGGCAAATTTTGATAACTGTTTACCATTCGTTAGGAACGTATAGTTTTCAGTAGCGAAGAATTCGAATAAAACATTGTTGTTATCGAATATGAAATAAAATTCAAAAACTTGAACTTTTGATTTACACTTTTATTAACAACATAGCATGACGCGTTTGATGAACTATCTGAAGAAGTCGTTTGTAACGACGAAACGCGTCATGCTATGACTTCAATAAAGTGTAATTCAAAAGTTCAAGTGTTTTAATTTTAGTTTATATTCAAGTATAATGGATTTACATCAAGGAAATGCCAACACTTTTAAATAATTATTGTTATTGTTTAGTTGATATGAAATATGAGTAACATTAAACGTTAAGAAGAAATTTACAAATGTAATATTACTATTATTTATTATTATCATTGATAAAAATTATTTTTTATGAGTTAACAATTAGGATCCGTAGCGTACAGAATATCAGCTTTTCATGAGGAAAATGACAAAATTCATTAGAGATGCCGCTTTGGTTTGTTTACTCAGGATTTACTCTGGAAATAAAATTAAACTTCGACAGTGTGAATTATAGTATAGATAGAACGGTATATGAATAATAGTCATAAACATTGAATTGTATCCAGCACTTATCTCGTGAAAAATTATATGACCTTTTGAATAAATGGACCGACTAGGTAAATTTATTTTAATCACCTTTTGTCATTTTGTCTATGTATTTTGAACGCCGTCATAACGAACGTCATACAACACACCGAATGGTGATTTAGTTGTACTTTCTATTTGTATGCTTCTCTGTTACAAGGTGAGAATGGACGGAAGTCCGGAACCAGTTCATGAAATTTCCCAAAAAAATTAATAATAGTAAAATGCTCCCCAATAATAAGCAAATTCAATCTATTACTCTTCAAAAACTTAAGAGCATTTAATCGCTTCAAACAAAACAAGGAACGAATTACTAGTATGGGAGCAGCATAGAAATACCATCTGTAAAATCAACAGATGTCTTATACTGTAGAAACCTCAAAAACTTGAAGAATTCATCAAGAAAAAACATATTTCAATTGATTAATTATTTATATACCCAAATTGATGACATTTTTCGAAGAAAGTGAAGTGGTGGGTGTGGGTAAGCTGTTACTGAAAACAATAACTTTCCAATTTGAGAATGGAATTCTCATTAACTATATCGATGTATAAACCGGCCTCCGGCTTAGTCGGGAAATCACTCGACTATGGTGCGATAGGATTTGGGTTCGAGCCCCGATGAAGGCATGGGTGTTTGTGTTCGTCTATGATTTGAGAAGGGTAACTAGTAAGATGAGTTCAAGATCATAATTGTTGGGTAATTTACATTGAATACAAGCCCATTGGCCGTTCGGAACCGGCGTTAAACTGTAGGTCCACTGAATGAAAAACTGAGACAGACTCCGTCAGTAATACAGATGAACTACATCTGTATAACATACGTCATAATGTTAGCAGAATATATATATATATATATATATATATATATATATATATATATATATATATATATTCTGCTATATATGTATATATACAATAATGGAAGGAGTATTGCCTTGTAATTCAAACAGAAAAATATAATAATATTATAGAATATTATAAACTCATAATAATGAGTTATCGGCAAAATAGGAGGCCCACTATGAATGAATTGTAACCAATTCGTTAACCTGGTCTATATCTCGATTATGATTATAATCTTCATAAGGACTTATGAAATAACAGATTTTAATAAATACCATGACATAGTTCTTACATCTAACGGCTAACTAGGTTAAATGTTTGACCAATACCATAAGCAGCAGAGTGTGTACTAAAAATATATATGATATTATACAAGAACTGGATATCAATATAAAAATATGAAAATTACAGAAAAACTAACTAACAACGATAGAACCGACAGACTAGAGCTGACCAGAGCACAGATAAATGTCATCGAAAAACATAGAAGGTACAAAATTAAACCACTGTAGAAACAAATGTCATACCTAGCACGTAACACAAAAGTCTGAGATGAGTTTTCTCGGCAATCTCGACAAATAATAGGATCACTATAATTGATACAAAACTGATTTCTCAACCCGGTCTATATTTCGAATGTGGTTATTTTAAGTATTAAGAGTCCTGCGTCAGGATTCTACAAAATAAATGTTAAATGTGATGAAAGGATCGTCTATGGCGAAGGAAATGTTTTTTGCCCCAAGGATCGTCTTGCTACATAGAACATTTAGAATTAGATATATAAAACCCTGAGCAAGAAACAGGGGCATAGTTAGAGGATCTTATAGGAAAAATGGGTAAATTATTCGAGAGTACTGAAATTATATCTTCAGTCATTAATTATGCACTCCATCAAAGACTGGTGTTACATAATTTGCCTGGCAGTTTGTTTTCTGTATTATGTTCTGCATATGTTCGAATTGCTACACAATATGTGGATGCAGGAAAAGATTTCAAGAACGATTGTATTGAATGCAGAAAAGATTTTACTGAGGTTTATCGAAAAGCTGAGTTCGGATAATACTGGCTTGCTGAATGAGTGTGTATTACTCTATTCTAAAGTTATTTTCTATTTCTTTCTGTTTGTTAAGTGTTTTAGTTAGTGATGGTTCACTGAATTAGTATTCCTCAAGCTCTTCTTGACGCGCTATTCTACGTTTATTGGTGCTGAACGTTCTTCATCAATTCGTAACACTCAAAAAACGCGACACTTTTTTACTTATATTTGCATAACTTCCGTTTGTACTTTCTGTTCCGTTACATTGATTTGTGGTTATCTTCTCCAGAATGCTGTTTGTCGAGTTTTCCCTCCTACTATTTGGTCCCCTACGACCTCTTTATTCATGATCGTTGTCTATTTCTAGCTACTTTTTATTAATCCCTCCTGAGTCAGGGCTGATTGAAAATGATCCTGCTGAGTATTTTTGATATGCGTTGTTGACGATTTTGTTTCACTACTCTGTTTATGTGCTTATTGACTTGAAGCTGTAGATTGTCGTTAGCAAAGTGTCCACCTTGAACTGCCAGCTACATTCTGCATGCTATCAAGTCTAGTGTAGGCTTCAGACATATCTTGGCGGTTACAAGGCACCGACATCTTCCGAAACGTTTACCAATTATTTCCCTCATTTTCATAGAAAATTTCTCCCATTGCCCTAGGACACCTTTTCAACTAGTTACCTGCAGAGCCGTCTTTCTGCTGACGGCCTTTTAATTAACCCATGCGGCTTTATTATTATTTTTTTTAATAATAATAAATTATCCTCAATTCAAAGCCATACGACTTTTGCACTTTCTCAGAAGGTGCAAACACTGTTTCCATTTATATAATAGTCGTATCAAATAGTTTAAGCTTTGTGTCAAGTCAATTATGAGGCGGCAGTCTCCATTGCTGTGATTTAGGTCATGTCCCAGACACTGCCTAAAGATTTGAGCTCTACAAAACAGAACAGATTTTCTTCAGAATTTCTCTAGTAGATACCGTGATAATTTGCACACCCTCATGGTATTCATTATTTGCTTCTGTCTGAGCTTCCCTTCGAGTTCTCGATATCTGAGATTTTATTGGGAACGTTCCCAAATCGGTGACTTGCACTTTTTTCGTCAGAAAAGTCAAGTGACTTCGTATGGTTCGCAGCGAAATTTGCGTTCAGGAATTATCCGGCACTTAATCGTACACAAACATAAGTCTCTTTTTAATTAGAAACTGGCCAATTGGCCAGTATCATCGCTATAAGATTTTCTTGAACATCTGTAATCATAATTTTCTTCATATAACCTAACTTTATGAACAGTAATTCGAAAGAAGTTCTAAACACGATTAAATATATGAAAAAGGTATGCACTTATCTATTACTTGACTGTTATTATTGATAGTTGTATAGTATTAAACGTAAAACTGTACTCACAAAGATGTCTTCACGTACCTAACTTCTGAAACATAAAACTCATTTATTGTTGCGAAAAAAATTACAAGCAACAAAGAAACTATATTGGTAACTTGGATTTATTTCCATTGATGAATCAAGTTTCATCGTAGTATTAAAATTGATAAGCCGGTCTCCTTAGCTGAGTCGGTAGAACACCCGATTATGGTGCGGTAGAACTCGGGTTCGAGCACCGCTGAAGGCATGGGTGTTTGTATTTGTCTATGATTCAAGTAGTTTAATGAATGATATAAACTGGGTAATGTACATCGATTACAAGCACAATTGACTTTCGGAACCGGCGTTAAACTGTAGGTCCACTGAATTAAAAAAAAATATTGAGTAACTGTCAGGTATTTCGTCAATATTAACACAAACCAAGAAATAACAGAAAAGTAAACAGCCTATGATGTTTTTTTTAGTGGTTGATGGCGTGATGGGCTCTCTTTGATGTATGATGAATATCAATGTGATGAATTAAATTTTCGAAATGCTATGATTCTAGATATTCTAATAACACATACTGTGATAAAATCAACACGAAACATAAGTTTGTTATTAGTGTCAACATCCCTTTTTAAAATGAGTTATTATTTCATTATGATTATAGAAATTGTTATGATGATAAATTATTGTTGTCATTTTAATTATTAGCCCAATTTCAGTGAATATTCACTACTATCCACAAGGAAATAAAAAAGTTAGGAGAAACACACTTTTTTTTTATTTATTTTAAAATCATCTCGAATTTTGAAAATGTCCTCAATAAAAATCATCGAATGTAAATTAGCTTCAAATATATTGCAAATCTTCTACATAGGGAAGAAAAAATTGTGCTAACTGATGAAGGTCAATAAAACGCTACAAATGAAGATATAACTAGCAAATGACTTAGCCTTTATGATTAAAAGTACCTCTTCGAAACTGTTATTGAAAAAGCAAACAGAATATTTAACATCAACTTTTTCCGATCCTCATAATCGTTATTCGTTTTTCACCGTCAAGTGCTAGACAAAAACCGGGACAGAAACCTCACAATTCAAGGTTTCTAACGATCATTAAAGAAAATCGATGTATATCTGAAACTGAGTAATCAATCGAGTCATTTATTAATTAGTAGGATTAGCAACCGATGAAAAATACTCTCATTGGCAACGCCGATAAAGAAACATTGAAAGAAAATCACACCAAAAGGATTTATAATTACGATCTAATTAGTTTAATACTTGTTGCTAAAAAAAGGAAGCTATTTGTAGGAGAAATATGGAAATTTTTGCATTGAGGGTCAATTAGTTGTTTCTTTAATTAATATAACTGATAAGATCAATGGAAGTGATGTTCTTTCCTGTATATACTGCAGGGCAGTACTGAAGTTATAATTCCAGTTCTTATACTGGAAATATGGTCTTACCATCACAACTCGAGAAACGAATATAGGTAATTGAACTTTCTATAATAATTCTCAAAATTGAATGAAATTTTATTTCTGTGGATTCTTTAGTAGATATCGAAATTTTATAAAAAATATTGTGGGACATTTATAAAAAGATACTTTTCCTGCTAGACTGCTTTAAGTAATGTTATCGTCTATGGCTTAGATCAGTGTTTCGTAACAGGTGGTCCACGGAACCCCAGGGGTCCGCGAGCTATACCAGAGGGGTCCGTAAGATGCTATTAGAATAGGAAATATATTTCATATGATAAGAAATTTTTCGTTTTGGCTGTTGCCTGCATGAGCAGGGTTTCAGAGAACGCTAACTTTTGCGTCTAGCGTTTTGCGTCTGCCTAGAGCTAACTGACGCACATCTAGCGTAAAACTATTATAAGACAGATTTTTTAAAGGAGTTTTTTATACTAAAACCCAGATTTCAAGACAAGGATTATGAGCAATAATCAAAAATTTAACAATAAGAGTGATGGTGAAATTGAAGAAGTTTTAAAGTTTAAGAAGTTTTTAAGTTCATTATTTTTTCAATAATGAATATGTCAATGTTTTTTCTGAGTCTTTTTATAGTTTTTCAAAAAAGAAAAACTATAAAAATACTCTTAATTTGGCTTCTTTATGTAATTGATACAATGATGCAAATACACTTGATATGACAAGGTATTATTTATTTCACATTAGCAGCCATGTATAACTTATCTATTGATATTAAGGGGTTATGGCAGGGGGACACTTTTTAATTTCAGGATAAGGAATTGATGGGGGTCCTTATTTCAAAAGTGGCTCGATGAGGAGGTACACGAGAAAATTTTGTTGGAAACCACTGGCTTAGATGATGCACCAATGCTTCATCCCCGGTTCAACTCATCTCATAAAATTTGCTCAATTTTTTTTCATATATGTCAAACATTTCCCAAAACTAAATACTTTTTCTATATGTTATTGTTCAGCCTTTTGTGAACTCAAATGTACTCAAATTGTACCGTATAGTTCCTTTAGGATATCTCAAGTCTTACTTAATTGTTATTCAAATAATGATCCTTCACAATTATGTCGTATACTTCTCGATACTTTTCGTGGAAGCATCCTAGGAAGTTTATATAACTCTTATGACAAATATTGTTGTTGTTTCCACACATTGCAAAAATTATCAGTGTGCTAATGATTCTCTTCATATGGCTTTATGACATCAAGATGATAACACTTCTGTAAAAGTATAAAATGATGATTTAAATTCTATAGCGCTCAGGTTCGAATAAAATGATTTGAAATTAATAATTAATTTTTAATCGATTGGGCAGATACTTGATGAAAATCTAAATACATTATTCAAATAAAACTAAGTGGTTATCTGATTTTCTTTATAATTAAATCAAAACGTGACAATATCATTTCGCCAACACAGTGGCTTCATCAGATGTTGATGATAAAACGATCATAGTTTACTGACCACAGATTAACATCAACATCTGATGAAGTCACTGTGTTGGCGAAACAATATTGTCATGTTTTGAATTAATTATAATGAAAATCAGAAAACTACTTAGTTTTATTTAAATTATGATTTGAAATTAAATCCATCAGAAAAGGAAGTGATATGGCTATGAACTAGAAATACATAAATGCTTGAAAGCAATGAGTTATAAAGACTTTGATATGACCGTTGATGGAACTGTGATATATTTTAAGTATTCCGTTAAAACTATTGAAATAATTATGGATCATGAGCTCAAATTTGAAAAGCATATTTGCAACTTACCTAAATTAGCATAGTTTTGAACAGTACTGACTTAGTCAAATTGAATTGCATTCAGTTGCAAGTGTGATATAGTATATAGAATAGTATTGGCATTTACTTGGTGCAAATCCAGTATAGTTGTATGATGATTCAAACACTTTATTTTTATTTACCACTTTTTTCGTCATAACTTGTCGTGTTGTCCGTATAACCGACTTTTTCAAACGTTGACAGCATATGATTTAGTGTTGAGTAGGACACGACTTGAAAAATAGTTTGTAAGAGTAGCCTCTTTTTTGTCCTGAGCCAGTACAATGTCCCACTTCAAATGAGGCGAGACGTACTGAACCATTTGAAGTTATTATAGTACGAAATATGCGCGCCTTTTGGCGCCTCAAATGTCACACACAACGTGCTTTTGTCATGTCATTTGTTTGTTTAGTACAAATATTTTGAAATTATAAATCTTACAAATATAAAAAATTAATTTTATGTGTTTTCAGTCTGTTAGGTACTCTAACCAAATGATAACGATTATAAAATTTCTTACCTAATATACCTATACAAAATAAACGTGGAAGTTTGTGAGGATAGATGTGGAAGGGATGGATGTATGTTTGTTACTCTTTCACGCAAAAGCTACTGAATGGATTTTAATCAAACTTTACAAGAATATAGCTTATACTTACAACAGAATAACAAATAGGCTATAATTTATAGATGCGGTTAATTATCCAAAATATAAGTAATCGCTGTGCGATATGGTTTATTCGATATTATGGGAAAAAACCCGCGGGTGACGTCACGGGGCGGACTGCTAGTTTGTAATAAAAAAGTAAACAAACTATTTTAAAATGAAAATATAATAAAGAAACGACTGTAATCACGACTGTGACGTGATCACGTGACGTGCTTTTCGTTTGTCTGCCTCGCTCGACCGCGACAAAAAAATTGAAGTAGTACAATTTTAAATTTCGAGGCACTCTTACATTTTGACGTCATGTCCGGGACAAATGAAGCGCCTCGTGTATGTCCTACTCAACACTAATATAATTAAAAACCGTTGTTGACCATATTCTCTTGACGTCTGAAGAGGTCGGTTATACCGACGAAACCCGTCACATTATGACAATAAAAGTGTCAATTAGATTCAGGAGTATAATTCAAATATTTTAATCATCTTATAATTCAAAGTTTGATATTACTATCTTTCAGTTGCTGGGCTATGTCTACTGCGCATTTGCCAAAACATAGTGCTTGAAATTGATTCAATAAATGCATTGTTGCCTAGATACTCGATTATTTGGAGATATTCGAATCGAACTCTGTTGCTGGTAAACTATTTCAAACAATAATATATGAAAGGGAAATGGTACAATTTCTTCATTCAATCGATTTTGAAGACCTATATAAATTGGTTAGGACAAAAATTTCATTTGTACAAACGCCAGACTGACCCAGTATGGAATCATATAATTTATGAAGTTCGATAGTTTGGCGGTCAATACACCAAAACAACTGAATGTCAAGTCGTGTAGCCTCCTCCCCACTCGTATTTATTAATAAAATAAACCGTTTAGGAGAGTTCGGGGTCACTCAAATATAACGAACATAATTACAGAAAAATGAGGAAATATTGAGTCATAAATAATACATTTATTACCTTATAGCAAATTTATTTATACTAACATAAAATTATTTTAACATTGAAGAGAACTTGAAAATTTTCAACTCAAATGTTTTTACTTATGAAGACACATGTTTCAGGCATTATCCTTATATAGCTCGTAAATAATGATAATAATATTCGAATGTCAAGCAAGTTGAATGAAAAAATCATTTTATGTGGACTTTTAATCAGTTGTTTGAATTACACTACTTTACTTTTGATCCCCCAAGTGTTGGACCGGAAATTAACATCTCAACAACCATAAAAAAACTTTCCTATTATTAATACATCTTCGGTTTCACATATTCTTTGAAGTATTTACTAAAATCGAAAATAAGTCATCAACTCTGTGTGACTAATTTCAATATCAAACTACTATCCTTAAATATTTATATCAATTGCATTGAGAACTTGAATTTTAATAAATGGTTAATTTAACACAAATTAGGAATTAGTTGCGCTCCCATTTGCTGACACGGAAATCAATGAGTATATCTCAAAGTATGTTTTCAAAAATCTTCGATTCGACGTCGTGAACCTTGAAAGTTACTTATATATGTATATGCTATATCTCAAAGGATTATCTGATATTCTGTAGGTTGGGACAAACTCAATTTCATTGGCGTTGCATATGGTTAAATATTGATATATAAGTATATATATATATATATATATATATATATATATATATATATATATATATATATATATATATATATATATATATATAAAGAAGATACAGAGTATTAGAGTATAAGGGTATAAAAATTGAAGAAGAAAACTCTTTTAAGTGAATCCAAGCTTTCGGAAATATTCATTTTCATCCTCAGGAATCTACAAAGATAGTGTTACATCATTTTCACGAAAAGTAAGATCAAAAAAACATGAACTTACACTTTTTTGAGGTTGGTTTGAAAAGATGTTTACACTAATTTCAAATGGAGTTACCGGAAGCAATGCTCAAAATTAATTAATTAGAAACAGAGAAAATACGTACACGACAATAATTATTCAGTTTGTAGATCCCTTAGGATGAAAATAAATATTTCCTACCGCTTGGATTCACTTTAAAGAGTTTTCTTTTTGATTTTTTGCAGTATACCCCAATACTCTGTATCTTCTTTTCATAATTATCGGCGAATAACATCACATATATGCTTTTGACTGCATGGCATGTACGGTACCTGTATTTCATATCATTTTTGAATTGCATAAAACAAATTATAAATCGGAATGATTTATAATTTTCAGCACCCCGTCCAATAAAAGATAGTTATAACCAAATTTAATAAAACTATTTATCCTCGGAGCTACTCCTTCACCCGACCAAAAGTATCTATATAACAAAATCCTCGAAAATAAAAAATCACGAACATCCTGACACAATATAAAATTGAAGCAAAAATTTATGAAAACTACAAGTCGATCCTAAATTTACATATGAATTGATAAATTGTGAAATTTGATTTCAAAAATTTTGATAAATTTTGTTCTTAGTGTTTACCATTCCTTTTTCATTGTAAATGTCAACACTTTGTCACGTTATTATTAAAAGGTTCACAATTAAGTGTTTCAGTTAGATACTAACGTAACATTCAAAAGGTTCTCATATTGAAAACCTTAAATAAAGTTCATTGTATTTTCCATTTCTGTATTGCTTCCTTTACATTTATATTATAAAGCATAATAACGCTTTATATGTATCCTTATATACTGTGGTTAGCCTCAAAAAAAATTTTCTCGTTATCAATTCAATGTTAATGTTAATAAACATTCAAATTGATAACGAGAAAATTTTTTGAGGCTAACCACAGTCTTTGGTCTTAAAGAGATTAGGAAATCATACTTTAATTTGCGGAGTTTTGTACTGAATTATTTTCAAGAAGTCAACATTAATCACTCGAGAAATACTACTATAAATCCAGACCTTGAATAAAGATATATTATTATTTTATTATATATATATATATATATATATATATATATATATATATATATATATATATATATATATATATATATATATATATATATTAGAATCACCTGGCTTACCATGAGTTTTTCAGGTTTCCTCATGGTGAAGAAGACTAAAACTTCCGAAGCGAATGCTTAGCCAGAAATATTCTCTGATAATGAAAATCAATGAGTGGAGATATTTTCAAAAAAACTAATTTGATTTTTCTAAAAAATAAGTTTGACATTTGATATCTATAGTAACTCATAAATTCAATTATTCATTAGTTTTGACAAAGTTGTAATATAACAACCAAACGTCAACAGAAATAAACTTTTTCATATCAAAAAAGCCTGTTATTGCTCAAAACTTTCGAAATAAAATATCTTAAACAGGCAATAAATCAATTTCATGAAATATATATATATATATATATATATATATATATATATATATATATATATATATATATATATATATATATATATATATATATATATATATATATATATATATATATATATATATATATATATATATATATATATATATATATATATATATATATATATATATATATATATATATATATATATATATATATATATATATGGATATATAAAATCCCAAAACATGTTCAACTGGGCCCAGTCTATGTGAAAAACCTCTATTATCAATAATTACAATCAGGTCCGATACTTATGCATAGAAATACTACTGCCACTGAGAATTTCCTGAACTTATCAACTGAGATTGAATTTTATTGATTTTCTCATTGTTGCCTCCATAATTGGAACTTCGTAGCTCAAGAATCCATATAAGTGGAGCAATATATCAAGTTCAGACAGTTGAAGATATGCTGGTTTTCAACATGTCTATATTTTTCCATACTTGATCTATTGATCAGTAAGTACTGTTTAAGAGTTTTTACTAGAACTTCTTGCTGAGAAATGAGCAAATAACAGTGCACTTACAATTTTCAATATAAAAGAAAACCTTAACTTAGAATCTTGTACAATTTAATTTCACTAATTTTTGATATATGATTTTGCATATATCTTGTTGTTTTAATTCAAGTGTATAAAATGTATAATTATTTTTTATATTTACGACAGATGTATTGACAATGTTATCAATTTAGACATGTAATAAATATTCATTGTGACTTTCCACAATAAGACCTTGAAAGCCAGTTGGGAAAAGTGCTTAATGAAAAAGGTCTATAAGTAAGAAGAAATTCTAGGTCCTTTTAGATCCTGGTTAAACTAATTTCAGAAGGAATTACAATATATAAGAAGAGAAAAGGTTAAATACAAACAGCGCCATTACATAAAAATTAGAAGGGAAAAGAAATGGGATCAGTATTTTGATAAGGGATAAATAAGTTAAGCAAATAATAAAATAAAAATATCTCTAAAAGTGTTCAAAAACTTGGATTCAGCAATCTCAATTCATATTGATTCAGTATAAATTGAAACGAACTTGGTAATCTATAAATCAATTCATGAAATTGATATATAGGAATTCATTATTAAACAATAAAAATGCAAAAGAATCACATCGCATTTAATGTAATGAATTATCGATAATACTATTTCTAAACTCCATTGTACTTTAATTCGAAATATATATTAATGGGCTTCCAAGAAAAACTGATGATATCACCATTGTGATTGTTGTAGTGTAATCCTAATTAGACAAGGAAATTCTTTCATTTCTGACTAATATATCCAACCTAAATATGCGAACCGAAATAGGCAAAAAGTATATTTATCACGTTGAAATGTTTCAAGAATGAATGATTAAATACATAATGATAAAAATCACCAATATGCACGATTGAAGTGCTAATTCGTCCTCAAATACTTTTCTTTATAGTTTAACGCGTTTTAAATTGCTTTTACTTGCAAATTGATGTAATAATCCATGTATATTATTTGATATTCCTAAGGCTAGGTAGTTAGCCAACCAATAGAACCAGATTATAAGAGTATTTTATCGTTGATAGCTTTTAACTGCGTGTAAAACTTTATATATGAAGATCAGATAAACTAATGACATTCATTTGAATTTTTGATATTCAATCAATGTGTATGTTCTACAAATCTTTCTGAATGTTGAAAAACGGAAAACATTTTGTAATAACTTATTTCATATTATTCTATTGTAATTTTCATAATACCTATAGAGGAATATATCAGAATAGAGGACACTCTATTCTGATATATTTGAGGATGTCAATTTCATCCTCGAACAAGGGTAAGAATCACCTACAACTATTTCAATTCTGAAGGGGGTCCAATAATTTTTCAAGAATTTAGATTTTAAATTTGAAGTAAATGAGCAGATAGGTTGAAAGTGTCGAAGAACTGTGATCATAGTATTTTCTGGACGTTTGAAAAGGCACACCAGAAAAAATTATAGTCAAAACGAAAGTCGGCATCCCAAAATTGGTTTCCTGAAAGAGTACACTTCAATTATGTAAAAGCATTGCTAACGGTCCTGAAATAAAATTTCATTGTTAGCTTTTCACCCTGTGTATGAGACGGTTGTTAGCCTGAGAAGTTAACATTAAAAACATTCAGTTAACATTAAAAACATTCAAAATTCAAATCAATCTTAATGTATAAAACAAGCTTGGCTCTGTTCGAAGACTTATAACTTGAGAACGGCTCGGCAGATTCTCATGGTTTTTGATTCGATGTACTTGTTTCCGTCCTGAATAGCAGAATAATTATTAAAAACATTTGAGAAACATGAAATACACGAAGAACATTTTCCCATACAAAATAATAGATTGTTTCGTAACTGTCGAATATTTAACGTTCACCCCGCCAATACCCTAAAGTCTCCTCTCAAGTTAAAGAACGTATTCAAATGTAGGTTTAAAATGGACAATAATACCTATATAAAACGACCTATATAAATTAATTGGATAATGGCGTATTTAAGATTTTGAGATTGTAGAATAATGTCTGTAATGAAAAAAAAATCACATATTCATTGGTTCTCAAATATGTATGCGTTAATGTTAATATCAAAGTGTTCAGTAGCCTCAAAAATTATCCTGTGAGACGAACGCAAAATGGTGCTCTAAAGCGCATTGGAAGCTCTTGTTCGAACCTTCAAATATTTGAGCAATAATTGGAGAGTTTTTGGTTACACAATGATATTACCATTTGGTGATTTCCGCCGAACACTGCCGTTCATTCTAAGATCGACTGCTGTCGATTAAATAAACGCTTACCTTAAATCATCAAATTTGTGGAGTTGGCTGTGAAACAGACGAAACGAAGCAACTGAGTATCGAACAGAATTTTTGAACTCTCTGGATGTTCCTGGTTCACCACCGCCCAATTTACAACTGAAAGCTGACTCATAGAGTATTATCATAAAGGTAGTCATCATGCTTCGAAATCAAAACCAACCAAAATTATTCAAGGAACGCGCTAAGTGATAAGAAGAATGATGTAATGTTCATAATTTCGAGGTTTCAATTTCGAGGATGCCAATGATCCCAACGGATATGCCACTAATCCAGTTAACGATTCGTTTTAGCTTTGTCATTAAGATTAACCAATCACAAGGCCATTTCTTGAGTTTGTGATCTGAACTTAGGGCATCATGTTTTTTGATATGGTCAGTTCTACGAGGCTTCTTCACATGCCGGCAAATCATCCGCTTTATTTGTTCTTGCGCTTAATGGAAGAACGAAAAAAGTCGTACATCACAATGTGCTTCAATGAAGAGAATCAACCCGAGTGCATCTCATGCTGCACGATATGTAAATAGTACAATTCAATCATGTCGTGTTGACACACCATTCATATACTCAATTTTTATACTTTTGCATTTATTCTTGTGTCTCAAATAAGTAATGATCTTAAGATTTATTCTGTATTCATTATATTCCTTCCATAAAATCATAAATTAATTCACATCAAATTGAGTTCGCCGGATGTTTACTATTATTTTGGTTGAATTCATTTTCAAAATATGAGATTTAACACATTATCCGAATTACTATTGATTCATAATACGATCATTAATATTCATCACCAATTCATACATAATTGCATAAATTTCCATATGAGCCTTAATTTGAGTCTGTTAGAAATTTTTTATAAATTAATTGAATTAATTTATAATATTCCAGTTAATTATTTATGAATTCTCAATAACTCTTCAATTTTTCCGTAATGTTTCGACTTTCTAAAAATTGCGAATTGAAAGTTTTAGGCAATGGTAGAAACTACTGAAGAAACCACATAACATCTTTAATCAAACAACAGAACAATGAAGTTTAATTTTTGTTTTTTTTTACTATATATATATATATATATATATATATATATATATATATATATATATATATATATATATATATATATATATATATATATATATATATATATATATGTATGTATATATGTTCCCCCAAAATCTGTTTTGACGAGTCGCACCTGGTGTATATCTAATACATGATTAATAGTATAGATCTAGTTAAGTGAATTATATCTATAATTTTTCGTTTAGATGAAAGCTAAGTATCCCATGTGTAGGTTGTGACGAATGTTAGAGGTGTATTCATATTCAAATCGCTACTTCGATCTTTAAAAATTAAGGTCGTTTTTTTGTTCTATGCGCTTACGGCTGTTGTCGTAACCCTGAACGAGATATGCGTTCGTACATCCCGCTCTGACCGGTTATTTTTAGTGTAATGCATAATTGGAGCTACGTTTTTCTATACTTCACTCCGTGTCCGCGTTCCAAACTTCCAACATGTCGATATTACCAGAAGAACCCGGATGAATGATGGACAGACCTATCACCAGACAGAAATAATAAGACGCCAAATCCAAGGATGTTATAAAAATAAATTATGATCGAGTATTAGATCAACTGTGATTACTTTAAGACAGCTGGCTATATAGACTGTCCATTAAAGACCAAATGATACTTCTAAATTTCATGCAACAAAGAATATTATCTATTTTCAATGCGGAACGTACAGAAATAATTATAATTACGGTGACTGAGTATTGATGTTTTACAGGTTTATTTTTATATATTGCTCAGCTTAACGCAAAAAAATGCTTTTAGCATGTGAATTTCAGATAGTACCTTTCACTTTCAATTAGTTGAACAGAGGTTATAATGAGTAACAAAACTTCTTGATTTGATGCAAAGTGTATACAATTATAAATATATATGTATATGTATATTCATTCTGCAAGAGAAATGGAACGGTCAGGCTTTGCACGGAAGGTATCCCAATAATCTTGATAAAGTAAAAGTAAAAAAAAATCTTTAATTTACTAGAGCAGTTGCTCCTTTCTGAGACAGAGGGAAGGCTGACTGACATACAAGATCAAATCGTACCAACAAGGTGCTACTCAAAATATATAACAGCACAACCGTTGAAACCGGATATATGCCGCAAATATAAGCAAATCCCTGAACCTATTCAATATATAACATCAGCGTACCTTGTTATTACGCCCAGAAAATACCTGGACCGACACAATCAGATGGCAAGTATATATATATATATATATATATATATATATATATATATATATATATATATATATATATATATATATATATATATATATATATATCTAATAAAAAGTAACTTTTAATTATACAAAAAGGCACTTGAACGTGCCTTTTTGTATAATATACACCAGAAAGCAATTTTGTGTAATCTCACTATTTTAAGAGTGTCATTGGATGAGTCCTTAAAGATTTTTGTTGTTGCTGTTTATGTGATGAAGACAATAAAAATATTCTGAACATGCTGTGTTCCATTTTTTCGAATATCTTATTGAATGATTAGACAAAAAATAATGAAGCCGGACACGAGAAACCTGAATCAAAAAATAAACGAAGAAAGTTCAATACTTTCATAAAGTAGTTTGTTGGTTGCTCTAATCAGAAATATAATATTTATTTTTACTAAGGTAAATAATTCAATTTGAGTAATTCCTACAGCGTTTCTTTTCAAGGTTCCTATTCTCTCAAATAATTTAATAAATTTGGTTAGGCAACTTTTCATGTAAATAAATCCCACTGACTAATAGAGGTATTTTTCACGCAGTGGGGCTTTATCGAAAACATCGTTGTTTTCTTGCAATAATAAATGTTTTACAGTTTTCTGTTACAGAAATATGTGCTCACAATACCCAATATAATATTCTATATATTATACATACTAATAATATTCATTGTTTGTTCACAATATACAAAAATAGTTGAGATAATGCTTGAAAGCTTGGAACATACGACTAGGATAGTATACAACTAAGCACAATTTGCAACACCGAGGGACTACGCTCTTCATGGCCTGTAGTAAAGGGGGTCGTGGCTCTTTCTTCCGTTCATCTGTACACTTTACTCCAGGTTGATTTTTGCGGTATTTTTGAGGTATAGGTATATATATATATATATATATATATATATATATATATATATATATATATATATATATATATATATATATATATATATATATATATATATATATATATATATATATATATATATATATATATATATATATATATATATATATATATATAATATATATATATATATATATATATATATATATATATATATATATATATATATATATATATATAAATATATATATATATATATATATATATATATATATATATATATATCACCTGAATGGGAACTCCACGTGAAGGGCATACAAGTGGGTATCAAAAAAGAAATTCGAATAAATGTCAGATGTCTCGTCTTTGCAAACGATATTGCTATCATCACAGACAATAAAGCTGAAGCCATTCTCGCCGTTGAAAAACTACATAATATTGCGCAGAAAACTGGGTTACAAATTTCTTATGATAAAACCAAATACATGGAAAGAAAACCAAAAGATAAATCTCCTCTTATTACAAAACATGGTGAAATTGTACAAGTTGACTATTTTAAATACCTCGGAGAAGTTATACAGTCCTCAGATTTGAACCGAATCGCTAATGAACAGAGAATTACCAAGCTCCAAAGGGCACACAAGCTAACATAGGTTTACTATTACGAAAAGTGCATTTCGAGAGGCGCCAAATTGATGCATTATAACACAACGATTCTTCCAGAAGCAATCTACGCATCTGAAACAATGGTTATTGACGGTCATTCAAGATTTAGAGAAATAGAAAAACAAGAACGAAAAATTCCTAGAAAGATTTACGGACCAATCAATACAAACGGCATTTGGATGAAAAGGCCTCAGAATGAACTTTAACAAAAGACAAATACGATAACGGAAGAAATTAGAAAACGACGAGCAAATTTATATGCACACGTCTACAGAATGAAACAGTCCAGAAGAAACTACTCGATATAATTATGAAGAGTAAATGCGGAACAGAGTGGCTAAAAGAGGTCCAAAAGGATCTACATACAACAGATCAATACAAAAAATCTCGAGGATCTCACTGAATGTCGCTATAAAATCGCACATGTGAAGTTTGAGCAAAAATCAAATCGTCAACCTGGAATAAAATGGACAGATGAACGGAAGAAAGAGCATTCAGAGAGGATGAGGCGTTTTTGGGAAGCAAAAGTCCTAATTTCGAATTCAAGTTCAATCGCTCTCCTCATGATACAATATATCACCAAGCCAAGCTCAAACATATCACGCTAAAAGCGAAAATTAGTTGTAGTCGCCGCCAGATATCTTGGAAAACGATAAATATGAATTGTACTGGGACATCATTTCATTACTGAATTACCTCATTTAAGACGTGATATTGTCGTGATAATCAAACGGGAGAGGACTGCCAACATCATCGATTTAAGCATTCTTGCTTATCTCCAAATACTATGATTCGTCGTTTAACATGAAGGAAGTTCACCAGCTGAAGTCTTAAATAATCACACCTCTTATAAATGCTAACAACGGTATCTCAGAAGAACACCTTTTCGAGAACACGAAAAGATTATAACTAGACCCACATGTTGCATCCATAGTCCAAAAAGAGATCGTATTGGACACCAAGCGTATTGTCAAAAGAGTCCTGCATTACAAAGTATGATTCCATTTCGGTAGTTCATAGCTTGATTCAAACTCCTGCTAAATGGTGCAGAAGAAAAATATATATATATATATATATATATATATATATATATATATATATATATATATATATATATATATATAATAGGTTTTTATTTTCAGAATTGTACATAACAAAATGAAAATTAGTCAAAAAATTCTTTTAAAACAATTGAATGCATCACATTACATTAATCCTAAGATACACCCTATGCTATTTTCGACAAAAGTCTATGGACCCAGTTACAGAATATGGTTCACACTGAATCAATATTATGAGTAATTATCTCTTGAAAAGTTTGAGTTCTTTAATATCTCTTATTTTTCGCGGCAAATAGTTGAAAAGTTTCATGCTCGTATAGAAATTACTACGCTCAGTACTCGATAGCCTGTGAACAGGTAACAAGTAGTCAATCATTCTTCTGGTAGTATTCACATTTCTCTAAATCTAATAATAGGATTTGTTCTTGAATAAAAATAACAACATTTTATACATATACAAACCAGGCATCGTTAAAATATTATGCCTTTTGAATATGCCTCTACATGATACTCTGTATTTCATACAAAACATTATTCTTATGGGCAGTTTCTGAGTGATGAACACACGTTCAGCTTGAGGGCTGCCCCCTCAGAAAATGACTCCATATGACATAATTGATTGGAAATTCGCAAAATACACAATCTTCAAGGTGTCCATATCTACTCTATTTCTAATAGCTTTTAGCGTATAGTGACTGCATGGAGTCTTTTTGATACCGATCCACAATGCATTCCCTAACCAAGATTCCTCTCAAGAAATACTCCCAACAACTTCGCATAAGAGCCTACTTCAACGTTTCTGCCGTCGAAAGTAATAGTCTCAGGAAATGCTTAATTTGAACGATCAGTCCACTTTGAGAACCAATCCATTTTCAACGCACCATTTCCCAATATTTGTCATTGATGTAACCTCTTCAATATTACGTCCTTATATCAAAACATTAGCGTCATCAGCATATAAATATGTTTCTATCAATTTTTCTGTAAATGAAAAGTGTTCAGTTGTTATATTTTGTGGTTGTGACTTTCCAGCTAACTGGGAAGTAGGCAGAGAGAGTTCGAGTTCGCTCTGAGGATACAAAACCCCATTGAAAATCAATATATATGAGAAACAAGATAGGTCCCAATATAGTTCCCCGTGGTACGCCTTTTAAAATGGTTCTTTCAGATGATAAAACTCGCCCTCCTTCGTGATACAAAAAAGTTATTTGCTTTCTGTTTGTGAGGTAATTTTCACAGTTTGAGAGGGACTCCTCTTATGCCACACTTTCCAAGTTTTCTCAACAGAATTCCGTGGATTACAAAGTCGAAAGCTTTCGAAAAATCCACAAGGAGCCCTGCTAGAATCAGACCTTTTTCAAGAAGAGTATTTATTTTTCGTAGGAATTCAAACAAAGCGATTTCAGTGCTTTTGCCGTGAGTGAAACCGTGTTGACTTCTCGACAAAACTATGAACTTCTTAATTAAGTTTAAAAATCGGTTAGAGAGAACTTTTTAAAAAATTTTAGCGAAAAAAGTGATCAAACTAATTGGTCTGTAGTTGTTTAGATGATCTAAGTTCCCTTTTTCATAACAAGTTTCTTCTTAAAAGCATCTGGAAAAACACCTGATTTAAATACACAATTTACTATGAAACAGACAGGTTTTAATATCAATCAAGTGTGCTGCTTTATCACCCTTATAGGAACTTTATCATATCCACAGGAAGATTCATTCTTCTCCAATCTAATCACATCCCGCAACTCAGGCTCCAGAACTTCGAAAAAATAAAACGAGTTGTATAATGGAGATTCAGCATCACGATTATTTGAATTATTATCAGTGATATGAGAAATTCTGAAACCTGGAGATGTGGTGTTGGGTGGATTTATGAAAAAATCATTGAACTAGTCTGCCAACTGGGACCTTTTGGCACTACTGTCGATATATCCACTAGGAAGTCTCTTCCCAGGCAGGGCCGGATTTATATTTGTGCCGCCCTGGGGCACTGAAGAAAATGCCGCCCCAATTTTCTTTATATTGTATAGAAAATTATTTCTCACTTTCCAAATTTTGCCGCCCTGGGCACTAGCCCCGACTGCCCCTAGTGTAAATCCACCATTGTTCCCAGGCAACCTGCTCTTATTATTCACAGCCCTGATGACATTCCAAACTACTTTAGATTCATTTTGAGCATCTTTTATAATAGACGAATAAAAGTTTTGTTTACTTGAACTCAAAGCCGCATCATAACGGCTTTTACAATTTTTATATGCATATAAAATCTCTGGATTATGTCTAGATACAAGAAATAACAAATTCAATGAATTTGGGTGTCATTACAGCTTTTTTGGTTCTCATCGTATTGATAGATTCAAGATGAAAAACTTCATTAAAAATCTCAAGAAATGTGGCAGAAAAAAAGACCCACATTTCATTTATATGGCTATCAGGGATATTATAAAGTCTAGACCAGTCAATATTCGAAAAAAGTCATTGAAAATATGATGATTCTCTTCCTTAAATACTCTTTCGTTCTTCCTAATAATAGGCTTTCCTGAGCAAGTTTCACTTTGAAAGATGAATTTCTGGCCTGAATGGTCAGAAAGATGTTCCTCAATTATTGCGGACACCCCTTTGACGTTTGATATGATGTTATCTAAGCAAGTTGCGCTGCTCGAGGTCTTTCTGGTGGGATCTACATTTAAAACATTCAGATTATATGATTCTAGAATTGCTCGAAACATTCTTGATTCCTTTGAAATGTTCAATAAATTGATATTGAGTTTTTCGAAAAATATATATGTGTGTGTGTGTGTATATATATAAATTATCATAAAAGAAGGATGACTAAAATGCAGTTTGAATAAATTATACGGAATCTGATACTCGGAAACTGATTAATTCAACACAAAGACCATTGATGGATATGAATTCTTGAATTCTAAAGAAACGAATCTTAAACGGTAGTATGTGATTTATGGTGCATAGCAATGAATAAAACGCATTACAATAAAATCAAGGAAATTCTAGTTGTTACCCAAAGCAAATTATAATTCGATTTCGATAGAGCATTTACATGATAACATTGCGTAACATATTTGTGGGAATGTTAAAAAGCACGTAGGACTTTCTTTGGTACGACAATAACTTTGTAGTATATAAAAATGTGAGTGGTAGAGTGGTTGAATTCAGCAGGAGATACCTTGAACCAAAATTCGTCAAAATTATATTTGCACTTAAGGAAGTCAGAAACATCTTGTATATCTATGTAAAATCAACACCCTTAAAAGGTGTTTCCACTGTTTTCATTCTCTCTAAAAGCCGGATATTGTCGACAGTAACATCAATAATGACTTTAAGCCGATGTAACGTTAATAGAATCTAAATTTTTCAATTTTTGTTTTCTCTAAAATGGAGTGATTCAAACGAAATTGTGAAAAATTTATATGTCGAATCTAAGTATAGAGTAGAAGGCCACGACACACTAAAATGCGATCATCTTTCGTAAAAAAATATTTCTTCGGTGGAAGTCAGTGGAACATTGTCGAAATCAATGAACTATTTACGGCAACTTCACCGGTAAGATCTAATTGTAAATTTCTGCTAGATTGGGCTTTCCGAAAGACTCCATTCGGACCCTTTGAACTTTAAAACATCCTTGTGGAAACTATTCATGAAATCGCAGTTTCCACACTGATCAACTTTTTTCACCGAAAAAATTACACTGCAAAAATTGGTTCAAGAATGTCTTGGGCGATTTCGGAGTGAGTTCTAAAGGACGATTCTCGGCTATCTACAGGATAAAAATGTCATATTCGATTAAATTTCTATACTTCACTGTATATCCTTTTTTTTCAACCCGCTCATGGACGCATTAATCGGATATCACCTGAAGTGAACATCATATAAATTTCCTCTTTTCGGCGTCGCATTATATGGATAGCGATAATGATGACATTATTTTATGTACAACTTAAAATTTATAGAAGAAGTATATTGTATTGTGTTCTCATTTCAACAAACCTATACGTAGTTATGTATACAATGTCCGAATAGTTAATAGTTTTGGTTCATATTGAAACGACAAAAAAAGTTTTCAAGTCAATAACATTTTGAATACTAAAAATAACTACTATGTATGACAAATTATATTATTTATATTAGGAAACCACTGAAAATATTGAGAGTCTTTTAAAGAGCAATGAAGATTTCGAAATGTTGAAAATACGATTCATATGTCAAATGCCATATGATCTTGGATATGAGTGAAACTCAAAACGTATTGGTCTGTTTGACTAACACAATAAAATAGCTGAAAATTAATTGATTATTTATCCCTAATTTCTCTCGTCTCGTACAACCTTGTATTGTTTAATGATATTAAACTAAAACGTGCCTCTCTCTTTCAAGTAACAGTAGCACAATATAAATCCATAGTTATAATAATGACGATGAACTCCAAGTTGTCGGGTTATTAATTCTTAGCATGTTTCTAACCGAAGACCTTTGAATATGAACATGTATTTCTTCGAATATCAATGAGCTTATTATCTATATTCACTTTCTTCGAGGTAAATTGAAATACTTTGATTATTCATATTTGAAAAGGACGCATATTTCATATTGGTGCTGAGAAGTATATTTATGCGAACTACGGGGGTAGATCAAATATAAACAGTAACTATAAGGTTATTCGAAAGCCATTGTTCCAACATATTTCGACATAGTCTGGTCTAAAGAGTGGTCTGAACATTTTTTGCCGATTAGAAAATTTCAGTAGTTCGTGGTTTGAGGAATTTTTTATACGGTAGGTCAGCCTAGCAACTACTTTTCATAAGCTCGAGTTTTGATCTAAAAAAACGACGGGTTGCACTCCGGGAGTGCCGGCAGAAGTGAAAACTTGAATATTAATGTTGTGCATTTTTGATATTTGGGAATGGTTAGAGAATAATTTTGTACGAATTGCTTTCGTTATCAGTATAAAAGTATTATTATTTAGGTGGTGGAATCCAATATTCATTTATTGCGCTATCGTACACAAACATGACAATTTATATTACATTAAAAATTTAACACTTCAGAACTATTACAATTATTTTACATTAAAAAGTTTATCTCTTAGAAAAATCAACTTAAATCCATAATTTCAATGACTTTTTCATCATCATCTTTACCAGAACCATCATCGCTAATCTCTAAAGCTGATACGATAGGTTTATGATAGATGAAGTAAGAAACGAACAGTTTTGATTCGAACCTATTTAAGTGTCTAATAAAGACCGCATTAATAGTAGTTTTGTATTTCGTTGTGCTAAGATTGCGATCATTTGACATAGCTAAACCAAATTCATTATTTAAAAATTCAATTAATAGTTGATTTTTATCGTCTGCAAAGTTTATATTGAAATCTCCACTCAAAATCATTGGCAATTCATCAAAGCTTTTTCCAATTTTTTTTGAAGCAATGCAGATGCGTCATGAGAATAAATGAATAAATTTTCGTACAAGAAGTCTCATATAGCACGCAATGACTTATCTGGAGAGATGTAAACGGCAACCATAATAATAAACTGATTATCACCAGAGTGGCAACGACTTATACAAATATCACCGATATCAGAAACAGTAGCATTAAATATGCTGTTGTATTTCACATGCACATCCATATAATTTGTACAATAATGAACTGTGTTCATATTTTGATAAATATCTACTCCTCCCGCTGGACGATTATTTCTTCTGAAACTCGCAACAAAGTTGAAATTCGGAATGTCAATTATTTCATCGTTACCCATATGAGTTTCTGATAAAATTAACACATTCATCTTTTTAACAAGAGCGTCAATTGCTAGATCATTTATATGCGCACGTTAACTTTGACAATTGAATGAAAAATACACACGAAGATTCGCGCAAGCGCCTTGCGCCGCCTGCCTTCTCTCCATCCGTCTTACGAATTCTCGATCAGGTCACGTGTCCTGACGCAAGTTTAGAAATTCTTACCCATTCCAAAAAAAATAAACAGCGCGCTAAAGAAGTTTTCACTTCAAAAATCGATATACATAGTTCGCTTACACTCAAAAACAACTATGGAAAGAAAAGGATTTCTGGTCAAACTTCATTCTCTCTTTGCTAGAATTCGTTTGCTGTTGTCCCGAAGTGGAGATGTAGTAATGAACTAAGGTTTCATTACATGAGATCCTTCGAAACGGCCTACGTTTTCATGAAAATCGATTTAGAAGGTTTTCAGAGAACTCCGAATCAACCCGTTTCGGCTTTTCAGTAGACAACTTCAGAACCCATCAAGCATAACTTTGGATGAAATATCTTTCGCAGTTGATCCTCGACATGATTAGCGTGCCACGAATTCAAATTGTCAAAATCGCCGACGGCAACAGATTCTGTAGTGGTGATAAAACCTAAAATACGCGACAGTTTCTCCACTTTTCATTAACCAAACTCTACAGATATTCATTTATAATAATGAATATTAATAATAAAATGTACTGAGAAACATTCCTTACATATGTGATTATAACGTCGGTGGTCAGGATCTCTCTCGTTCAGATAAGGCGGGAGATCTTGGTGTAGTCGTTGACCAAAAGCTTTCCTTTGTCCCACACATCACCCAACTTATTTCATCTGCTGCGAAAATGTATGCATGCGGAAATGGATATGGACATTGACTGCGTAATGTCAAATATTTCAATATTTGCCATTAACTATTCAATACTCAACTATTTAATACCCTAATCCGTAGCAAGTTGGAGTATGGCAGCATGATCTGGCATTCTATTTACACTTGCCATCAACGCCATCTTGAGGCTATTCAGAGAAGGTTCTTGAAATTCTTAGTTTTGAGGGAGGATAAAGTTTATCCACTGAGAGGAGTCAATCATAACAAATTATTGAGTCAATTTAGTTTTATCTCATTGCAGAGCAGGAGAGAAACTTCATCACTCAAATTTTTGTACAAATTACTGCACAATACTGTTGATTGTCCTCCTCTCTTGTCGGCGTTGAAATTTCGTGTTCCTAGGCAAAATTCTCGTAATACAGAATTATTTCACCTAGAGACTCCGGGGACCAACTCCCTAATGCAATCCCCCATTTGGTTTATGGAGTCTACATTCAATAGAGTTGCCAATAATTGTGACATTCACTTTGACTCCATAGAATTTATTATCAGGAGTTATGTGAACAACGAAAATTGATTAAAATGAATTGATTTAGATTGAGTTATTTGTAATATTTCATTGAATACTATAATGTAGTTATAAGTTACTATTTTTTTTTTAGATTAGATGGAGCTCTTCGTTAAATCTTTTTTTAATTATTCAGTAAAATCTGTTCTCTAATTATTTAGTTATGTATTCAATATTGTTATTATTTGCTGTAATTGGGTGTTATACCTGTTGAGAATAAAGAACTTATTATTATGTATTATTATTATTACATTGTAAAATTCATTCATTCAATTGATAAAATTATTACAACTGAGAAGAATTCTTACAAAAGGACTGAATTTAGTTTTGAGTCTGATCTTCCATTCAGCCTTCGAACAAAAATATTGGTTCAAGCAAAAATATTGGTTCAGTTTACATTCACAATATTGTACTACTATATTTGAAAAGAAAAAAAAATTACCTCAGACATATTGAACATTTGAGAAAATTTACGCTGGTGGGGGACATACTCGCAAACAACTCATTTTTCTATTCAACTGGACGAGTCAACGTTACCTGGCAATGAAGCATTATTATTAGCATATGTTCGATTTGTTATGGGCGAAGAAATTCATGAAGGGCTATTATTCGCGAAAACTTTGAAGACTGACACTAAAGTTGAATCAATATTTAATTTCCTGAGTAATTTTTTTTAAGGAAAAATCGATTCCATTCACAAACGTTATTTCGTTGGAAACAGATGGAGCTCCTGATTTGAGTGATAGATTGACCAATCGCTTCAATTTTTTATCAATGCAGTTAACAAAATAACAAGCAATGTTTTGTATACGCGCTTATTTGCACAATTGAACGATGAAAATGATGAAGACTTCCAAAGATTGTTGTGACATACCAAAGTACGCTGGTTGTCTAAAGGTGCATCTTTATCACGATTTTATTTATTTTTGATGCAGTTTTAGAGTTTCTAGAAAGTAAAGATCCTGATTTGAAAGAAAACCTAATCAATTTCAAAGCAGATCTCGTATTTTACAGATTTGTTCAAAAAATTTAATGACCTTAACTTACAATTATAAGGGGACAGTCTTAATTCAATGAAAAAAAGAGTATAATTTCAGCTTTCCTTGGTAAATTAAAATTTTTGAAGGATAATATTGGCCGACGCGAATTTTCAGTTTTCAAACTTGTCGCAGCTAGAATGTCTTGATGAAGATATTCAGACATACGTTCAACATTTGATTGTCCTGCATGATGATTTTAAAATCAGATTTGAAGATATTCTTTCAATGGAAATACCACTAAGGATCATAAATCCATTAGAGGAAACGGAAGTGGAGAATGTGATATTACAAGAGGAGCTACTCGAAGTTAGCACTAATGAGGAGATGAAAGTGACATTTAAAAGAGGGTATCAAAAATTTTAGGCTGCAGGCTGAAATACCAGAAAAATATCATGGACTGTGAGGAATTGTGCATTTCTCTCGTCAGATCTTGTCGAAAAAAGTTTAAGTGCCGTTACGAACTTATTTAAAAAAAAAAGGTGCAGACTTATACCACAGAACGCGGAGATTTGCGGTTATTCCTTACAAAACTCGAGTCAAATATTGATAATTTACAGTCAATCGATCAAGTACATCCCTCTCATTGAAATTATAAGTTACGTTATATATGTTGATTATATTACGATTGCTTTAACAATAATAATTAATAGTGTAATTTATATATTTGAATAAATACCTACAATACAGGAAAAGAAACACTTTATTTATTTTTGCGAGTCCGAATGGAAAGTTTCCTCAATAAAATTTGTGATAATGGATTGCTTCTTGTGCTGTAAGTCATTGTAGATTTCAGAGAAATAAAGTTGGATGGAGTATCTTTTTTAATTGGACTGCTTTTTTGACATCCACCCACAGCAATTAAAATTTTATTGAAAACTTGTTTAGTCGATTTTATTATCAAATAATTAACCCTATCAAGCAATCAATTCTAACCTTTTTTGGGGCGATGTTCACAACGCAAGTTTCAATAGATAGATCCAAACATTCCCTTTTTTTTTGAGATTTGGAAATTGGTAGTAATGTAACTCTGCAGGGGTTCCACCGGATTCATTAAAATTTTTAATGTGTTCTATGAAACAAAAAAGTTGGGAAACGTCTGCTCTAACTTGATGTTGTGATTTTTGATTAAATGAATATCTTCGAGTACTTCAGGAACTTTATTTTTGTTATAATCCGTAAAATGCTTCAATATGGATATTTTTAGAATTTGATCAGTTAAAGCAATTGGCTATATGATACAGTACAATTGAAAATAAACTTAAAATCACGTAACTAAGTAATAATTTATTTATTTATTCATCGTATGTTTCGACACATTCAAGCACTTATGCAGCAACACAACAAGTATACATATATCTAGTATTAAATGTAACAAACTTAGGTAGTTTACAAACAAACATCAAGATTATTTATGTATTCAATCGCTTCTGGCGTTGCAAACAGGAAATACTCGGGACTGCCCTCGTATGATAGTTGGGGGCATTCCTCTATTATGTGTTGAATCGTTTGGAACTCTCCGCAGTCGCATGAGGGGGAAGGGAGTTTTCACCATTTGTTTAAAAAGTATGCGCATCTGCCGTGTTGGGTCTTAATGCGATTTAATGTGGACCAGGTTTTGCGTGGTAGATTGAATCCAGGGGGTCTTTCTGTTATGCATGGGAAGTTGTTGTTCGGCGGAGCTGTGGACCATTCGTGAAGCCACCTGTCTGTGATGTTAAACTGAGTATCTGTGGCAATTTTTGCGGTGTTTGTTGGTGGTTTTCTGGAGTGTAGTCGGTTTTTGTTGGCGTCTTCGATATAGTTATGTATTGGAAGTTCTCTGTTGTTGAGTATCTTCTTGTACTCGTTTGTCAGCAAGTTGATTCGGCGTAGATGGGGCGGTGGTATGTCGCTTAATACTGGTAGCCATTGATTTGGGGTGGATTTGATTACGCCATCGACCATTCTCATTGTGTTGTTTAGTTGTGCATCAATCTTTTTCACGTGGGCACTGTTAAGCCACACTGGGGCACAGTACTCCGCTGCCGAGTAAGCAAGACCTATAGCTGTCAATCTAAGTGTGGATGCTGAAGTTCCTCATGTCGAGCCGCAGAGTTTCTGGATAGTGTCATTTCTGGTCTTTAGCTTTTCCGCAGTATTGGTTAGGTGAGCATTAAAGCTTAATGTTCTATCAAGAGTGACGCCTAAGTATTTTGGGTTTTTATTGTGATTGAGTTAAGTATTATCGAGGTAGACTTTAAGTTTTCTCTCGGCCATTTTGTTGTTTAAATGGAAGCAGGTTACTTCTGTTTTTGAAGCATTAGGTTGGTGTCTCCATTTTCGAAAGAAGTTATTGGTGTAATACAAGACGTATTATCTGTTTTAACGAAAGTATTAATATACAATAAATGGAAAATGTAAATACATCTGTTGCTCAGAGCAACAGAAGAAAAACAAGTTTCAATCTAATATCAGATTTACATCTGGTTGATAGTGGTGAATACATAAATGTTCTTTACCATGTGAAATTGTCTCAAATGTTTAATATTTCTGATGTAATTTTTTTCTTTTCTTTTCAAATAAAGTTGTATATTATTGTAAATATAAATTTAACCGATATTTTTATTTGAAGCAATATTTTTGTTCGAGAACTGAATGGAAGATCAGACTCAAAACTGAATTCAGTCCTTCTTAGAGCATTCTTCCTAGTTGTAATTATTGTATCAATTGAAATGAATGTAATTCTACAATGTTAAGAATGTTTCTCAATAAATTTATTTCATTATTTTATTTTATTATTATAACCACCACCCATAAATCCTAGAGTCTCTAGTTCGTTCGCGTATCCGTATAACAAACAAACAAAAAGACATGAACCTGCGTAAGATAGTATGCATTATTCTGTATAAATATTTCTACATCATGCTCTCTGATTCTAATTGTCCCTAGCTCCTCAACAATGACCAGAAAACTATAACGAAACACAGACTCAAACAAGATGAAATATGCCAATTTAAGCATTCCACTTGACACAGATCGGAACAAACTACGAGGTACAGAAATATTCTTCTACTAAATCCAGCAGCATGCTAAGAATTTAAAGGGAATTGTCTGTTTGGTTTCTGGAAAATCCATGTCGATACATTCCATTCTTTTATTTGTCGAATATACCCACAGGTCTAACAAAAATTGTTCAGTCCGTGAACCCTTCTTGCAAAAGCAAAATAGTAAAATACTGAATATTTCGAAAGGTTCGTCCTTTTGGAAATACTAAAACAGTTTTCAGTTCTTCAACATGATATTGTCAGATAACAACGAAGTCTATCAATTACATGGATAATTTCCATGAGAACAATCATATTTGTAGTGAAAATAGGCGAGAGTTATTATCAGAGACATGACATTGCCGCAAGGCTCTGTAATCAGACCTCTGCTATTCATATTGTTTATAAAAGATCTGCCTACGAAGTTGTCCTGATTTTTGGTGACACTCTTTGCCAATGATTTATCGGTGGTTGTTTCTGGAAGGACTCCTGAAGAACTTCTGGAGGCATGTGACTGCATTGTGAGGGAGTTTGTAAATTTGTGTCGAATGAACAATCTGATAGTGAACGTTGACAAAACTGTATGTGTTCATTTTTGTTTGAAGGGCAATGGACTTAATACCTTGGATGTTAAATATGAGGACAACACTATATCATCATCCCAATCAACAAAGTTTCTTGGAATATATGTAGACAGAAATTTCAGATGGACATCACACATTGATATCTTATGTAAAAAATTTAGGAACTAATTTTTTGCAATCTCTAGAATTAAGAACGTCCTACCTAGAAACTGTGTTATGAATGAGTATTACAGTCTTTTATATAATCATCTAAATTATAATATTCTGCTGTGGGGCTGCTGTACAGAAATAAATAGGGTGTTTATTATACACAAGCGAACACTTCGATTAATATTCAATATTCATCAACGAACATCTTGTAAACCTATCTTCATTAATAATTCCATACTCACCTTACCGTGTTTATATATTTATAGATGTTTGTTATATGTTAAAGAAAATGAAGATAGGTTTATTGAACTGAATAGTAGTCATGAGTATTCAACAAGGATCAGGGATGAACTACTTATTCCTATGAATAAAACAGCTAAATTTGAGCACTCTCTCTATTATCAGAGTATTGAAATTTTCAACCATTTACCATTGAATTTGAAAGTACTGAAAGCTCATTTGTTTAAGACAAGAGTTAAATCTCTGCTCTTAACAAATGCATACTATAGTGTGGCAGAGTATTTCGATGATTCGAATGTAGGCAATAATGTATGAATCAATTTTTGTATCATTTGTTTTTATATTTTTTTTAACACAAATGTTCTTCACCATGTGATATTGTCTCAAATGTTCAATATTTCTGAGGTAATTTTTTTCTTTTCTTTTCAAATAAAGTTGTATATTATTGTAAATATAAATTTAATCAATATTTTTGTTTGAACCAATATTTTTGCTCGAGGGCTGAATGGAAGATCAGACTCAAAACTGAATTCAGTCCTTTTGAGAGCATTCTTCTTAGTTGTAATTATTTGTATCAATTGAAATGAATGTAATTTTACAAAGTAAAGAATGTTTCTCAATAAATTTATTTAATTATTATTATTATATGAATTTTTCGCGTAATCAATTTTGGTATAAGTCGGTGAATATTTTAATGAGAATTTGTTAGTCAAATGAACATTCCATTTTCCATCAACTTCAGCGATACATTTAGTCACTGTCTTTTCAAATTTTTGTATTTGAGTTCGTAATGCAATGAATCGTTTTTCGATATGTAACCTATTACCCGGCATTTTCTTGGTTCACTTGTTAAATTAAATTAAACTATTGGCTTAATGTTTCACGATTATATTTAATAACATGTTTACTAATTCATGTTGATAAATATAATCCCAATCAACAAAAAATTGTGTTTCAATGATCATATTGATTTCAACTCTTCTAAAATGCTCAAAAAAATAAATTTTCAATCGAAATGAAAAAAATTTATCCACACATGTAAAGTTATTGTTGTTAATAATACCACACGTTGAATATTGCTTCACTCTGTTATTCGATTTGACCAAGGAAAAATGAACAATTACAAGAATTACAGAATTACAGGGCTATGCGAATAATCTTGAGTGCAATAATTATACCGTTAAATAATAAACATATAGTTGAGAATAAGCTGAACTATCTGTAACTAAGGTGTCTTGAAGAGGTATTATTCTGAAATACGCATATTTGGAATCAAAAATCAGTTGATTCCATGTAATGTAATAAAAAATGTAAAATAATGACGATGATGTATAGGAAATAATACTAGAAATACTGATATATTTCACAACCAAAGTTGTAGACTTTCTATAAATTATGAAAGAATTGATGGTTTTAATAATTTACCTAGTTTCTTGAGAACTAGTAATAGTGTCGAAGTATTTGAGCGTGCAGCGTCAGTTTGATTAGTATACTAAATGTAGTGAGATCTGCTTCAAATCAATAACTAATCTATCCTAAAGCTTTGAATTCGCTGTAGAATATCTCCCTCTTCAGCAGGTTAATTACCAGGTAATTGATTCAGATAACAAAGCCCTATAAGAAAATTGAAAGCTACCGATAAAACCCAAATTACCTCCTATCGTAAACATTCACCCGGAGAAATCTACAGCATTTACTTTTCCTTGGTCTTTCGTGTTTTGTAATTAAGTTATATTTCCATCATATTAACGAAACGACACAAAGATAGTTCCGATTTTGACTTAACATCGCTCAATTCTTCTTCGAAGACGTCGAAATTTTTATTTTTTATTCAGATTTCAAGCAAACACGACATCATTTTCATAAATATGTATATTTTTCGTGTTTGAATTACTCCAGAATATGATGCCTTCATTTTATTTAGCCAGATTCTTGTAGTGACCACCTTTTTTGAACAATTATAATGGACCACTTATTAACCATCGAAATCATTAATGATGTTTCCCTCAATATTTATCGAAAAATTCGAAATATTTATTTGTTCGGTCATTTTAGACAGAGCATTAACTAGTTATCAGAAAGAGAAAAGGCCATACAATGTTTTCATTATCCATTACACTCGTCTGATTAGTCAAACGATAACCCACTACGGACGAAAATTAATCATATTTGATTATTCGTCAAAAAAGTCTTTCAATCTGAAGAAAAGCATTCAACAAATTGTATTAGTTGAATTGATTAACTTGACATGCCAAGAATATTAACAACTAGCGTAAATACTTCGAGTGTCAGTTGATGTGAAACATATTGGTATTCCACAATAAAACACTTACAATTTGGAATCTGAAAGTCGACCTAGACGTGAGGTTGTGTACTTCATCAAACTACCTTATTTACTTTAGAGACATAGTACGATTGTACTAACTGAAAAGTAGACGTGTTACAAGATCGTAATATATCGTTGATATATTGCTGAATAATTGAAAAGGAAATACATATAAGCGGTGTATATGTGAATCAATTGCATTATGACGTATTTAAACCATATATAAAATATGATAATTGGTTATACATCAAGTGTTGCCTTACTCAAACAATTTACTCAGTTTAATAATTGTTTGATGACATTGAACGATCAAAGTTGTATCCTAGTGTGAGATATGTGGAAAACTTCGATTATGCAATGCATTTAGTATGACAACATGAAAGAAATTTCGAGTATTTACACAGATATAAAGGTAGGCTGACCGTACTTCCTAGAAATGAAGGTTCGAGTCGATGTTGTTGGTTAATTAAGATTCGGGTGCATCAGTTGTAATAGATGAACTGCATTTTGACGTTGATGTAATATCATGGTACATTATAAAAACGATGTATCGGAGACACTGATAATAATAATAATAATATATTTATCCCTTAGATATTACAACAATATATAGGACATGTCATTGTACAAAATAACTAGATGAGAAATCAATAAATATCAGTTGAAAAATATTCTTTTAAATCATAAAAACAAAAAGTCGACAATATTCCTTTAATTGCTCTTTTGAAACTCATTTGATTCATGTTCATGACTCGGTTTGGTAGGTGATTGTAGAGCTTTATACCTACATATGTCGGTGACAATTCGAACTTAGCTGTTTTGTGTAATGGAATACATATTGTGTTCATGTGTCGTGTTCTATAACCATGGAAGCTAGAAAGTTTATCAAGATCTGACAGTTTTCGGCGAACAAAAAGCAAACAATTAAGTATGTAGATGCAAGCTAACGGAAGAATCTTATGTTGTACAAATATCGGTCGACAAGAGTCAAGAGGTCTCAAGTTGAAAATGAGGCGAATTATCCTCTTCTGCGCAGTAAAAACTCTATTGAATCCAGATGAACCACCCCAAAGAACTATATTATAGCTCAGGTGACTGTAAACTAACGCATAATAAGTTGTGATCAAGCTCTGCAAAGGTAGTACGTGCTTTAGGCGAGTTAGTGCAAAAAAAGATTTGTTTAGCTTCTTGCATAGCTGTTCCATATGATTGTCCCATTTCAGGTTACAATCAACATGTAGTCCCAGAAATTTTGCAGTGGCTGTAGGCTTCAGCTGGCGGTCATGAAACCTCAAAACAAATGGAATATCTGAGCTGAATTCACGTAATTTAAAAAGTAATAATTCAGTTTTACTGAGATTTAGCTTGAGTGAATTTCTATAACACCAGTCTGAAAATCCTTGAACCAATCTCTCACATTCCTTCATAAGACCATCAGTACTTTTAGAGGATATGACCACTGACGTGTCGTCGGCAAAGAGGGTGACTGAGTCAACATTAATAAATTCGGGTACATCATTAACAAATAACAGAAAGATCAATGGACCCAAAACGGAACCCTGAGGAATTCCAATAGTGAGTGGATAGTTTCCAGAATTACAATTTTTGTTTTCAACAAATAATGAACGTCCAGACAAGTAGCTGGAGATCCAGTCAAGAAATACTCCTCTAAAGCCCATACTGTACAATTTGTTCGTAATAAAATTGAATTGAAGACAATCGAATGCCTGTGACTCATCAAAAAAGAGTCCTGCAACATATAAGCCATTGTCTAAGCAGTCATAGATAACTTCAAAAAATTGGCAAGCAGCACTTTGCGTGGATTTTCCACGTAGAAAACCATGTTGACAGTTAGAAATTATAGAATATCTGTCTAGATAATTGATCATTCTACTATGAACGATTTTCTCGAATACCTTAGATATACTACTCAGCAACGAAATAGGTCGATAATTTGCAATATCAGCTGGATCATCCTTTTTATGTATTGGTAAAACTCTAGCCAATTTCAGAGCATCTGGGAAACTACCTGATGTAATTGACAGATTGAATAAATGGGAAAGGTGTGCTGAAATCTGAGAACCAATTGCTTTCAGAATTTTAGTGGAAAGGCCGTCAGGACCGGTGCTAGAATTGGTTTTCAAGTTATTGATCATACTGATAACTTCCTCGGGAACAACAGGATAAAAGAAGAAATTTTCGTTCGACAAAGCATGGGATGTACACGAGTTAGATTTATGGTTACCGTAATATTTTCGTAGGTTAATAAGGCAAGAAGTGGAGAAAAAGTGGCCAAATGCCTCAGCAACCTCAACAGGATCACTGAGTTTACGTCCATCAATATTTAAATTGATGGACAAATCATTTGTCGACCGCTTAACGTGACCAATTTCCTTGTTTACGAGGGACCATACTGTTTTACTTTTATTGTCAGATGCAATTAGTTTCTCCTGGTAAAAATTTGACTTGCTGGTGTTAAGAAGTTTTCTGTAATTACTTTTAGCAGATCTATACATTCTAAGTGTCCCTTCAGACCTGAGATTTACATAAAGCCAATGTAGATTTTTTAGTTCGGCAGCTGCACGAATAACTTCAGGAGTAATCCAATTGTTGGAAGTAACTGAAGACGGACCTGACCTCATTGGGCAGGATTTGTCAACCAAAGACCTCAAGACGACCATAAACTCAGAAAAAGAAATATTGATATCAGTACAAAGATATATGAAACTAAAATCAGCATTTTGAACTAATACACGTAGGTAATCGAGTTTCTCGTTGGTGATTGCACGATAATAATGAATGTCAGAATTTTTTGCCATTTTAGAGCTCAATTCATCACAACTCAGCAGCAAACACCTGTGATCACTGATGCCAGCATCAAATACTGACACTCTGGTGTATTGGACGTTTACATTTGTTAGAATATAGTCCACTTTCGTTGAAGAAGTGACACCATTTTTACTTGTAAACACTCTAGTTGCGTCCATAGAGGTTATACGCAAGTCAAAACTAAGTAACAAATCATCTAGATAAAACTTATATGAGTTATTAACGGCGAAGAAATTGATGTTCAGATCACCACAGACAAAAACATAACTAGATTTGTTCAGGCAATGATTCAACACATAAGTCATAATATTAATAAACTTATCAATATCCCCAGTTGGTGGCCTATAGACACTGAGTACACAAACTTTGTGGTCAATAGTTTTCACTAACACACCCGAAATCTCACAATGCATTTCGATAGAGATATTGTCAATAGCACTAACAGGAAGAAATTCATAGTCATTACTCAGATAAATAGCAGATCCACCATGTCGTCGACTTGGACGGCAATATGATGCTACAATCCTATAACCTGGGAGAACCATAAATTGAAGTTGTGCTTTCGTGCACCAATGTTCGGATATGCTTATAATATCAGGTTTTTGTACTTTATTGAAAATTTCCAAGTTATTAATTTTATTTGTGATTGATTGTGCATTTATCTGTGCAATCCTCAAAACTTCATTTCTTATAGAATATTCAGAATATAGATAATTTCATATAGAAGGATGACTCTCAAAATGAACATATGTCCTGCACCAAATTGAGGAGAATTTTACCTAGTGAAAAATTCACTCCCTCTATAGAAGAAAGGACGTATAAACTCTCAAATCTTGAACGCTAAGGAGTGTTTATACGTCCTTTCTCTGATAGAGGGAGCCTACGTGAATTTTTCACTAGGTAAAATTCCCCTCAATTTGGTATAGGACCTATGTACGTTTTGAAAGTCATCGATTCTTGATTGATCCATAGATTAAATATGGGCTGATGATTCATAATAATGATGAAACAATTTTATTCTATTATCATTCAACAAGATCGATGAATAATTCGAAACGCTCTTAATATTCTTTCTCGAAAGTGATGGGTTCGTTCTCGTTGACAACAATTGTGTGGACAGCTCCCTGAGAGTTTTATTTGAAATATTTGGATATTTCGATTAAGAGTCTCAGTTTTTACTAGTATTGAATGACCTGTGAATCCCGAAACTATAAATATGTGTATATATGAAAAAGATGCATGGAATCTGAAAGCGATCTTCATGAAGTGGGTGAAACTTAATGTAGCTCAATGAGTAGGCATCAATTTACCTTCTCCACCCACAAATAATTAGGAGGTGGATGAAATTTATTAATCTACTGACTTTGTTTACTCTGAGAAGTAGGCGGGTTGAGATTTAGAGATGATTTTCCCATCTGAATATTTCCATGTGTTCAACAGGCGGGTTATTACGTGCGGAAAATTTGCTGCACCTTGCGAGTAAACATCTTACTCAACACATTCATGACCTATATATGATATTATATATGCATATCTTATTCTTGGGAGTTTTCGCGACAGTTCATATTCCTGAATAAATACTTAAATTCAAACACTTGAACTTATGATTTACACTCCATTCACTACACAGCATGACGAGTCTCGTTTTAACAAACGACTTCTTGAGATGCTTACAGAATAATATTTTGTAAGCATCATTACAAAATTATTCCGTAAGCATCTGAAGAAGTCTTTTGTAACGACGAGACGCTTCATGCTATGTAGTGAATGGAGTGTAAATCATAAGTTCAAGTGTTTGAATTTAAGTTTATATTCAATTATAATGGATTTACATCAAGTAAACGCCAACACTAAGAAAAATAAATGAGAAAAAAAGTTCATATTTCAACTAAAAATTGACATCTTCAGCAAATAACAGCCTATAAAATGAAAGAAATCAGGGTAAAATCCTCCCTTGACCCTGTGAAAGAAATCCGAAAAATCATCGTTGCCTCACCGAAAAAAAATCAAACGAATATATCGGTTTATGTGTTGTGGTTTAAACAAATCATACGTTAGAACAAAATAATATTAATATTAGTACAAAAAAACATAAGTTAAATGTCTATTTTTGGAAGTATTGACTTTTTCCCTGAGCGCTCTATGCTTATTACAGGTCCCAAAATTTCCTGACCCTCCCTTTCCTAATTTGAAAATTCTAGCTACTTTCAAATGAGAGTTCTTTTCAATAAAGGTTATGAAAACCCAGAAACTATCCAAAATCAAATTCCAAACCAGTATGACCTGGCCTTTTTATCAACATAATATTATCAACATAAGTTCGACTTTGCTGAGACCATAAATATACCACTATAACCAGAAATCCTCAGAATTTCTGCAACAGAATACAACTATTCTGAATAAACTTTCGTATACAGTTCTAGCGCTGTGTAACAAATTCTCACTCAGATGTTGACGTTCAATCGACGTTGTAGCTCCAATCGAGACACTCGAAAATATTCCTTGAATATTTTGAATGATTATTATGAACTCACAGAAAAGGATAACGAAAACTCAAAAACTACATGAAATTTTGTCATCTACGCCAAACTTGAAGGACATCAAAAATGAGTCTGCTCTTAAAAATCTGCCTAAGAGGAAGAAAACATCGGTCACGACGAACCTATATAATTACGAGACTGTTAAAGTACATGTCGAAACCAAACGAAAGATGAACATGACCACAATACGAACATTTATTGCAAATATTTGTTTCCACGCTCAAACTTCAGGAAAGTGTAGCTACGTTGCATGAATTGTTCTCTTAAGGGTCATTAAGGTGCTTCGATTTTCCTGAGAAAAACAAAGGAATGTATGTGTGCAATATGTAGCAAAAATTAACCAAATGCATTTTCATTCATCAAGAATTATTTCAGTTGTTCATTCGGTATGTTTTATAAATAAATGTTTCACGTTAGTATATATAGAACTTCACATTTTTCAAATATAAAAATGAAGAAATTGTGAACTCATAAATTCTAAAAAATTATAATTAAAACATGAAAAGAATTAAAACTGATAATTCTAAGTTATAAAAAAGTCTATGCCATTTTTCCCTCCTCGAAATATTTCTATTATTTGCAATCTGACATACCTAGCTATAGTTTATTTTTCCAAATAAAATGAATCATTCAGTGAGGAAATTTTACTACACCAGGAAACGATTAATTTCGATGGAAACAATAGAATTTTCGTTTCCAATTTGATATATATTTCTCATGAACACTGCAGTTTTCAGATCAAAGAATGCACTCTCTTTCTCCATCTGGCAACATTGGTGTATTATGTAGTCAAGTTTTGTATCAGTAAATTAGGTAAGTTTGGTGTAGGTCGTGGCTTCGAGGACTGATTCAGAGTCTGCATGACAAATTGCACGCGCATTTGGCTGTTGCATAACTTATTTGAAGAAACTTTTCGAAATTTGATGGTTACAAAGTATTGAATAACGATTGTTTAGTTTAGCGAGGAGAAACTCTTATACAAACTGAAAATGGTACAAACCAACATAATATATCGTCATTAAAACTTCTGTTAGCTAACCTTGAAATATGATAACTGAAGCGATAATGATTAGCAATTAAAAACATATATATCATCTATCGACATGTTATTATATATCTATATATACGAATATATATATATATATATATATATATATATATATATATATATATATATATATATATATATATATATATATATATATATATATATATATATGGATATCCAGTCGTACGGCATAATATATATATATATATACATATATATATATATATATATATATATATATATACTTATATACAAAACTTACAGGAAAGCATTGTCTTTGAGGCTCTCATCAGAACGGCATAATCAAGTTGAACTTTTTTAAATCTAGAAGATGAAACAAATAAGCGCCTATTTTGGGCTTCCACATGAACTCCCAGATTAGGAGCTTTGATTTTCGCTTCGCCTAGGGGTAACATTATTGTTTACATAGTCTTCAACTGAAAATTTGCGATTTCACACGGGTTTCAAGCACTCTTTGCTGAAAATTTCATTCGTTACTCTAAGTTTATGATCCTGTTGACTATGATGACTATAATAATTACACACGAAAAGTTGAAAAGACTTGTTAACTGCTATAAAGTTTTCTTCACATTTACATATTTCATTCATATAAACAAATCGCGAAAGTATCGAATTGAAAATGACTCATTTTATTGTGCGGACCAATTATTATGCACTCAAAGAAATGAAGGTTGAACTTCATTGAAACTAATTGCAATATTTCAAAATTGATTGCAAATAACTATATGAGGGTGATGATTCCCCATCTTTCGTAACATATTTTCTTCTTTAATGATTCTTCTTCGGTTGTTGCGAAACTATGTTTCAGTTATATCTGATATCCGGAGTTGCAAATCAAACTGCTGGATATCTTACCGACAATAAGAATCTAATTTTTCATAACGTGCTATATATTTTAATTAATCCAAGGTAGTATATCTAGGTATATTCTATTAAAGAATACGTGTTTACTTAGCAAACATTAAGCAACTTGAAATATATTACTCAGAAAGGGAAATCAATGTTTTTGGTGTCATATTCACACTAATATAACTGAAACAGTTAATGTTTCAGTTAGCACGAGTAAGTACTGTACATACTGCGCTCTTCTTTTATTGCCTACACTACAATAACGTCTTTTGTAAACTCAAATTTTCCCCAAATGAATATTTAAATTACCAAAAAACATTTTTTTATTTAGGGAATGCAATAGAATGTATTTTGTGGTTGTAGTAAAAGTTAAGAATAAAGCTTTGAAACGTAGGTATAATGAAAATCCAATTTCAACATATAACCTACCAAATATTGTGTACTCAACACAAATTTTCGTATGTTTTTCTCATGCATGAATTTGAAGAAAGCGTTTATAATATGTCATCTAGTCAAATCAATGGTAATCAAAGTAGTCACAAACAGAGTGAATTTATTATTTGATAATTGTTATTATTAAATAAATTTTCCAATTTTTAAACAACAAATAACCAACTTTTTCGTTACTCCAAGGAATGAAAAACAAAATTATGTCTCTATTATTCTTCTATGAACCACATTCTCAGTTATGTAGGAAACATAGATAAAAATTATTACTATATCAAAACACATTTTGAAAATAATTTATATTAAAAATTGATAAGTAAAAATCGTTAATTCTGCTTGTCAGGCGCATTCCATTATGCTATTGATTGCCAAGTACAACTTTTGTTCGTAAAACTTTCAAAATGTTGTAATAATGACAGAAAATTTTCCTTTGAATATGATATATAGATTGTAAAATATCCAATAGATGAAGTTCTAAATATAAAAGTAAGTGAAATCATTTCTTTACTCTGTTGTTTCTTGAACGAATTCACTATTTTCATCAACACGTTTTACAAATCTCGTTCGTAATGAATATAGTACCTACTTGGAATCGGCATTGTTGAATCTTTCATTTTTCTGTCACAGTTCGTTGATGAATCGTTAATAACTGTAAATAATTACGCGCTCAAGGAACTTAAAGGACCATGACATCATTCTCAAATAAAGCTATCAGGACATTTGTGTTCCTTGAATTAAAAAAACGGTATATGGTTTTGAATAAATAGGAGAATGATAAACAAATAAAAATATACACTTACTGACGCATGTTAATTAAAGTAACATGCTTATCATATATGAATTGATAAGTCAATTTCTGTAGATAATTTTTTTTGTAAACTTTCACTGCCTCTGAGGAGCAGGCAGGTTGAGACCAGGAAATCAGACTTGTTTACATGAATTTTTTCAGTGATTGTCTTTTGATGTGTATTGAAGTTGGATATTTGCGCTTCATACCGTATGTTAGGATTTTTCTCTAAGGGTTTGAAATTTTTATGGAATCCCATTTTCCCTTGTCTTGATGTGCCTCTGAAGTAACAGAACTAGTGAAATAACCAGGTTTGCACAAACTCTGTAAAATAACAGATCAGTTGTTCATGGCAAATGTATATTATAGATTTTAGCATACATTCTAAGTCTGTTAAATTTTGTAAGATGTCGAACATTCGATGGACCATTTAGTTACATCGTTTGTTACAACAGTTAGATTTAATTATTTATTTAATTTTTATTATTTTCAATAAATTATTTTTTCTCATTGTATATCTCAAACTATTCATGCGTTCTTGATTTCAGTCGCTTGTCGCACTTTGAATTGAAGGGCAACTCTTTGTATTGTTTCGTACCATCGCGATTTATCTTGTTTTACACCATTCCAAACAAATAATTCTTGCTATTGCGTCAAGACTGAAAGAGCATTAATGCACAAAATAAATAATTTAGTAAACAACCGTTCACACGTGTTTTGAGCTTGTTATTTATCATCAGAACAGATTAACAAAATAAAAGTAAACAAATTTGGAGATTCAAAGGCAATTCTTGATATCCCTTTGACCTCTTCTTTCTTCAATTAGGAATTAGTTTTTCTGTACATACAATGAACATGTAACTAAGATTTAAAGTGTTTGGCTTTTTATTCATATTATTTTTCGGTTTTTTTTTTTAATGTACAACATTTCAAAAATAAGGAATTTACTTTTTTACAGAAGGATTTAATAGTATCGAATTATTTATCTCATAGTTGCGACAAAGTTTCAATTTGCAAGTAAACGTCAACCGGAATGAAAATATTTCTATCAGGAAGCGTGTTATTGTTGGAATTGTAATGAAAACTAAACATTTACAACAGGCAATGACAACCATTCAGATTTGGTAAGAACTGGTACTGAATAAACATTATTACTTGCAAAAAACTAATGATACAAAAAAGCTCAAATGTGAGTCTTAATGAACTCCAAGACTGCAAGAGTCTTGCAGTTCAGTGTTCTTGTTTAAGTGTTGCAGGGTGAGTTTTAGTCTTGTTCTAGCATTCCATTCCACGGTCTTAGTCTTGGTCTTGCAAAAATGAAAGATCAAGACCAAGACTACAAAAATGTCAGACATTTTGGGCCAGAACACTATCTTCTAGGTTTCGAGATTTGATTGAGTTATGGGCTTCTCCTCTTTTCAATGTGGAGATGCTACAATGGTTACACTGAACAACAATTTTCATCTTGCGATCCCCAGACTCGAAGCTTCTGGATTATTTCATTTATAGAATAAAATAATTTGTTCATATTACTGTCCTCGGCGACTTGCAAATTGCTGAGGTGACTTGAAAAAATAAATAAAATACTGTGATAACCAGTCTTAAGATGGAGTGCCTATATACAATAAGTAATATGAATAAAGGGTGTTTTTTTTTAGAGGTATAGAACTTTAAATTGCAATAAAACAACGATGGATCATTCGATTGACAAGAATTTTTTATTCGAAAGATAATCTTGTGGCACTACATTTTGAATATGATTTCTGGTATATGACCGCAACGGCTGGCTTTGATGTAGTCCAATCTCGACGTCCAGTTTTCGATGACTTTTCCAATATTTGTGGCCGTATATCGGCAATAACACGGCGAATATTGTCTTCCAAATGGTCAAGCGTTTGTAGCTTATCCGCATAGACCAATGACTTCACATGGACCCAGAGAAAGTATTCTAGCGGTGTTAAATCACAAGATCTTGGAGGCCAATTCACAGGTCCAAAACGTGAAATTAGGCGGTCACCAAACGTGTCTTTGAATAAATCGATTGTGGCACGAGCTGTGTGACATGTTGCGCCGTCTTGTTGAAACCGCAGCTCCTGGACATCATAGTTGTTCAATTCAGGAATGAAAAAATTAGTAATCATGGCTCTATACCGATCACCATAACGTTCTCTATATCTAAACTTTCTATATCTGTAACGTTCGGGCCATCATCGTTTTTGAAGAAGTACGGACCAATGATTCCATCAGCCCATAAAGCGCACCAAACAGTCAGTTTTTCTGGATGTAGCGGTGTTTTGACATACACTTGAGGGTTATCTTCATGCCAAATGCGGCAGTTTTGTTTGTTGACGTAGCCATTCAACCAGAAATGCGCTTCATCGCTAAACAAAATTCGCGCGATACGTATTCCGCACAGAACCATTATTTTCGAAATAAAATTGCACTATTTTCAAGCGTTGTTCAGGCGTAAGTCTATTCTTGATGAATTTCCAAACCAAACTGAGAATAAATCACTTCTCAGCTGTTAAATCGGTCGCCATCTTCAACACTAATGCCAACTTAAAGTTCCATACCTCTAAAAAAAGACCCGTTATATTCCTCATTGTATATCGTATGGTGAGAAATTATATTTAAAAAATTTTATATGTGGGTAGGTACTTTGAGTTAATAAACTGTGGAAATTGTCAGAAGTTTTGTTCGATTTTATGCGGAAACAAAATAAGAAAACAAAAATCTTCAGCAAACAAAACATTCCCAAATATTCTTTAGAATAGCGCTTTGAATTCTTTACCATTAATGCGTATAAATAACAGATCTATATTTAACAGGAAACAAATAATGCTTCTTTCTAAAGTAGATTTTAGATAGAACAACATATTTTTGTTGACTCATCGACTCAACATGTGAATTTCTATTCAATTAAATATTGCCACAATAGCTAATACGCATATTGTTTCAAGATCATGGTTGATTTCTGTAAAATTGAGAAAATATATTTCATGTGAAAATATCTTTCATTAAAATGTTGGCCTCAAATTTGAAATTCGAATGCTATTTTAGTAACTTCGTGAAGAACAGAATATCTTTACATATTTTATTTTTTTCTATAACCTCCAGACACTTGTCTAATTGAAAATTGGAGGCCGTGCCTTGATGCTCCTCTTCTTCAAGCTGAACATTTTCAGTGAACCGACTGCGTTTCCTCTCAAGTGAACTTGACATATCATAGATAGTAGGAACATGTTATTTTCGCATGTTTTTTCAATTGATAAAATCGACAAATCACTCGATTGTGTCGAAAATGTCATCATTAAGTACGTGATAGTCTGAAATTTTTAATTACATTAATTTTAACCCCTACTTTCTCTTCGTCAGGAATCATAATTCTCATTAATCATAATAACAATTTTAAAGACTTCGTGGCATTGATTTTCATTATGTCCCAGAAATTTCCTGACATCCTTGCTGTAGCAAGTAGCACCGTTTTCTGTAATTCCTTATAAGGATGTTTATGGAGTTAATTAAAACTACTGATTATTCCACACAAATTTTCTTACAACAGTGAGAAGCGAAATTTAATATGGCTATTGTCACTTGAACACTTGACACGAAAAAAAAAGAACAACTTATAATGATAATAAAGGAGTAGTTATGGAATAACGAAAAAAGTCATGAAATAAATAAAATTCGAACAAAATTGAACAAAATTAATATGAATTATTTTGTGAAATTCATAAGCAACTGAATATAAAAGTCACAATAACTATTAAATTCAATGGACGATGAATCTACTCTGTGATAGTTCATATTTAAATGAGAGGTCTAAAAATCACTGACTGAACAATTCTTTATTCGACTAGTTTCGCCTTTTACAGCATTATCAAGAATGAATATGAATATGAATACATATTACGAATGTCTTTGTAATATGTATTCATTCTTGATAATGCTGTAAAAGGCGAAACTAGTCGAATAAAGAATTGTTCAGTCAGTGATTTTTAGACAAGTTTTCATTATTACCTCTCATTTACAATAACTATTATTCAATATAGTTAACAAAAAGAAGAGAAAAAAGAGTTCTGCAGTCTGTTAGATGAAATTATCCAGTTTAGATGCCAGATTCGAGGTGATATTTGGCTATTTCATTAAAAACGGACAGACAACGCTTTTTTCACGTCACTATATATTGTACCTACTATTATCTTTTGAAAATATTAAAGCTAAACCGGGGTAAAGGGAGGGTATAAATATATCTGATAATTCAAATACTTGCATTTTATTTACACCTTTATTGTTTATAAGGTGCCGTGTTTCGTTGAGTTACCTACGTCTTCAGTCGATAACAGAATATGATTTCAGAAATCATATTCTGTTTATGTCTGAAGAAGTCGGTAAATCAACAAAACGCGTCACGTTATGTAACATAAACGTGTGAATCACTTTTCGAATTCACAATAAAAATATTGACTATAAAGAAGCGAATGAAACTTTTCACTTAGATTTTATTTTGTGTCTTAATAATTTCGATAAAACATAGAACTAATCCGTCCTTGGTATTCTAACATCTAGAAACTTAAATGAAATTTATCAATACTTGAAAAGAATCTAGAGTGAATAACTGAAAATTTTTGAATAAGATTTCAATATTCGTTTTCTGAATATTCTGAAAATTTCTATCAAAAAAGTATCTATTACATTAAAAGTTGAATGTTTTAACTGGTTTTGCTTCACAAAGGTTATTATCAAGATGTCATCTGCTTAACTAATAATAATTTATCAAAATTAGTGACTTTTTGTAATAGAAACACAACAAGATTTAAATTACCAAGAGAATGTCTCCCATAATAAAAAAAATATTAGCAATGTTTCTAATATGTGTATTAAACAGTATTTGAAAGCTTTACTTTCAAAAATAAATCTCTGGAATGAAGTGTATTATTTCAGAAAATCGTTTTCATTTTTGAAACCTTAGAAATTTAGAAATACAATGCGAATTTATTCTGCATAGATTTTTGCATTGAAATAGAAAATAACATTTTCAATTCATATTCAAGTTCATTTTATTAATCGATTTGTGAATCTACGGTAAAAGGAGAAACGCCAAATTTAATTTTTCAGCATGATGAAATAATGTTTTATCATCATTGTATGGTTTTATATTTCAGATTTTGTTCCACCAGATTACCTTTTAAGTAAGATACGAATGAAAAACGATCCACAACTAAGAAAATGTGCAATGTAGGTACATTGCACATTTTTCAAGTACAACGGATTACCCAAGATTTCGATATTCCGCATTTTATGTATGTACGTTCCCTCTCATCTAATTGTAGCATTTGCATAATTCAAGTGCACCCCGTGCACGTGCGTGTAGAGATCCGTCTTGATCTCGAAATCCGTTTAAGAATGTGCGAACCGGATGCTGCATTCAGTTAAGTCGCGAACCGTGGTCAGTACAGTAAGGTAGGACGCACACAGAAGAGCGAACACAGAGAGTGGTGTGAAGTGGATAATTTATCTAGGTGTAGATAGTTCGAAAAATTGAAATGGACAACGAAAGTTTTGTACCAGATAATGTAAGTGGTAAATGTAAATTTGTAAAATATTGATTGATGGAATTAATTACTCGATAAAACCTGAAAAATTTTTAAAAAATTTTCGTGAAAAAACAATAACATTGTTTATTAAAGAGCAACAGATGTATAACATGTGAATCAAATTTCAGATATTCCCTTAATTATATTCGAGTAATAATAAAAAGAATCAATATGTAATTTTATATTACTTCCATTCATCTCGTCGCTCATATATTTTCAAAAAAAATTTTATCAGCTAATAAATAAATCGGATAGGTACATTGAATTATATCAATATATAATGATATTTTTAGCAATAGCAGGCTTTTTCATTGAAAAACAATTTATTTTTGTTGGCTTTTCGTTGCGAATTGCAACTTTGTCAGAACTATTATTACTTCGCTGCAATTTGAAAACGAAACGTCAACAAAAATAAATAGTTTTTGAATGAAATAAGCTTATTATTCCTAAAACTATTATTGAAAATAATGACATCCAATAGGCAATGAAACCATTTAAAAAAAATAAATTCATTTATATATATATATATATATATATATATATATATATATATATATATATATATATATATATATATATATATATATATATATATATATATATATATATATATATATATATATATATATATATATATATATATATAATATCAAACAAAAAAAAAAAAAAATCATATAGAGTAAATTATTCAATTATTTAACTGAATAATCTTCACGAAATATTATATATTAAAAGTTATATAAGTATGTATTCTTGTGCAAAATTATTTTATATGAAAAACGCCTAAAATAGTAGAATTACATCAAATTCCAGAAAATTGTTGATAACAAAAATACTCTTGGTACTTTGAAAAATTTCTCATGAATTTTCATGTTTGATCGCTCAAAACCATATTAGTTAAATTTTCAGCACATGATGGCACAAATGTTAATAATAATATCTTTGCTTCCATATCTTTTATAGTTTTCATAGTGTTTCCTATGTTAATAAATTATTTAACTTATTTAAATGCAATGGAAAAAAAGACGAGGTCCAGTGATGAGAAATGAATAATTGTTTGAATAATAAGAATATTATGAAAAAATTAATTTTCGAATACTACTCCTCCATAGGCAGTATTCATGATGCACAAAACCTATCTAACCATGTGATGAAGCTACTGACTTTGAAAGAAATACAAAACAATAATCAAGACATTGTTGATAATTAGAGTCCATCAATTTGGTCTTTTCTTATGCTATAAATTTTGCTTAGATCATTGCTGCATTAATCGGCTAAATACGTCAGTTCACAAATATATAAATTGCCCACAGGATATCAAATATTCGAATCTGAAGACTTCAAAAGAAAGCTATAAATGCGTTTTCAACTGATACAGAGGATATGTTTGTTTATTTCGTCTTCCCAATTATTCCCAAACAAGTTTGTACAATTCGAACAGAGCCACCCCGTTTTTATAATAACCAACAAACACGAAACAAATGTTAGCGCTTTAATAAATAAGTCAAACGATTACTTTCTGCTAATTTAACTATTCATATTTTGAATATTAATAAAAATGATATATTGTTTCATTGTTATATATTTTTCTTCGTTCATTTAATTTTTTTCATATTTTACGGGATTGAGGTCAAATTAAAATTCGGGTTTGAAGTTCTAACGAAAATTGGAATTCAATTTTTCTCAAAAAAAATTTAATTTCCATGAATTTCTAACAACTTCGAAGTTAATACCTGGCGCTATTTGAAAATTTGAAAGAATACATTTCAGTTTACGGAGGAGGATCGATACCCCTACGTATTCTGATCTACTCTTTCAATTCAGTGATTTTTCTCTACGTTTATTTCTTCACGACACACTTTTCATAATTTGAAGACTTGGCGGCACACTAACAATTAGATAAATTCAAAAATCATGATTAGTTAACTGTTTATTTTAGTTAACCTATAATACCATTTATTTTGTAAAAATAGTACGCGATACTGAGTTTCAACGGAAAAAATTGAAATAGCATTACAAAGTAAAGAAAATGTTCATTCATGTTAGTTGTGAAATCCTTCAAATGTAGACAAGCTTTATCTCAAATTTTGCTTTCTATGCATTCTCCAGAAATTTATTCTATGTAAATTTCAATTTTGTGATTTCATTTTTCTTAAAATTTGGCGCCACATCACAAGAATCTCGCGGCACAGTGCATGTGATCACTGATCTAATTGAACCATTAATTTCTGAAAAATTCTGAAGTCCATAAAAGGAGTCGTATTTTCGTAATTTTTCAGATTAGGCGCTCCAGTAGTTATTTTAAAATTCTTCTTCTCATGAAATTTCAATTGATATTGTTCAGACTATTTGAACGTATTCTATTTCAAGGATGTTTTCTCATGATTAACATTTCATTCAGTAAATTTACCTTGGCCACCATTTGCAGTTAAATAATGTTTTCCTTCACATATCATGAAGTTGAATCAAATTATCAATGATATTAACACCTAATTGTGCATTTTATTGTGTAATAAGTATAATAGGTAATTATTACTTATTTCTTTGATTCACGCAATGAGTTTACATTGACATGCGGTATTAATAATTAACATTAAGTGTTATCATTTAAAACAAGCCACATTGTTCGAATTGAAGTCATCCACTTTGTTTAGAGAATACTGTTAGCTATTGGAAGATATGGTTATGAATTAGTTTATAGCTTCAATTGTCGTTGCAATTATTGGTGTGAATATTTGACCTTGAGCGCAATGTTGTTTAGGTATTGACATCAATATATGTCAATAAATATATATATATATATATATATATATATATATATATATATATATATATATATATATATATATATATAAATGAGAGGTAATAATGAAAACTTGTCTAAAAATCACTGATTGAACAATTCTTTATTCGACTAGTTTCGCCTTTTACATTATCAAGAATGATTATCATTCTTGATAATCATTCAGGCAACGATTTCAATCCCCAAGCATCTTCTTATGACTCCAAGTGGACTACCGTCAAGTAATGAATACTTCACAATTCCATTATAGATGGAATTATGAAGTGTTCATTAATTCACTAGGAATCAATAGAAAACACCTCTCAGATCATAGGCACACCAAGCATGGAACGTTCACATTTCTTTTAAAACCTTAGATATCTACCAAATTGCAACGTCTATTCGACAAATGTCATCATATGATGTTTTCAAATGTCAATAGGTTGCGTTAATAGTATGCTCGTGAATCTTACCGTATTTCAGGGGCCTATTTGGCGATATTTTCAAGGAAATGAAGTTTCAAGGGATAAATTTTAGAGACAAATTGAAATCGATGTAAATAAAAAATATGAACATTCGATACTTGGTGTATGTATCTATGATCTGAGAGATGTTTTCTATTGATTCCTATAGATGTAATTATAGAGTATTCATTAGGAACTCTACGGTATTCTAATCGGAGTCATGAGAAGATGCTTGGGGATTGAAATTGTTGCCTCACTTCGATTAACATAGTGTGACTGACAAGTTCCTTGTAGAACGAAACAGCAGTCTCGCACTTCCATCAGGTGTGGCATCGATTTCAATATTTCTCTAACATTTATCCTTTGAAGGATAATGGAGGCATCACATCGTACACGTTCACATATCTAGCTCTACTATGATATTCTTTTGGTCAATTTGTCTTTTTCGAATGAATGTTCTATTGTTCATTTTCTTATATATATATATATATATATATATATATATATATATATATATATATATATATATATATTAGTTACCTTCTCCGTGTATTACAAGCATTTTATCTCCTCATGGTTAAATGTCCAACCCATTTAAACGAAGTACCTATTTCAGTAACTTGTTTACATTTTTCGCTGGTTTACTGACAACAGATAACTTCAGGTAAACTTGTCCACATTTTTCGCTGGTTTACTGTAAACAGATAGCTTCAGCTTGTACCATAGTAAATAATCCACGGAATGCATGCCCGGTGATCGAGCAGGCCATGAGTGAGATTACCCACGAGCAATATAGCCATCTTCGTATAACCATGCATCTCCTTTATATCCTGTCCTTCTCAGATAATATACCTTCCAATGAGCTTCTACATTACTCACATGCTATCATTATTGTACTTTTACCTCGTTTTCAATAACAACCTGTTTTGGGAAACTTTGAATAGCATTATCAAAATCTGAAATAATATTTTTACTCATAATAAATACTCATTACACTCTTACTGTAAATCGAAAAATCAAGCTAATCATAAATACATGAAAACGCATATTGAAAGTGCAAAATATTAATTAAAGGCAATAAAATTTTAACTCGATAAATAGTTTATTATAATTGCAAGGTTGAAGATATTAAATTTAAATTTATATCTTCCGATATTGACATTTAAGACCGAAATAAATATTTCGTTTCATTGTTGTAGTTCGAAATGAAAATAAGATCTTCAAACAGAAATTGAAGTATTTATCATCTGAAATAAATGATTCAATACCATATGTTGTTATAACTGATACATTTTCAGCTGGTAATTAAATTTTAAGAAGAGAAAAGCTTGGCCACACAAGGAATTTCATTACATTGAATAATTGTTCAAAATGTTGTTCATATAAACCTGAAAGCACCAAATCCCTATTTTGAACATTACGTGAAATATCCCATTTTGAGTTCAATCGTTAAAATTTATAGAACGGAGATGCTATCAAACCCAAACTCTTGGAATATTTTGAAATAGATATGTGAATATTTGTATTTATGTTGTATTATCCTTCTTTGTATTTATTTGTATGTTTCCTTATTTGTATTTAGGTTGTATTATCCTTCCATATTAACGTTATGGAAGGATAATACAACTTGTGGCCATTTGGAAATTCACACAACGGTTGCTCGTAAAGCCATAATAATAATGAAAAATTAGAAAACAGATAAGGTGTATGTAGCGTGACAATTTTTTGGCTGAAAATAGGGCTTTGTATTGCTGAAAACATCTTCACTACACTAATACTGTTATTGTTCTTTATTAAAAAATAGTAATTATTATAAATTGAAAGTACTATGCAATTAATGTTTGAACAAGTTATTTTCAGTTCAATTTGAACAAAGCACTTTCTTTCATATTATCTTAAACTATCAACAATACTAGAATCCCAATATTAGAATATGTAACTGGGATTTTTCAGAAGTTCATAAATAATTTGTGCATTATTCCATCTAACGGGCACCTATTTACTTAAAGAAAGTTTTGTGAAATTTTGATAATTTAATTAACATTATTAATTAATAAAGATTCATCAATTATTTTCGAGTCTTAAATGCAATCAATATCACATTTTCAATATCAATATGTCTAATGCTTTCTGAACGTCTATTCCATATTTTGCCGTCTGTGCCATTTTTGACTTTCAATTTCGCTAATAAACTACGAACTATAAAAAAAAAACTAATTGATCTGTTTCTCATCTAAATTAAATTCAGTTGTTTGATTTCTATTGTAGTTTCAATTTTCAAAATAGGTTCACTCTCACTAACAGAAAGCAATCTTTCAATAAAGATTGGTGAAAACTTGCCGATGACAATGTAAAAACAAAGCCACAATTCTGATTTTAGCATGATACAAAATATTATGGAAAAAGTTCTTTGATAATTGGGAACAGCTGTCAATGCTCGCAAAGTGGTTGAGTCGACACAGTTTCTACACCATTTCGAGGAACTGAACATTTTAGGTATACGTATTCAGTAAGCTGTAAGAATCTATAAAAGCAGCCAATCGCATTCGAATGTTTTCACATAAAAAGCTTCGTAAATTCGCGCATTCGCTTTTTTTCATTCCCAAAGTGAGTCTTTGATTTTGACTCGTTCTGGCAACCAATCTAGTTAACGTTAACGTTCGACGTTATCAAATATCCAACCAAATGGAAGAAATCTAATAAAAAATAACGGAAGTGAAATGATTTATTGGCAAGGCTGCACTACAGATTGTAATATAAGAGCGATTTTTTGAAATTATCGAGCTCAAATAAAAAGTCAATTCTCCACTTCACATTTTACTGCCCAAGATTGTAAAAGGTGGAAACGTCATATTTTAATTATTTGAAAATTTTCTTTGGTAATTAAGTTGAAACTTTTTGTAGTTATAAAATGAAAATTCAACATAATTATTAGTTCATGAAAAAGAATAAGAAGAAATAATAATTGAGAAACCATTGTACGAAATATATTAACTTTGAATTGAAAATAAGAGAAAGATTGTTTTGCAAGTCATTAACAAAAATTTGCCTATATTCGCTAACATAAAAATTTATGGAATTCATCAAAACAAGTCTGTTGTATAATATGCGTAATATTTATCTTGAATATTTCGAAAAGACATTTCCTTCGTCCATACATCCAAAACGCAACCGTCGTCAATTATTTTAAGCATTAAAGATAAATTATGGTATTTTGCGTTTTCAAGAAATTATAATTGATTTGATGGATGGATTGCATTTCAGGAATTCTCCATTAGTAGTAGATATCTCATTTGAGTCAAGTTCACATTTGAAATGATCTAGTAAAATTACGTCAAATATGACAGTTTATGTGTAACACTGAAATAGGTATGTATGTTGCAAATAATTCAAAACAATAACGATCTCTGAAATATAAATACCTGCTGAATATATTTGAATGAAATTCTTCATGCTCTCTTTATTTTCATTGTGGACAGCATGAACATTACAAAATTCATTATTTAAAAAGAAGTTACTGATACACTATGAATTATCAAAGAAAGTGTGCGGTCTAGTTAATGTTCCCTAGAATTGTATTAGTAGTAAATAGAGACTCTTAATCGAAATATTTCAAATAAAACTCTCGAAGAGCTGTCTACACAAATGTTGTCAACGAGAACGAGCCCATCACTTTCGAGAGTGAATATTAAGACCGTTTCGAAAAATTCATAGATCTTGTTGAATGATAATAGGAGAACAATGATAATACAATTGTGTCATCATTATTATCAATCATCAATCCATATTTAATCTATCAACCAAGAATCGATTACTTTCAAAACGCCTAATTGAGGGGACCTTTTCTCAGTGCAAAATTCACGTGAACTCCCTCTATCGGAGAAAAGACGTATAAACTCTCCATAGCGTTCAAGATTTCTACTCATGATAACAGTAGCGCAAGTTTAAAAAAGTATAGAGTGTATATATATATATAAAATTGCCCAACAATTGATCATTTATCATTAGGCTCCTCAAATTTTAGACAAATAGTATTTCCATGCATTTACCGTGACTCGAACCCGAATCTTACAACATCATAGTCGGAGGTTTTTCCGACTACGCCACGGGCCGATTTTAAACAATATATATCATCATGAATCCAGACCTGAATATATGTTTTACTGTTACACAAATTCCTGAACCTGAATATATTTCCTTAATGAATTCTTATGGATGCTTGAATGATTGAACCATAAAATTTACGAAAAACATTCATTTTACAAATTTTTCTAGTATCTTTGATCTACAGTAATATAACGGAAGCCACAATGTCGTTTTTGAGTTAGCAAACAAGAAGAAATGATATTATAAGAATATATAATAATAGCAAGAATTAAAAGAGATTAATAAGAAAGATTCAAAACCTTAGTTTTACTCTTATCCTTAAGTGAAATACCTTATTCTCAACAATCAGAGTAAAAATTTTAATTGTCTTGAAAAAGACACAATGAATTATGACAAACCAAAATAGTATTTAAAACAAATTTTATAACCTCAAAATAGTATCATTTATTATTGTTTCAATAATTTTCAGCAAGCACTTAACAATTGTTAGGTAAGAATAGTAATTATGAAGGAAGGGCGAATCTATATTTTTACTTGCGTCATATTTCAACTATATAGTCATAACATAATTATTCCTCCATTAATGACAACCCTTGAAACCTTGAAGAAATTTTAATACCACTATCTACTCACTTATGATTTGAATATTTTCGTTTTATATTATCAAGGATCAAAACTATTTCTTACTTGATATTTTACACAAATAGACTATCATAACCACCAATGCGGAACTCAATAGTTCAAAATTATGCAAGCTGCGATTATATTACATTTTCTTTCAACAAAAATTCACACGTAATATGATTCCTATTTGAAACTGGGGTGTGGTAGTTGTTCCAGCGTTATAAGGGTACCAACTTGAAACTGTTGTTAACCTTGGTCAATAGCTTGATAATCTTCTCTGATTTTTCGATGTCTTTGTGTAAAAATGATGGAACTTGTTTCAGCGACCATTTCAAAATAATTATGTGTTATTTAAAAATTATCCTTTTGACGTAGTTTGTAGGAGGGTATTCACCATATCGTTCGTCCTTCGAGGAAAGGAATGGCAAAATAAAGATTTCTGCAGATGTAATTTACATAAGGGTCAAGAAACATATTCGAATACTACTAACATAGTATATAGGTTGTAGGTATTAGTCTAAGACATGCGGTACTTGTGTAGAGGGAATAATTTTAATTTCTATGCTCAATTACGTGACATCTATGAAATGTTGGTATTCGAGCAATAAACTAAAGGTGAATTAGTTATTAACTTTAGCTATTGTCCTCATTGAATGAAAAAACGAAGTTATGAATAATCATACGTAAACACTGCGTAATATACAATGTGTAACGAGTTACACATTGCAAGTTATATATTCGTCATTATCGAACGAATTTTCATATATCTTTCCCAATTATTGAATGTGTGGAGTTTCGTGTTGAATTAAACAGATGATAATACAGAAAATGTACAATTAGTAAATTTATGCCCTAGTTTTTCCATCATACTTCATTCTAACGAAATCGAATACTGTACGTGTATTCATAATATATGTTAAATATTCAATATTTATTAAGTATTTGAAGATAGAGAAGAAATGGTGATCTATTTGTTAGTGCTTTTTGGAACTTTTGTTTATTTAATATGAAAACATAATTTTGAAACTTCAGTAACGTCTATATCTGTACGTGTGTGAATGTGTGAGTGTGATTTCAATAAATTCGCTATTGAATATTGTTGGCGTTTACTTGATCCACTATAATTGAATATAAGATGAAATTCAAAAACTTGAACTTTTGATTTACACTTTATTGACAACATAGCATGACGCGTTTCGTCGTTACAAACGACTTGTTCAGATGCTACTATAATACTATTCTACAGCAATTAATATATTAATGTATTCTATATAGAATATAATACAGTATAGAATGTAGTATAGAACACAATATTCTAGTAGCTTCTGAAGAAGTCGTTGGTAACGACGAAACGCGTCATGCTATGTTGTCATTATTCTGTTAGAATCTGAAGAAGTCGTTTGTAACGACGAAACGCGTCATGCTATGTTGAAATTATTCTGTTAGCATCTGAAGAATTTTTCTGTAATGATAAAACGCGTCATGCAATGTTGTCATTATTCTGTTAGAATCTGAAGAAGTCGTTTTTAACGACGAAACGCGTCATGCTAAGTTGAAATTATTCTGTTAGCATCTGAAGAATTCGTCTGTAACGATAAAACGCGTCATACTATGTTGTCATTATTCTGTTAGAATCTGAAGAAGTCGTTTGTAACGACGAAACGCGTCATGCTATGTTGAAATTATTCTGTTAGCATCTGAAGAATTCGTCTGTAACGATAAAACGCGTCATGCTATGTTGTCATTATTCTGTTAGAATCTGAAGAAGTCGTTTGTAACGACGAAACGCGTCATGATAATTTGTCATCAAAAGTCTAAATCAAAAGTTCAAGTGTTTAAATTTTATCTTATATTCAATTATAAATTCACTATGCACTCATTTAGTGAAAATCAACTTATTTCAAAAAGATTAAAACGTTAGGAATTAACTCATATTTAACGAATAAAAAAATATTTGGTAGTATTTATTAGACGACGTAGAGCATTTATTAATCAAGAAACATCTCACACTTCAACTATAGGTTTATATCTAATATTCTTCCAGAGAATGCAAGGGAATTGAATTTACATTATATTTTTCTCTTACTCAATTGCTCAATTAAATTTGTGAGATTTTTGATGAGCATCAGTAAATCAATGAAATTGCATTCACAAAGCAACAATTACAAGGCGAAAATTTCAAAGTTACCAAGGAGTAGTTATAGAATATATGAATAATATGTCAATTGAAGTTCACCTGAAAAAATTACCATCGAAAAGATAAGGAATCTCAATAACGAAATGTTATCTCATCTATAGTAATTATATCTGCCATATTTAATCGCACCTTGAATTGTAATAAATATTTCATTTTTTCAAATAACCGTTTCTTTTTTAGGAGCATAGCCACGGCTGACTTTAAAGAAGGCCATGAAGAGCGTAGTACGGCGATGTTGCCAAAATCGATATGGTGGTCTACTATCTTAGTCGGTTGTTCCCAATGTTTCAAGCATTATTTCAATACTTTTTGTATATTCCGAACGGATAGAAAAAATATTGGTATTTCTAACATACTAAATATTATTCCTGAGTACATATGCCTTTTATCTTCTTCATATCATTTAAATAACATAAACTTTTCTCGATTAAATATGTGAAAGATAGATCCACAAAGATTGATACAAAAATATTCCACATTGATCTGGAATATCTTTGTATCTTATCAACGAATTTTCTATTTGAGACCACCTATCCGATTAATTCAATAGGTAAAATCAACTCAAATCAGGGTACAAAAACTTTGTTCCATTAAAAAATACTGTTATTAACACGTCTTCATTCACTGTAATTCGCTTACTTATGTTAATAATTTCTTCACTTAAATTAAGAAGGTAAAAATTAATTTTGTTGTTAACTGTCGGAGTAATGAAGAATCAAATCTTGAAAATTGACAATTAAATCTGACTATTCAAAAATATTTTTCAAATTATAATTTCTAAGCCTTTTCTCTGGTTTTTTCCTAGGTATTATTACCGCTTCATTCTTGACAAATAATGCTGTAAATTTGGAAAAATAGAAGGAACTGCGTGAGGGACTAATCTTGTTTTTTTAAGTTGTTTACAATAGCACCAGGGGAAACAAATTTCTGTTCCCTGATGATATTAGTTTCAGGAAAATACAAGGCGCAAACAACTGAATATTATGTTGGGGCCCAATTATCTCGTAGTATAGATTTCATCCATTTACTCTTTAAAATTTCATTTTTAGGGAAACTAAAGGTCGATACTAGTTGCCCACCGGCCTTAAGGGTCCTGTTACAATTTGATTTACAACCAGGAATGCAATAACTTTTAACCATTTTAGGATAATATACCTACTTATTAGATATGTAACTATTCCAAGCTTGAAACTTACTGAATAATCTATGGAACACCTACAATGTAACTATTCCAAGCTTGAATCACCTATGGAACACCTACCCTCTACATTATATTTCACAAAAAAATTATTATTTGTAAGTAATCCTTACTCAAAACACAACACAAATTTGATTTCGATTCGATTAAATCGTTACACAAAGAACACTTCGTTTTTATAATTTGATGTTATGTTATCCACAAACTATCATCATTAGCACCTAAATAACACTATAGAAAATTGATGAATAGAGGATTATTACTGAAACCGTAAAATATTCAACTTCAAACTACGAAAGTCTAAAAAACACAAAATTGATTTCGTTTCACTGAAATCAGTAAGCACACTAAACACTTTGTTTTTTATAGTTTGATGTTGTGATTTCAACAAATTATCATCAAGAGCACATATACTGCACTCTACACAATTGAAAAATATAGAATTTATACTAAAAGCTCAAATTATTTATCTTGAAACTCCCAAAGTTTTGGGAAGCGTCTTATTTGAATAAGTATACAAGCAAAACTAACGTCGGGGTTGTAAAATTCTATAGACCACCAGCACCACAGTGCAATATACTCATTTCATGGACTGTTTAAAGTCAGCCGTGGCGTAGCATTATTTTGTGAGTAAAAGATTTTACATGTGTCTGCTATTTTTAATGCTTGCAATTCTTAACTTCCTGCTTCGATTTGAAAAATATTTTTTTCACTAATGCTTTCTTCTTAGGTGTGTTATTCAGACTCTATATTTTCTATATTATCTCAAATTCGAAGATAAATTAAAAAAGTTACTCATCAATAAGAATCTGTTGAAATGATTTATCTGAATTTATTAATGTTTACCTATGCTATAAATTATATAGAATTGTTAAACGCAATATTCATTTCAACATATCTAATCATGTTTCACATAGTAGATGTAATTTAAGCGTTAATATACTAAAAATCAACATCTAACTGAAAATAAAATTGGACAATTTGAAATTATTCGATTCAAGTGCCGATATATTTGTTTAATAGCTGAAAATTGATGAATTCTATTACATTTCCTTCAGAATTTCCTACCAGTTGCTGTTATTTCTCGCAGTTTGAGGTCCGTGACCGTGGACGGTATTGCATAATCGTTAAAAAAATTGTTTGCATCCAAAAATAGCTGGCTACCTTGAATGACCTCGCGACTATACAATGAAACATCACTGAAATTTGTTATTGGTCATACCGGATTCTATTGATGGAATCTCCGAGATTCCTGAAATCAATTGCCGTCAATAAATCGAACAAACTCCTTTGAATCCGGGTAGATTATTGATTTTTAATTTAGATACCAGTCAATAATATTTCAAGCTTTATATTGTTCACATTTCTGCTCACTATGAACTTATATTTATTGGAAATATTCAGTGGATCTTGATGAATACTTTCATTCGATTTCAACCGAGTTCTTAAACTAATTTAAATGCAATACTGTTAATAGAAAAACTGAAAAATATCTTCAGACAGGTATTTATGCCATTATGAAAACAGGTTCAATACTTCCTCTGTACATCTGAATACAAAAATATTTCCTCTCAAATATTTCGATATTTCCTCCTTGTTCATCTGAGTATAAAAATCAATGTAATCTGAATTCAAAAATCTAGGGTGTAGGATAGTGCACCTTCTTATGGTAGCGTCGATAGTTTTTCAATTATTAAATTTTTTTGGCATATAATGTGTTTTACTGATTTTAAGTTTCATCATCTTCAAATTTAGTCAAGACTTATCACAAAGTCAACCTCGAACGTTACCAAAATATCTCAAAAAACGGATTGAAAAATCTTTTGAAGTATGTCTTCTTTATATCTTCTGTGAGTTTATATTAAATTGCTGGTTAGTTTCTGTTTTCCAGATAGATCTCAACATTAACAACTTACGTCATTCGTAACTACTTTTAAATATGAGAAAGAAAATCAAACATTTTTTTTATTTGCAAATTACCCGCATCAACCACATTGGGTTATTAGCGAAATACATTCGATTTAGTACATAAGTCATTTAGCTAATGATGATTAGCGAATATAAAAAAAATATAGATTAGATTATAGATTATAACGGAATATCAAATTTGATTATAGAGGTTTGCTTTTTCTTAAAATTGATAGTATTTTTCCACATTACAGTCAAAGAAGTTTTTAAATCATTGTTCAGATTTTGTGTTCAGCACAATATTTTTCACAATCACAAACGACGTGTTTCACTGTCAGGGGAACTTTACACTTAAGACGCATACAGGAGGCTTTTTTTTATAATGTAGCCATGGGTGAGTTCCGTCTGGCCAATTCGCAGACCTCGGAGGAAGCGGTAATTTATAATTCACTGAAACAACTATAATTTGTAATGTAGAATTTATATCATTATAGTCTTCTTGCTATTTTTCTTGAATATGATTCTTTATCAATTATTTTACTTTATTGTTTATTGTCGAAAAAAATGCATGTACTTGATTGTAGTAGGTATTTTGGTCTGATGCTGATTGAACTGCTAGATTATCCGCTTCCTCGTTTCCTTTGATGCCCATACGTGAATACGTGAATTTTAATTATTATAAAATCAATCATTGTTTTACTATGAATTTTAATTTTTTCCAACTATCGGCTTTATCAATTATTGATTCGCTACAGTTTATGTTTTTTTGATATCAACTTATGTATTTTTCAACTCATATTTTCAAATAATATTATTTTCTGTAATATCTCACCGAAAACATCCCTTCTTGGACCCACTTGAATTTTATTATTATAAAATCAATCATTGTTTTACTATGAATTTTAATTTTTTCCAACTATCGGCTTTATCAATTATTGATTCGCTACAGTTTATGTTTTTTTTTGATATCAACTTATTTTTCAACTTATATTTTCAAACAATATTATTTTCTGTAATATACCACCGAAAACATCCCTTCTTGAAAAAAAATCTTACGAAAAAATTACTCATAATTATATCCATAATTTTTCGCGAACGTCTCGAGTTTTGAAACCGATATAGTGAATCGATTTTCCCATTTTTCAACTTCCTTTAACTAAATTTGAATGTATTTGAAATTCTTACAAAAATTTTAAATTTTTTTTTCATTTAAATTTTTGGTTGAAATAAGATGAATGTATTATTCCGACCCACTTGAATTTTATTATTATAAAACCAATCATTGTTTTACTATGAATTTTAATTTTCTCCAACTATTGGCTTTATCAATTATTGATTCGCTACAGTTTATGTTTTTTTTTGATATCAACTTATTTTTCAACTTATATTTTCAAACAATATTATTTTCTGTAATATACCACCGAAAACATCTCTTCTTGGAAAAAAAACTTACGAAAAAATTACTCATAATTATATGCATAATATTTTGCGAACGTTTCGAGTTTTGAAACCGATATAGTGAATCGATTTTCCCATTTTTCAACTTCCTTTAACTAAATTTGAATGTATTTGAAATTCTTACAAAAATTTAAAATTTTTTTTTCATTTAAATTTTTGGTTGAAATAAGATGAATGTATTATTCCGACCCACTTGAATTTTATTATTATAAAATCAATCATTGTTTTACTATGAATTTTAATTTTTTCCAACTATCGGCTTTATCAATTATTCATTCGCTACAGTTTATGTTTTTTTTGATATCAACTTATTTTTCAACTTATATTTTCAAACAATATTATTTTCTGTAATATACCACCGAAAACATCCCTTCTTGGAAAAAAATCTTACGAAAAAATTCCTCATAATTATATCCATAATATTTTGCGAACGTCTCGAGTTTTGAAACCGATATAGTGAATCGATTTTCCCATTTTTCAACTTCCTTTAACTAAATTTGAATGTATTTGAAATTCTTACAAAAATTTTGAATTTTTTTTTCATTTAAATTTTTGGTTGAAATAAGATGAATGTAATATTTTGATTTTGTCTCCCCACAATGATTGCCATATACATTGACTTCGAATTAACAAATATATCTTCAACAATTTTCGAGTTCGTTGGTTATGCAATTTATACCATATAATAACATTAATTTTTAGAAACAATTGATGCATATAAATATACTTAATGTTATTTCCGTTTTTCTACGGATATAAATTTCTGATAGTTGATGATTATATTGAAAACTTATTATTATATGAAACAGTTTGAAAAATTATTTCCCGAATGATTAATTGAAGGAAAAGGTTAATTAATTCGCAATGAAATGAAAGTTATAATTGGAAATAATAATACTTGAGAAGTTACTCAAACAATTATTATACTTCTAGGCTACAAAACATCGCTGAAAAAACTCCTCGTTTGCTTTCGATCAGTACTTAATAAACGCAGCTAACATCTCGCTGAAAGCTTTCTCTTACTAATACTAATAATAATGATAACAAGAATGGAACTTCTTTGTTTTCAAAGTATTTTGTGCGAAATCCATTATTGCTGATCTGCTTAATCTAGTTCAAAATGATAATTTATTTCTTCATATAGATTTTGATAAATATATCCTGAATTACGACATGTCAAGTCAACGATCTCAAAAACATCGTTCAGGCATATATCGTGTACCTTCTTGATATTTTCAATATTGATAACATATTTTGACCTGCATATAGATAATCCTCAAAAGATGAAGATCCTTCAGAAGAAGAAAACAAAGAATTTAATGACACCTTCCCATTTCAATTTCTCCTTTCAACAAAACGTACTCAAGCTTATTTACTCATAGATTTATCGATAAAACAACAGAATATTGATATAAATGGTAGAATATTGATATAAAAACCAAAATTAAATCTAAACATTTTCAATTGTAATACCAAATTATCCATAATATTACGAGGGCGGTTTGATAAGTCATTGACTTTTTGAATTTCCCGCGCAGTTATTCCAAATGCAACAGTGCTACCGTCAACTGTTATCTATTAGTGGGCAACTGTCAAATTTTGAGCAAGCTACGTCATGCAGTTGATGTTTGATAGCCGTTCAAAGCAGACAACCTCGTGAATTTTCACGAAAATGGAAAAAAATGAATTTCGTGTACTGATTAAGCATTACTTTTTACGTAAAAAAACCATCACTGAAACTAAGAAAAAGCTTGATAAATACTACGGGGACTCGGTACCATCAATTTCAATGGTAAAGAAGTGGTTTACAGAGTTACGTTGTGGTCGTACCAGCACTAGTGACGCCAAACGTTCAGGTCGCCCAAAAGAAGTGATCACGCCAGAAATCGTAGATAAAATCCATGAAATGATATTGGATGATCGGAGAATGAAAGTACGTGAGTTGGCTCATGCTGTAGGTATCTCAACTGAACTGGTACATCATATTTTACACGAATATTTGGACATGAGAAAACTCTCCGCGAAATGGGTGCCGCGATTGCTCAAACTCGACCATAAGCGCAATCGTGTGACGACTTCAAAATAGTGTTTATCGATGTTCAGCCCTAATCCGGACGAATTTTGCGCCGATTTGTTACTGTGGATGAAACATGGATCCATCACAACACGCCAGAGACCAAGGAACAATAAAAACAGTGAGCTGCTCGGGGTGAACGTGGACCAAAGAAGGCCAAACAGAGTATGTCAGCCAACAGGTTTTTGGGATGCACGCGGTGTCATTCACATTGATTACCTCGAGAAAGGTAAAACAATCACCGGCGAATATTATTCAAAGCTTTTGGACAGATTCGACGTTGACTTGAAGCTAAATGTATGACTAAATGTATCGGGCTGAAAGGTGATTATGCAGAAAAATAAAATGTTTATTTGCCGCAAAAAAAATTTTTATTCGAAAAGTCACGGACATATCAAACGGCCCTCGTATTTCCACTTAGTTTTGTAAAGCAATGAAATTCTGAATTATAATAATCAGACTATCTTCAATCCCTGAATTGTTCTTTCCAACGAGGTGATATCCCAAATTACAAGAAGTTCATCTAATCCTGATATGCTAGATTTCATACAATTTGATTTTGTTCCACTCTATAAACAGATGAATGTAATGCCGTTCTGATGAATTGAGTGAATTGAAGTATCTGAAGATTCACTTCTTGCTTGCTTATCTAGAGAATGAAACTCATAGCTGAAAGACCTGATTTTTTTTGCGAAGTATCCAACTTGGCACTATAGACCAATAGTGCCAAGAAGAAACGGCCAGAAGCAACTATTGAGTTATTGGTGATCCAAGTGCAACTCATAAATGGCAAAAACTCTGTTCTCAATTTGAAAGTTGCATTTCCTGTAGGCATCTGCCACATTGATTGTAGAGTAATGTGCAACCCAACAAATTTTATATCCATCTGGGTAAAAACTAACACTTTGGGCTCATCCTCCCCCAGAAGATCCCCCAGAGTTTGAAAATTCAGCTAGGAGAGTACCAAGAATTGTTTTAGAGCCCCATGGTGTTGGTTCAGGGTTTTTTCAATATCTTTTATGTGGGCTGAAAATACTCGTACCTTGAAATCAGTTGATCCAATAACTAACAAAGAATTATTTGGGTCCAATCCAGTGTGGTTACTGTAGAACGTAATGGTTTTTTAATATGCTTTGAACTTCCTGATTATTTGGAGAGATAGATATTCGATTATTATTTTTGTTCCAAGCATGACAAGTTTTAGGAGCTATTGTAGTTCCAAACCGGTATTTTACTGACATCTGGCTCCAATTCACGGACTCTGGTCAGTCTACACGAATCTGAATTAAAATTCAAGTTATTTTGGAGATGATAATTGATTTCTTATTATTTTTGGGTGGTGCTACTTTCAACAACTTCCCAAAGGAGCAGACCAAGGTTGATCCTGAAATTTTACCGACCAATTTTTTTATTATATCTGAAAATTCTCGGGTCTTTTCGAAATAACACAATAAAATAATATACCAAAATACTAGAAAGTCAGCGAGAGGTCATATGACCCTACGCATAAAATATTAGTTTTAATTATTACAGAAGTGGGCAAACATTCGCAATTAATTTTGGTTTGTGTGGATAACGTCTTAAATTATTCAAACTCATTCAAGTCTACTTCGAATGTCAATATATAATTTCGATTGATAACAATTTCCACATAGTGTTTTTTTGCAATCATCACACAATTTGTCAGAATTATTTCTGCAATCAGAAGTGAAAGAGTGATGTTTTTTTTATCCTGTTGCTAAAGAGTGTATCAGCATTTGTGGTTGCTAGAAATCGTGATAGCAGGTTCCTCTGACATGTTACCGAGTTATACAGCTAACTAGAGTATAAAATCCTGTCTACATACTTTTTGTTGGCCTCTGTTCGTCTAACTGTCAATTTGTACTATTTTAATCAATATTGTGGGTAGCTTTTATTGATGAAGCACCATGAAATCGTGCGCCTAAACCCTTTTACCTTATGTTGTCTCTCAAATTGGACAATACGTATAGAAATTAAATTTCTGTTAATTCAGGAAAAAGAAAAATATAAAAACATCAACGTTGAATGTTCAGTTTATTGGCTCACATAGAATGTAAATAATTACACAATTGCAATTTATCTCTTCATGTGTAATTGCTTGATGAGCTGGGTTCGGAAGGCTTTGCCTCGTTTCTGGAATAAATCTCATTTTCTGAAATATCTAAATAATACTATTTGCACCACGAAATTTGTTGTTGAAATGGATCTTCAAAATAAATATCTGAAATAGCAACATACAGAATAGAAGAATTATATGAATGGCATTTATATCAATAAATCCCGCATCAGATGAACCGTTGATGATGATATGAAAATGAAGTCATTTTTATACTGAAAATTGACATTTTTAAATAAAACTCACAAGAATATAATAGAAAAAGAAATCTTTGAGGAATTATTGAATGTTAAAACTTCAAAATATGTCAAATGGCCATCGTTCGTGTTTCTAGTGGCGATAAGCTCATTACAAATACCATGTACAAAAAATTGGCTACAATAGTCCGTTAAGCAAATGTAGGATCACTGGTAGTGGTAGATGAAGATGTACCCAAGTGTACCTTTAAATTTGTTCCGTAATTCTCAATAAATAAAATAGAAACGTAGTACTAGTAAAAAACTGATAGACATGCAATTATTTTTTTTCATTGCTAAATTCTCACCAAGTATCGGCCTTATCGATTTCAAATAAGAATTTGAAAGATAATCAATCTTAAAATAAACGAATGTTGATTTTACTCAATGACGGATTTACTCAGATTATACATGATCTTTTCAATGGTAAATACCGAACTTATTAGTGATAATCGACATTTGGAATTTCTCAATAGTAAATCGAATTGGCCATGAAGAGTAGCAGCCGATGTTCCTTGCGACCTTAACAATGACTCAAAAACGGTAGAAGGTAGCAATAACACTCGTTATTCAAAGATATTATACAGTAATTAATAGTACCATTATAACGTGCCTGCGTCGATATGCGTTTCCGTTCAATTGAATTCATACATGCACTTCGTTCATGGCTATAAATCCTCCGGTATCACGAACAAGAAGATTATCTGCACGTAAAACCTATGCACTAAAAATGGATAACTTCATAAATTGATCACCTTCCTTCATCAAATATAAGTTGTTAGAAATGTGTGGTTGTAAAATGGCAATTTTTTCTCGTGCTTCTTCCTTAAATTGTTCGTGCTAGCTATTCATAGAAATGTATTCTAATATTTGACAGTGGATCAGATAGAAGACTATTCAAAGTCTTTAGAAAAGGCATTTGTTCTCTGTTCTGGTATTTTAATATTTCAATAGTTTTTCAATTAATTTGATTCAAACAATGATTGTTCGATTATATGATCCGTTTAATTTCTAAAAATCCAGTAACACCTCGAAACAATTATCACTCAATTACTATAATTCAGTCAAACTAATACAAGTGTTTTTATTAAACTTATACTAAACCATGTTTCACCAAAAGATCGTCGAAAATTCAATCGATGTTATATTATTGTAAAAAATTATTGTGTATTTGGTTGCAAGTATGTATGAACCATTAAAGTATATACGAGGCTACACATATACACTTACCTTGATTGCAAAGAAGTATATAACTAAATCGATATATGTTGAAGATGCTTAACTCTTATCAACAATTTAACAACTCAAAATGTTTTGATAAGCCATTAGAAGCCCAACGGATCCCGAATGGAAACGGTTTCATAGATAAACTACCGGAGCACTTTTCTTGGCCACAAATGAGAACAAATAAAGGATCCAATACAAAGATGTGAATTGAGAAGAGTAAAACAGCTTTTAATCGTATGAGAAATAAACCGTGCAATTTAAATATTGACATGCATTTCAGAGTTAGAGTTCATAAATGCTATATTTTCTCAATACTAACATTATGGGGTGGAAGCTTGGACTCTGACCGACGCTGTATGTAAACGTCTGGAAGCATTTGAGATGTGGTTCTACAAACGCATGCTTAGATTATCATGGATATATTTCGTAACCAACGAAGTCGTCCTACGGAGTATGATAAAACAAAGAGAGGTTTTAAACGTTATCAAAGAACGCAAGCTTTCATACGTCGCACATGTTATGCAAAACCAGAAATATAGCTTACTACAGCTTATTATGCAGGGAAAATTTAACGGCAAAAGTGGTTCTTGAAGAAAACGAATAGTGTGGCTGCGAAATTTAAGACAGTGCACAAGAATGACATCTATGGATTTATTTCGGGCTGCAGCAAATAAAATCAGATGGGCCATAAAAATCACCAACGTCCACTGACGATAAAGCACAAGAAGAAGAAGAATTATTAGAATCTGAAGGTATACATTCAGAATTCTAAAAACGTTTTCAGTAAAATTGGGTTAGTGTCGATTATATCTGTATCTTGAAACAAAAAAGGCAATGGACAAAATTGCGAATTTTGAGTTGAATTCTCGAATTACTTCAGGATGCCATATGTAGTAGGTTTTAATAGAACCGAAGTCCTTTCAATATTAGATCATTGGCTAACCTAGTACAACTTTGAAAAATAATAGTTAGGTTTCTTGCCGTTTGAGAAAAATGGATATTAGCTCCTTTTGTTTCAAGGTAGACATATATCACATTACATTATATAAAAGTATTAAAAAGAAATTGATCCAGAAAAATTTGTGTGCAAGAAATACTCGAAATTAAATAACTATACTTTCATTCAATAAATAAACTTTATCACCTTATGTGATTTTTTTTGTAGAATGTATATTTATTCTACCAGAGATACAAAGTGTGATATGGCCGACCTCCGTGGCTTACTCGGAAAAACAGCCGACTGTGGTACTGTAGGATTTTGGTTCAAGCCCCCGTGGAGGCATGGTTGTATTTGTTTGTCTATGATTTAAGTAGTTTATGATTATAATAGTTGGGTAATGTACATTGATTTCAAGCCCATTGGTCGTTCGGAACCGCAATTAGTTAAACTGTAGGTCCATTGAACTAAAAAAAAATGTGATATGCTTTATTATGTGTTAGGAATATTTTCTTCCTAATGAGAAAAAGTTAATCTAATAGAAAAACTTCTTATAATTCTCAGATTTATTATTTTATTAATCATTATTATTCATTAAACATTCAAGATTCAAAGACGAAATACAACACTCTGAAATTTGAATTCAATTGTTTCATTTGGGAGATATCTTACACATACGAGGGCGATTTGATAAGTCCGTGACTTTTTGAATAGAACATTTTTTTGCGGCAATGATAATCACCTTTCAGCTCGATTCATTTAGTCCAGCGTTCTTCTAATTTTTTTATACCCTCCAAATAATTGGTTTTCTCAAGGCTCTCAACATACGCGTTCGTTTCGGTAATGACTCCTTCATTGGACTCAAATCTCTTACCACCCAACCATTTCTTTAGGTTTGGAAACAGACAATAGTCGCAGGGGGCTAAATCTGGAAAATATGCTGGATGGGATAGCAGTTCGTATCTCAATTCGCGGATTTTGGCCATCGTGACTAAACATGGGTGCACCGTGCATTGTCTTGATGAAACATCACTTTCTTCTTCGCCAAATACGGTCGTTTTTGCTTCAAGTCAACATCGAATCTGTCCAAAAGCTTTGAATAATATTCGCCGGTTATTGTTTTACCTTTCTCGAGGTAATCAATGTGAATGACACCGCGTGCATCCCAAAAAACTGTGGCCATGGCCTTGTTGGCTGACAGACTCTGTTTGGCCTTCTTTGGTCCACGTTCACCCCGAGCAACCCACTGTTTCGATTGTTCCTTGGTCTCTGGCGTGTTGTGATGGATCCATGTTTCGTCCACAGTAACAAAACGGAGCAAAAATTCGTCCGGATTACGGCTGAGCATCGCTAAACTCTCTTTTGAAGTTGTCACACGATTGCGCTATGGTCGAGTGTGAGCAATCGAGGCACCCATCTCGCGGAGAGTTTTCTCATGTCTAAATATTCGTGTAAAATATGATGTACCCGTTCAGTTGAGATACCTTCAGCGTGAGCCAAGGTATCTCAAGGTATCTTTCATTCTCCGATCATCCAATATCATTTAATGGATTTTATCGACGATTTTCGTCGTGATCACTTCTTTTGGGCGACCTGAACGTTCGGCGTCAATAGTGCTGGTACGAACACAACGGAACTCTGTAAACCACTTCTTTACCATTGAAATTGATGGTGTCGAGTCCCCGTAGTATTTATCAAGCTTTTCCTTAGTTTCAGTGATGGTTGTTTCACTTAAAAAGTAATGGTCAATCAGCACACGAAATTCCATTTTCGTAAAAATTCACGAGGTTGTCTGCCTTGAATGGCTATCAAACACCAACTGCATGACGTAGCTTGCTCAAAATTTGACAGTTGCCCACTAATAGATTACAGTTGACGGCAGCACTGTTGCATTTGGAATAACTGCGCGGGAAATTCAAAAAGTCAATGACTTATCAAACCGCCCTCGTATATCAACGAATAGTAATAGATTCAACAATATGAATTTAACAATATTATACAGAAGACAGAAATATACCCGCTCATTGAGTCATGACAGTGTAAACATACAATGAAATTCAGTGTTTATTACACACTTGTATTTTGTCATAATGTCGAAAGGCAAATTAAAAATGAAACTTTTCAGATAACAATCAAGATCAATTGATGGGAGAAAGAATATCATCTAAAAAAAAAATAAACGGAAGTATTTTTTTATGTCGATGTTACTCATGTATGACATGTACGTTTCTCTTGATCTAGAATTCAGTTGCGATGGACAACATCTTAATGAAAATTGAAAATTATCAGTATTTCAATAGAAACCTTCGCTTTTATTAGTTTCCTCCATAACAAGCATTGAATCTTCTCAAAATGGTAAAAGCTTATAACTCTAGCTTGAACCTTCAGATTGATATAAATCGATGAATTATTTACTTTCATTCCATTTTTTAAATTCAACTCCTTCATTTATTCTTATTTACTTTACTCGAGTTTAAAAATATTTTCCGTTAATTATAGTCGTAGACAAACTTTTGAGGTACATATTCTCAAAAGTTTCAGTTATTTACTGTAGTAAAATAATCAACAATATTAAGTAGGTATGATTTCTCATGTTCTACTAATTCAATACCATTTCCTCAATTTATCAATTTAATGTTACATAAATGTAATCATAAAATATAGTTACGGATATTTTGAGGGAGTGTCCTTTCATCTGTCATCGCATATTTATAGTTCAAAACGAATTTAATTATTTTTTGGTAACTTAGGAAGTCGAATCATTTGATTATTTTTAACATGTGTTTATATCCTTGTACAATGAATATTTACATGAAATGTTTCTACTTATCTCTTTATCAACGACATTGATTCAAGATTTTTGGAGTGGTAGAATGTCTGTCCTACGTCATGTGTTCCAATCAATATTTGCCTTATTATGTAGCTATACAATACAATAGTGGCATTCGGCGTAGAATCGAGCAATGTATCATTTTGTATTGGAAGTTCGATAACCTTTTCAGTCGTTTTCAAGAGAAAACGTTTAGATTCTCAAGAAACTTCAATACTTTGCGTTATAGTAAAGGATAGAATATATGAATTGAGAATCTATAGAATTAAGATTTCACTGGTTCCCACAAGGAAAATTCGAACTACCAACAATAAAAACAATAAGCTAAATTGATATTAGTAGGTCACTTTCTTGTTTTTCTATGACAAATGCTATGCTCAAAGTTACACAGAAAAAAATTAAGTTCTCAGAATATTCTATAGCTAATAGAATTCGAAAATCGTTGCTTATTAAATATTTATGCACCGACAACCTATGAATTCATTGAATAATTGTGTTCTTCAAATCGAAATGTACGACTTATGTGTATGAATCTTAAATATTCAGAGGATAGGTTAAGTCATTAATTTGTTAGAATTTATTAGTTTTATACGTGCTTATGTGAGATATGAAAATATATTACAACGTAAAATTTATTACAGTAAATTTGCCATGTTGTCATTTAGTTTGTTGGTATATTTTCCTGATGCTTCACAAAACTTTTCCGTGTATTCGTGAGTATAACAGTAGAAGTATCTCATGAGCTATTATTTGAACAGTAATGAATACATGAATAATCTAAATGAGTATGGAGATTAAAATAATGAAAAATTAAGAAACCGAACTATATTATTTAGGATTAAAGTATTCTCATATTGCAACATCGGGATAAATAAAGAAGATTTAGACCTACGTTTTGAAAATTATTGAAGTTTCGAAATGATACAAATCTCAAAATGAAAAATCGATTTTCTGTATTCATTAAATTTTCAGTATATTCGAAAACATTTCAAGTAAACTATAAAATTGCACAAACATATGAATAATATTTTCTCATTATATTCTCTGAATATCTTTAGGTAGTCCCTAGGTCGCCAAAAATATACTCGGCCATGAATAAATTCTTCAATTATTTCCGTCTTCAATCTCATTAACTGAATGATTCATTTGTCTGATTTCTACATAAGAAAAGCATGAAATACTTATCTGAACTTGAACTTTCCATTACAAAATGTGATTTCGTCACTCTTTACGGAGATTGCTGCTTAACAATTCAATTGATCAATATAATTATATATATATATATATATATATATATATATATATATATATATATATATATATATATATATATATATATATATATATATATTGATTTATTGCCTGTTTAAGATATTTTATTTTGAAAGTTTCCAGCATTAACAGGCTTTTTTTGATATGATATAAATTTAATATCATATTATTATTTTATATTGCAATTTTATAGTTTACTTGAAATGTTTTCGAATATACTGACAATTTAATGAATACAGAAAATCGATTTTTTATTTTGAGATTTGTATTATTTTCATATCAAAAAAAGCCTGTTATTGCTAAAAACTTTCAAAATAATATATATATATATATATATATATATATATATATATATATATATATATATATATATATATATATATATATATATATATATATGTATATATATATATATATATATATATATATATATATATATATATATATGAGGAAATTATATTTTTGTGCTTATGGCACTGAATGAAATATTTTAGAAAATGAACACTAGAACATTCATTTGAATAATTGAAATTAATCAAGAGAATGTTATATTAGAGCTAGATATGTGAACGTGTACGATGTGATGTCTCAATTGTCCTTCAAGGGATAAATGTTAGAGAAATATTGCAATCGATGCCACACCTGATGGAAGTGCGAGACATATATGTTTCGTTCTGCAAGGAACTCGTCAGTCGCACCACGTCCATCGAAGTGGTACAAATTACTACACAATAGTATTCATTGTCCTCCTCTCTTGTCCGCTCTGAAATTTCGTGTTCCTAGGGCAAAATTCTCGTAATACAGAATCATTCCACCTAGAGACTCCAAGGACCAACTCGCTAATACAATCCCCCATTTGGTTTATGGAGTCTACATTCAATAGAGTTGCAAATGAATGTGACATTCACTTTGACTCCATAGGATTTATTGTCAGGAGTTATGTGAACAACGAAAATTGACTAAAATTAATTGATTGAGTTTGAGTTATTTATAATATTTCATTGAATGCTATAATGTACTTATAAGTTACTATTTTTTTTTAGATTAGATTGAGCTCTTTGTTAAATCTTTTTTAAAATTATTCAGTTAAATCTTTTTTCTAATTATTTAGTTATGTATTCAACATTTTTATCATTTTCTGTAATTGGGTGTCATACTTGTTGAGAAAAAAGAACTTATTATTATTATCATTTTGATTATTATGTTTTCAACAATAACAGGCTTATTTTAATGTTAAAAACTTTATTTTCGTTGACGTTTCGTTGTATATCACAACTTTGTCAAAACTATTTATTATTATTATTGTTATTGCTAAAAACATTGATATATATATATATATATATATATATATATATATATATATATATATATATATATATATATATATACATATACATATAGTGTAAACTCTATATAACGATACTGAAGGGACTGTACATTTTATGACGTTATAGAGAGTTGTCGTCAAATGGAGAGAAGAAAAATCAGAAGTATGAAAAGGAAAAGTTTGTTTCAAGACGTTATGTATATAAAAAATTATCTTATTTGAACACTATGGCTTATATATTCTGTTATTTGTGTCTGACGTCTTTTGCTGTACCAGTAATTTTTCTGTATTTTTAAAATTATTCTATTCACGTCTTGCGATATTGAGGTATTTTGGTGATAAAGGAAGTAATTTTCGTAACAGTGTCAGTAAAACTTTTTCGTCTATACAACGCGATTTTGTTTTACTAGCCATGTTTATGGTTTGAAAGTTTGTGAGTAACTAAGAATGTGATTACGTATTAAGTCCATTACTCCTACTTATTAGTGATGGTCAACATCAGTCTACACGTGCAATCCCAATTTGTGAAAAAAAAACGAATTTCTTAGAAAGTTTGGACTGCATGATGCTGAAAGTCGAGTTTATTACGGGCTAGGATTATAAAGCGTCAAAAGCATACAAAGCTTCACTAATTTTGGCACCTTAAGAGGTACTTTTTATCACTTAATGTTGTCGTTATTGAGAGTGTTGTAATGCTGTATGGAGTGTGTCATTGTATTAAAAAGAAGCTTAACCAACCAAAGACGAGTGATTTGAACGCTTTAGGGAATTTGTCGTTAAATCAGGTGACGTTAAATGGAGTTTACACTGTTTCGGCTTCCGTTGTGAAGCCATCTTCAGGAGTTGGAATAAATTAGTAAAGGTAAGGGTTACTCGGTTACGTGGCCTCAATCTGCCTACTCCACGAACTGAATGAAGGAAAATGAGGAAAGGTTACCTGGTTACGTGGCCTCAATCTGTCTACTTCACGAACCAAATGAGGGAAACTAGGAACGATAAGAAATAATTCGGTTGCGTGGCCTCAATCTGCCTACTCCACGAGCCAAATCGTTTCCAATAGTTAACTCCGAAGTCTCATTCTGCCTACTCTTCGGACTTTAACTATTGGAAACGATTTGGCTCGTGGAGTAGGCAGATTGAGGCCACGCAACCGAATTATTTCTTATTTTTCCTAGTTTCTCTCATTTGGTTCCTGGAGTAGGCAGATTGAGGCCACGTATTCAGGAAACCTTTCCTCATTTTCCTTCATTCAGTTCGTGGAGTAGGCAGATTGTGGCCACGTAACCGAGTAACCCTTACCTTTACTAATTTATTCCAACTCCTGAAGATGGCTTCACAACGGGAGCCGAAACGTCGAGATTATATAAATCTGAACGCGGCTCATTCCGAGAACCAAGTTTTATACATATATATATATATATATATATATATATATATATATATATATATATATATATATATATATATATATATATATATATAGAAAAACTAAACGAAATTGCGCAGGAAACTGGGTTACAAATTTCTTATGATAAAACCAAATACATGGAAAGAAAACCAAAAAATAAAAACTTCACTCAAGAGCACAATAATGCATTACCGGGATTAGTAAATACTTCAATAGGTCTACATTTATCCAATGTTATGGTAACCTCACATATCCTAGCTACTGTCGGAATTATTCTAACGCAATGATTTCAATTAATTTACGAAAACTCCAGTTATCAATAATTTTCCTGTTAACTAAAATTTGTTAACTCATATCAGTGTTGCTTTTGAGCTCTTGGAGGACAGCTAAGGAACACACTCTGTGTCTTTCAAGAAATGTCCAGCAAATAGTCTTAAATATAACTCGTGTCGATGTATAACAGGAAATTTTGTAAAGAAAACTTCAAGAGTAACCGAATTGAGACATAAAACAAAGAAACCGTCTGCTACACAACCGCCGCCGCCGCCTATTTCAGATCTATTTAGTGTTCAGTTTTTCACACAAATGCTTATGTGAGATATTTTGTCTACTCTCTAGTTGTTTCAGAAAGTACTTTCCTTGATATTGGAAATCGGTGGAAACATTACAGAAATTTCGAATATAAACTTTTATATTCATTAATATAAATCATTAATAAATAACCCTTGAAAGATGAAATATCACGAAAACTCACATAGCTTTTATTATTTTATAACTTTTAATATTTTCGATCATAGAATCAAATAACACAAAAGCATAAAGGAGCATAGAACTATTGACATAACCGTACTCATTATTAAAGGCCCTACAAAGGCCATTAGTAAAGGCCTTGTGTTTCGTTCTACACAATACAAATGAATTTTACTTTTCGCTAGAAACTTACAAATATTATCTTGAATTAAATATTCAAGAAAATGAACACTAGAACATTCATTTGAATAATTGAAATTAATCAAGAGAATATTATAGTAGAGCTAGATATGTGAACGTGTACGATGTGATGTCTCCATTATCCTTCAAGGGATAAATGTTAGAGAAATATTGAAATCAATGCCACACCTGATGGAAGTGCGAGACATATATGTTTCGTTCTGCAAGGAAATCGTCAGTCGCATTCAAAAAATTCAGAAAAGCATTCACTTCGATGGACGTGGTATATATATATATATATATATATATATATATATATATATATATATATATATATATATATATATATATATATATATATATATATATATATATTAAAAACAAGGTTTGTCAGGCTGAAAATGAAGTTAAGAGTTTACGGTATTTACCTGAGATTTACGTTGTTTGTTTATTTGTAACAGCCGTTTACATATGTTTCAAGCTGATGAGAGCCAATAAGCTTGAAACATATGTAAACGGCTTTACAAATAAACAAACAACGTAAATCTCAGGTAAATACCGTAAACTCTCAAATATATATATATATATATATATATATGTAGAAAAACTAAACGAAATTGCGCAGGAAACTGGGTTACAAATTTCTTATGATAAAACCAAATACATGGAAAGAAAACCAAAAAATAAAAACTTCACTCAAGAGCACAATAATGCATTACCGGGATTAGTAAATACTTCAATAGGTCTACATTTATCCAATGTTATGGTAACCTCACATATCCTAGCTACTGTCGGAATTATTCTAACGCAATGATTTCAATTAATTTACGAAAACTCCAGTTATCAATAATTTTCCTGTTAACTAAAATTTGTTAACTCATATCAGTGTTGCTTTTGAGCTCTTGGAGGACAGCTAAGGAACACACTCTGTGTCTTTCAAGAAATGTCCAGCAAATAGTCTTAAATATAACTCGTGTCGATGTATAACAGGAAATTTTGTAAAGAAAACTTCAAGAGTAACCGAATTGAGACATAAAACAAAGAAACCGTCTGCTACACAACCGCCGCCGCCGCCTATTTCAGATCTATTTAGTGTTCAGTTTTTCACACAAATGCTTATGTGAGATATTTTGTCTACTCTCTAGTTGTTTCAGAAAGTACTTTCCTTGATATTGGAAATCGGTGGAAACATTACAGAAATTTCGAATATAAACTTTTATATTCATTAATATAAATCATTAATAAATAACCCTTGAAAGATGAAATATCACGAAAACTCACATAGCTTTTATTATTTTATAACTTTTAATATTTTCGATCATAGAATCAAATAACACAAAAGCATAAAGGAGCATAGAACTATTGACATAACCGTACTCATTATTAAAGGCCCTACAAAGGCCATTAGTAAAGGCCTTGTGTTTCGTTCTACACAATACAAATGAATTTTACTTTTCGCTTAGAAACTTACAAATATTATCTTGAATTAAATATTCAAGAAAATATATGAACACTGAATGAAATATTAATTCATTTGAATAATTGAAATTAATCAAGAGAATGTTATAGTAGAGCTAGATATGTGAACGTGTACGATGTGATGTCTCCATTATCCTTCAAGGGATAAATGTTAGAGAAATATTGAAATCGATGCCACACCTGATGGAAGTGCGAGACATATATGTTTCGTTCTGCAAGGAACTCGTCAGTCGCACCACGTCCATCAAAATGATATATACGCAACCTATTGACATTCGAAAACATCGTTCGATGATATTTGTCAAATAGACATTGCAATTTAGTAGATACCTACGGGTATAGAAGATATGTGAAATTTCGATGCTTAGTGTGTTTATAATCTGAGAGGTGTTTTCTACTGATTCCTATAGATGGAAATGTAGAGTATTCATTACTCTACGGTCTTCCACTTAGAGTCACAAGAAGATGCTTGAGGGTTGAAATCGTTGACTGACGAGTTCCTTGCAGAACGAAACATATATGTCTCGCACTTCCATCAGGTTTGGCATCGATTTCAATATTTCTCTAACATTTATCTCTTGAAGGATGATGGAGACATCACATCCTAAACGTTCACATATCTAGCTCTACTATAACATTATCTTGATGAATTTTTCAAATGAATGTTCTAGTGTTCATTTTCTTAAATATATATATATATATATATATATATATATATATATATATATATTTATATTATTTATTTAGGTTAAATATAAATAAAATATTTATATTATAATATGATATAAACTTGATATTAATATATATATTAATTCAACCTAATTCTCTCAATTTCAGATCCCACAAGCAGATCTCGCACAGAGTTGGCATATTCCGAGGCCCACACTAGCTCGAGAATCGCAAAGTTCGCACGATACTTCAAGCAATACTAGTAGTCACGTAAGTACATTCTTGTAGAAAATTAATTACAAATAGGTTTTATTTGGATGACGTACCTAGCTAGTGACATAATCAAATAATGATAGACATTTTCGTGTTTATAATAACATTTGTTGTAAACAATTCCGTTTACAAGTAATTGTTGATATATTGGTAACGGAGAAGTACATTGAAATATTAACACTGCCCCTTAATTTCTTTAATTTATTCCTTAACCCCTTAATTTTGATAAAAAGCGATATTATGAACTCAACCCTGAATTCATTCACCTTCTACCAAAAATAAGTCTATATCATTCATATTAGAGCATACCTCGTATTGTGCAACCTCAGATTCACCGACACAAAAAATGTATCAAACTTGCCAAACATATCATACTTTCGGTTGGATTTAGTCAATCACATTTCATTTTCAATAATGTTCATAATGGATGTCCTAAATGATAATTTTAAGTCTTAGTAATTAGTAAGATGATTGAATCTAGAGCGAAACTGTAGTTGGGAATGAATTTGAATAAAAATTATCTGGTTTTAATATTCCATCAATGGTAAAACCAGACTCGCTCGACTTCTAAAAATCTACTCCAAAGGAATTCTACGTTGAAGATCGAGAAAACTAAAGTGATTAGCTGAAAAAAAATACCAGGAGGGGTAAATACAGATTCTCTTTGAGTACGGAAGTTTTCAGAGTTGGTTAAGGAGATGAAACCAAGAAATAGTGGAGATGACTGATTATAAGATTATCAAGCATATAGCCGAACAAATATTGAGGGATTATATTGAGGAGCTGATGAAGAGGAAAGGAAAGGAGGACAAGTAGAGAGAAGAGGTTGAGAAGGCTTGAATAGGGAATCGATAGGAAAGGTGTTTCAGAATTATGTGAAGGATGAAATATTCAGGTTCATTCTAAGAACAAAAAACAACTGAGCGAGCTTAGCAGAACAACAGGTTGATGAGTATCGGTGTGAGAAAGGTTTTAACTGGTTTTGAGCTAATAACCAAATTCCATATTTGGGACCAAATACGCCTGTGGTATATGCAAGTAGTATTTTCCTCTCTCAATAAAAAAGCTCGCTCAACTACAGTCTTCGTATTTTCAGATCGTATCGTAGAAGTTTTTGTTGAATATTCGTATGTTGCGAGTGCTCCACAACTTTGGTCACTGTTTACTCATTTATGGGGACTAATTGTTATATTCAATTGATCAATATATATATATATATATATATATATATATATATATATATATATATATATATATATATATATATATATATATATATTGCAGTATATCTATTGCTTGCAGTATTCCGTAACTAGTTCAATTCTCTAAGAACACTAGATTATAAGACTATACTTCGTAGGCATTGATGTCTCTAATCAGACTATTGCACTTTGTCGCTATTATGTAACTCTCTACAGTTTATGTTTCTAGCGCTAAATAGGTTGCATCTAGTCTCAGTTTCTGCTCTTTGTCGCAACTTCTGTACTTATTCTCAACTCATGCATTTAGTCTCCATTTTTATTCCTATCCGAAATTTCTCATTCTCAACTATCGCATAATTTACTTTTTTATTCCCAGCCCCGAATTCTACATCCAGCCGCATTTCCAGCGATAAATTTTATATCTAGTCATAAATTTTGTACTTCACCGCAATATTTTTCACTTCTCTAAAGACATTCTCTTTAAAAAAAAAATTTTGGTCGCATTAAAAAATCATGCACGTACCTTTATAAGGTCATTTTATTCATGTAGTTTGATTTTGTTATCGTAATTTGTCCAAAGATTGCAACAATTTCAAACCGTCAAAGAAATGAAATAAACCAAATTCCATTTATAATTTATTTTACCGATTAATCTATGAAATAGGTACATGACGATCAACTAAAATATAAATAAACTACAATGGCTATTATATATATATATATATATATATATATATATATATATATATATATATATATATATATATATATATATATATATATATATATATATATATATATATATATATATATATATATATATATATATATATATATATATATATATATATGTATTCATTCAGAACAAGAACGTGGAAATATATTTTTGAAAAACAATGTAATTCTATTGCATATCAACACTATACCTCAATTATTTAATTGTTTAAAGATTTATGGTTTCTTTCAGTTGTTATCTCTATACCTTAAAGTAAAGTAAAGTTTTTTTTTTGGATATATCAAATGAATGAGGTTGATTTACTTAATTTCATGTAAATTCATAATTCAGTTAATTTTTTGTTAATTGTCATGAAAGTGAAAGTATATTTCAATAAAGTCCTATTATTATTATTATTATATGTATGTATGTAGTATAATTTTTCTATAATTTCGATTTATTCATTTCTTTTTTTTTTCAGAGTGCAAAGTCAGGTTCATTGCTATTGACAGCAGTCAATTTGGCCCAAGTTCAACAAGCAAACACTAGAAGAGAACCAACTCTCAGTACCAGAAATCAAAATATTCAGAATTATTTGAATCATTTTCCCATAAATGGAAACGTAAATTCACATGTTCCCGAATTGATAACGAAAAAGCAGGAGCCTGACACTGTATCTGTTGCAAGTTCGACTCATTTTACAGTTATAAATATGCATAATTCGAGACCACCTAAACCCAGAAGTTTTTGCAGAAAACACCAATTGACTATTCTTATAGTTAGCATGTCAATCCTGTTCACCATAGGAATTATGGCTGCTGTTTGGTTTCTAGAAAGTGAGTAGAAATAATATAACAAATAGAAGAAATATTAATATACCTACCTCATCCATCGAAAACGGTTCTAACTTTGAAAATGTGGACCATTAAAAAACAAGATCACAAAAAAACGAGTATTTTATTACTTTTCTTTCGTGGTTCGAATTTAGTTTGCAGCGATGACAACCATAGAAATACTCATTCATCCTACAAGAAGAAAAATTATTAGATTACATATATGTATATATATATATATATATATATATATATATATATATATATATATATATATATATATATATTATATATTATTATTACGATTGTTCCCCATGAGGAGAGCGACTGAACTTGAATTTGCAATTATTAGGACTTTTGCTTCATCTTTTTTGCCTCCCAAAAACGCTTCATCCTCTCTGAATGCTCTATTGCTATTGAATGTCGCTATAATGCGATTTTATAGCGACATTCAGTGCGATCTTCGAGATTTTTTATATTGATCTGTCTCTTTTAGTCAATCTTTTCCGTATTTACTATTCATAATTATATCGAGTAGTTTCTTCGGTATTCTGGACTGTTTCATTCTGTAGACATGTGCATAGAACTTTGCTCGTCGTTTTCTGATTTCTGCCGTTATCGTATTTGTCTTTTGATACAGTTCACTCTGATGTATTTTCATCCAAATGCCGTTTCTATTGATTGGTTCGTAAATCTTTCTGAGAATTTTTCGTTCTTGTTTTTCTGTTTCTCTAATTCTAGAATGACCGTCAATAACCATTGTTTCAGATGCGTAGGTTGCTTCTGGAAGAATCGTTGTGTTAGAATGCCCTAATTTGGCGCCTCTCGAAATGCTCTTTTTGTTATAGTGAGTCCATGTTAGTTTGTAGGCCCTTTGGAGCTTGGTTATTCTCTGTTCATTAGCGATTCGATTTAAACCTGAGGACTGTATAACTTCCCCGAAATATTCAAAATGGCCGACTTGCAGAATTTCACCATGTTTTGTGATAAGAGAGGATTTATTTTTTGGTTTTCTTTCCATATATTTGGTTTTATCATAAGAAATTTGTAACCCGGCTTTCTACGCAATTTCATGTAGTTTTTTTACGGCGAGAATGGCTTCAGTTCTGTTGTATGTGATGATAGCAATATCGTCTGCAAAGGCGAGACATTTGACATTTATTCTTTTTTTCTTTTTTGGTACCCACTTGTATGCCCTTCACGTGATATATATATATATATATATATATATATATATATATATATATATATATATATATATATATATATATATATATATATATATATATAACCTGCTCTTCTAATATTTTTGTTGTTCGTAATATACCTTTTTTTCTTCGACATGACGCAACGATTCAATATTGTAAAAACATATTAATTATTAAAATATATTAAAGTCAAAAAATTTCGATTTTCAAGTTTTGAACTGCTTATAGGCCACCTAGACCTGCTTTGCTAAGAAAACCTTTAGAGTAATCAAACGTTTGCAAAGTCAATTGTGTAATTCTATTCAAAAATTGCGAATTTTGGAATAGTAGTTAGTAAGTAATTAAGTAAATTCTAACCATTTGATTCTATTTTTTTCGGGCGGGTAGCACCTCCTAGTGCATATTCGTGCTCACTGGCTCAGCGACTAAACAAGTCCAAACCCATTAACCCATTAATTGCTATTTTTATTTGCCGGTTGATAGAATTCGTAGTCTTCGATTTCAACAACCGCTAAGACATTTCGGCTATATTTAGTCTGTAGTACCATGGTCGACATCAGGGACTTATATTTGTACAATATCACCAATTTGATCAGAAGGAAATTGTTTCCGTGAGATTCGTAACATTTTTGTTGGCTGCAATAGAAAATTCACCTTCGCGATGGCTCTTTTTATGAAAACTAACTCGTGTTTTTCAGTCAAGACTTGATGTGAAAACATTGTAGATTACAGGTCCTCTTCAATGTTTTCCTTTGAAATACGCTTTATGATCACCTTTCAATTTTTTTTTAAAGAATTACAGTTTCTCGAAGATGTTTTTCAGTTTTTTGTAGTATTGGCAATTTCTTGGAGTTCTCGAATTGAAAGTTCCAGAATTGGAAATCTAGGAACTTTGTATTTAACTGTAACGATGCTTTTCAGGAAATATCTATGCATCTTTCCATAGTGAATATTGCAAATATGATTGATTACTGAATCATCGTTATCTACGTCATTCTCCATCGTTATACGAGCAATATTACTAGTCCATAAAATTTTTAAAATATTGATTGCATATGTACGCTACTTCTTCAGCTGTTTCAATTTTCAAAAATCTTGATCACCATGCAATACTATTGAATTATAGTAGTCATCTATATTTGAAAGCTGATCTACCTGATTAGGAATATATTTTAGAGTATCATAAGCCGAACGGAATAGTGACCCGAAAAAATTCTCGGCTTACTGATGGCGGTGAGTTCGATTCCAAACTTGTTCTTGGGCAGTTCGGGATCAACTTTAAAGTCTAGGTCCAATCGGAGCTATATAGGTCTCTGACTTCCGCTCTCCGAACAATGATAATGATAATAATTATTTATGATAACATAATACTATATATTCCTCTCTACTGGTCTCAAAGCTACAATTAACTTCTCTTCATCATTAATATTTGAAACATTAAAACGTTTTAAACGTCTAAGATCCTAAAGAGTGTTTTAAGAGCGGAGGTCAAAGACCTAGTAGCTCTGTTGGATCTAGAGTTTAACGTCGATTCCGAACGGCCCAAGATTACGCGGGAATCGAACCCACCAGCACCAGTAAGCCGAGAGAATCGCTATACCGCTCGACCACGGATATAGTTAATTTTAAAAGAAACCACTTCAGTAAGTATTTTAGAGTATTTTCGGAAAAATTGAAACAATTATCTTCTTAATTACCCACAATTAATGCATTTAACTTTTCAAGAAATGGATCACTATATACGTCACTATTCATTCAATATAAATTACTATAGAATTGATGATGGAACAATATTTAGAATTTTCTCATATATTAACAACAATACGCATGACGCGCGTTTCGAAGTACTACTTCTTTATCAAATGCGAATTAACATATGTAATTTTATATACAATACTTATAGCTACTCTCACAGAACATACCTGGTATGTTCTATGACTAACCTGGAGTAAGTAACATAGAATACAACAGAAGTTTAACAAGAAAGAAAGAATCTTATACCTGAAATTGAACACAGAAAATCAGTTTATTAAGTCAAGTATACCAATTAAGAATGTAGGAAAAGATACAGAATAATTATACAAAATAAAATTTCTAAGAACAAATAAAAGTAATATTATACTTGAACATTGAAAAACATAAAATTGAAAGTAAATTAACTAAGAACTAGGTAATGAATCTGAGCTGCAACCTGGAGTACTGTCATTGAACATATCAAGTATAGGCCTAACATCAACCTCTAATTGGCTATTGAGTAAAAGTCCCGAATTTTAAATTCATTTATATGTAAGATTTCTAGAATATTTAGTTTGGAACCTTTATTACCTCTCTTTAATATTTTATACTCTATATGTGACTCTCCTCTATTAAGTGGTTGGCATAATGGGAATCTGGTTTTCTGCATATTCTAATTTGGGCTAACTAATTTGGAAGTGTCACTACCACAGTTAATTTTGTATACCCCACACATTTGATTTTTGTTAAATATTAACCTCTAATTGGCTATTGAGTAAAAGTCCCGAATTTTAAATTTATTTATATGTAACGTTTCTAGAATATTTAGTTTGGAACCTTTATTCCCCCTATTTAATATTTTAAACTCTATACCTATGTGACTCTCCTCTAATAAGTGGTTGGTATAATGGGAATCTGTTTTTCTGTATGTTCAGATAATCTAATTTGGAAGTTTCTAAAAGTTCTGCCTGTCTATATAAAATTTTTCACAACTATCACAGTTAATATACCCCACACATTAAGTTTTTGTTAATTTATGATTTATTATTTTTGATTATATTACCAATATTATTAAAGGTCCGAAAAGAAATATTGATATTGTAACTTGTCAAAACTGATTTTAAATTTAAACTAGGTGTACCAATATATGTTAACATACTAAATTTTGACTTTTCTTTGATAAAAGGTTAAACTTCAGTAACCGCTCTTTTAAAAATCTTTTTGTTAAAATTAAAGTGTTCATTATTTCTGGTTTGTATTCATTGTTTGAGGCTATTATGCTTTTTTCTTTGTTAAAATCACCCTTCAAAGCGGCAGATTGACAAGTCTATCAACCATACTATTGAATGACGACTTTTTTTGTTATATGGGTTGAATAGAATGGTGGGAACTATTATGAATTACTGTATCCGTATGCGACGGTTTGTGATAGATATAGAACGAATGTTTATTATTTCATTTTTTTTTAATTGTAAGATCTAACAAATTAATTGAGTTGTCATGTTCTTCTTCTAATGTAAATTTGATTTTTAGTTGTATTGAGTTAATGAAATTTTGAAAAGAATGAGTTGTGTTATCGAATGAAGTTGTGTTATCGAACTCATAAAGCAACAAATAATATCGTCAACACATCCAAAGCAATATAGAGAACGTTAGCTCAACGGATGGCTGTGGATAGTATTCTCTAAACTAAATTACTTAGAATTAACTTGCTCTAAATTACTATAGAATTATTCAAACACTTGCGTTTTATTTACATTTTAATTGTTATAACGTGGCGCGTTTCGTCGGTAAAACCGACTTCTTCTGACGTTTACGGAATATGATTGAACAACCATAATCATGGATTTATATTTTTATTATTTCATGATTTTTCAATATCATATTCTGTTAACGTCTGAAGAAGTCGGCTATACCGACGAAACGCGTCACGTTGTGACAATAAAAGTGAGTGAATGAAATTAAAGTGTTTGAATTATTGCATAGTTATAATGGATTTGTCCCAAGTATATGTCAATATTAATAATATTCAATATAAATTACGGCATCTGAAATAAAATAGGAAAACGTTACTAGCTCAATCAAAACGTTCTACCACTGAAATCGGTGGTACACCAACCTTCTGCATCATATAATATAAATAATGGATATAAAATAGAGATAAACAACTATATCCCGATTCAATACTAAAAAAGTGGATGTAAAACCGAAATTTTCAATTTCTTAGTTTAATTTATGCACAATAAATTAACCTGTCACAGCAAAATAAAATATTGTTTTTCCTATATAATAGAAACAGTTGGAAAAATTCAATACTCTCCTTTCTTTGAAAGTAGTTTCATAAAAATGATAATTTTCCATTTGTCATTATGATGACAATTATCATATAATTAATAATACATTAATCTATTATAAATGGGTGATTTTTTAAGCGTACTTTTTTTAAATCGATTAAAACACTCAATTTGCATCATATATTCAAAATTTTTATTGAATTGAATATAAACTTAAATTCAAACACTTGAACTTATGATTTACACTTTATTGACTACATAGCATGACGCGTTTCGTCGTTACAAACGAGTTCTTCAGATGCTTACAGAATAATGAAACTAGATTAATTCTGTAACATAGATTATTCTGTAAGCATCTGAAGAACGCGTTTGTAACGACGAAACGCGTCATGCTATGTAGTCAATAAAGTGTAAATCATAAGTTCAAGTGTTTGAATTTAAGTTTATATTCAATTATAATAGATTTACATTAAGTAAACGCCAACACTATTAAATATTTTTATTGAAATTGATAACTTGGCCTTTGCCAATTACATTTTAAAGATAACTTCATGAAAATGTTGTCCGCGGCTCCTTATCAAATGGTCCATTCGGATGGTCCAATTTTGCGTCACTTTTTCGAGCATTTCGGCATGTATTCCACGAATTACTCTAGTTATGTTATCTTGTAAAGCTTCAATCGTGTTCGGCTTGTCCACATGCACTAACGACTTTGCATAACCCCACAAGAAATAATCCATAGGCGTCAAATCGCATGATCTTGGCGGCCAATTCACAGGGCCATTTCGAGAGATAAGCTGCTCACCAAATTCATCCTTCAACATGTCATTGTTTCACGAGCTGTGTGGCATGTGGCACCGTCTTGATGAAACCACATGTCAACCAAGTTCAACTCGGCCAACTGGGGCAAAAAAAAGTTGCGTATCATGGCTCGATATCGTTCGCCGTTGATGGTAACGTTTCTTCCACACCAGCCCATAAACCACATCAAACTGTCGCTTTTTCGGGATGCATCGATAATTCTTGTATGGCATATGGCATCACTCCAGATGCGGCAGTTTTGTTTATTTACATATCCGTTAAGCCAGAAACGTGCCTCATCACTGTACACAATTTTTCGATAAGCCAACGGATTTTCATTAAGCTGTTCTAAGGCCCATTCACCAAAAATTAGACGTAGTGGTAGTTCAATTCTTGCAGAAGTTGAATTTTATAGGCTTTCAAACCCAAATCAACACGTAAAGTTTTCTATGTGGTTGAGTAACACATGCCCAATTGCTGAGAACGGCGGCGACGAATTGACAATTCACGATCCTCATTAACACTGTACGCTACGGCTTCAATATTCTCTTCAGTACGCACTATATGCATGCGAGACAATGTTCCAATGTCCAACAAAGTAAACTTGGTGCGAAATTTTGTGATAACAGCACGAATTGTTGATTCACCAGGTCGATTATGACGACCATAATACGGTCGTAACAAACGTTACACATTTTTCACAGAGCACCAATTTTGATAGTAAATTTCAACAACTTGTAATCGTTGCTCGTTTGTAAGTATTTGCATAATGAAATGGCAGAGTATACTGAAAACTTTTCACTTCGACAGATGACGTTTGTATGCCATTACCAATCAGTGTCTATAGATATATAATAGATAAATATATAATAGATAAAATGGCAAAAATACCTACTTGATGTAGCTTTCAAGGCAGTTTTCCTTATATAAGTATTTTTTCAGAGGAATAAAAAATAGTAATATATTTTTCTTTATATTCCTAAATTTTAATGGCTAACGATTATAGTCCTGTCCAATTCGTTATTTCTCTGAGATGAATTAATACATACAAAATATGGGATAATTCAAACACTTCAATTTGATTGTCACTTTTATTATATAATAACCCCAGGTAGCAAGGTGACGTAACATGACATCTTATTATAGTCAATTTTGGTCAGCGACGTCATTCGACCTTTGAATGACGTCTTTTTAACGTCAGATAACGACGTTTATATGGTGACAGCAGATGACGTCATCATAGTACTCTTTTAGTGAATTTATGACCGTTAATTTTTTAAGAAATGACAAATGTTCTAATTCTAAATGCCATAAAACGTAATTTAACGACGTCTTTTTAACAGTTGAAAATGGCGTCTTGAGGCAGTGACATTTCGACGTCACTTCTCACATATTGAAACCAATATAGGACCGTCATATTACCGTCAGCTTGCTACCTGGGAACGTGACTCGTTTCCTCAGGCTACCGACTTATTCTTCAGACGCTAACAGAATATAGTTTGAAAATCGAAAAAATTGTATATGAATACGGACAGAATTCAACAGAATTTGATTGAAATCATCATCTCTTAGCGTCTAAAGAAGTAAGAACCCGACGAAACGCGTCACGTTATATACAAAACACCTGTAAATCAAATGTAAGTGTTTGAATAATCCTAGATTCATTATAATGGATATGCACCAAGAAAATGCCAGTAGTATTCAATACCTAGATTAATTAACTGATATTATTAATTTTTCTTCCTTTTCAGAAAGAGCGCAGCAAAGACGTATGATGTGGTCTTAGATGACAGAGGATCACTCCTGGCGAATAATCCTTCCGAACAAATGACGTTTAATTTATACACTTATTTATATTTTGTCTATCGACTATGCCACAAGTTGATCTTGTGGCGTCCTTTAACTATTTTTTTAATGTTCTGTGATATTCCTAAAGAATTTTATCCATGTGTATAGTTTTTAAATAACGAAAATGGGTGTTTCAAAACAAAATACATTTTCAGACAGAGTTTTGTGATAATTCAACTAGTTGGCAACATTTTCGTATTACCAAACTTTTCATAAAGATTACTTCTTTCAATTTATTAGGTAAATTTTTTAATCAGTATTTATTGTTCTAAAATATAAACTTCTCAATTGAATGCAATATATTCAAAACTTTTAATTTGATTGGTACATATACAATTTTAATCAACCATAACATATGTACATTTTTAAGAGAGAACAGCCCAGAAATATTCAATTTTAAATATTGACTGAATGTCACGTTTTTGAAACACACCATATGATAGCTAAATTTTAAAATTAGATGAATTTTAGTATATGTAGTTTAATTAATGTATTTATGTATTTATTCAAAAATATATTGTAGGTGATTGAATAAAATATAAAATTTTTATTCGTTTTCAATTTTTTATTGTTGAAAACTTATTATATATATATATATATATATATATATATATATATATATATATATATATATATATATATATATATATATATTCTCTCAGTTCAATTGAATTGAGTTTAGGTCAATGCAATAGAGTTGAGTTCAATTGACACATTAAGTGTATCAAAAATATACACATAAATAATTCAATTCGCTGCATACTTAAATTAACAAAAGTAAACTTAATTAAGTTACAAAAGTAGGTAATTGTAATCCATACAATGCACCATATTTACATAATTTTTTAAATATTTTATATAAATGCATAAGATTCCTCAATTAGTTACCAATCCTAGGTAATCATCCATTAGAGTTCCTATTGCAAACTGAAATAAATAGAATTAATACATTTCTAAATATTTTAAGTAACCTATACTTACAATTCCAGAAGCATCTACTCTAGTTCCTACAATTTTCAATCTAATTTCTCCTTCAGCTGCAATAACAATATCTTCTTCTTTAGTCTTATAACATTGGGGGTTCATATTAGGACAGAATTCCATTTCTGCAGGAATTGACTTAAAAAAAATATTACTGATTCAATCAAAATTCAATAATACATTTCGAGTCTTATATATATATAAACAAAAGTGAACATATAGCATATCCCGCAGTCGCTACCAATTGCTGTATATGTACCCTGTACTCATCAGAGAAATATATTAAGCTAGACTTAATTATCAAAATAGGTTATGATATATTTATATATTTATATATATATATATATATATATATATATATATATATATATATATATATATATATATATATATATATATATATATATATATATATGACAACTTTAATATATTCAACAATTTGTGGTGTATATACCACTACAGTGGTCCCCCAATAATCTGACACCCCCAGTATTCCAACTTCAAGCCTATCAGTGTTGACTTTAGGTAAGAACACTAAATATAATTTTAACAAATATTCATTTTACAACTAAATTTTACTTTCAATATTTTCATACATCTTGAACTAATTAGTTCATGTAATTAATTTTATTTATACTTCCAAATATTACATATTTTTCAAAGTACATTTGTTTGTACAAAATTTGTTTTTTATTAAAACGTAAGCTCTATATTATGCTGTTTAATCAACTAAATCTGGCATAACTATGTATTATGAATTGTAGTACAAACAGAATTTTATGTTTTGACCTGCAATTAATCAGATTACAAGAAACTCTTTTTCAAAAAATTCTGGACTATAGGGGTCTTAGGCAGTGCTCTATAATCCGACAATGCCCTGCAAAACATTTGTCAGATAATTGGGGTTACACTGTAATTCATTTGTTAAAAGAAATCTTCACTTACGTGGTGGGAAATAAAACACGATAGCGGACCTATTTCAGCAAATATCCCTACCTGAAAATTGTTTATTGAAAAAACATTATTAGTAGAAAAAAGTGATATACCAAAAAATTACATACTTTGTTAACTTGTCGTACTACGGCATCTAACACTTCTCCTTTGAAAGGTCTGAACACAATGGCTTTATATTTGACAGGATATACGACAAAACCTTTTCCGGGCAATATTAATCCTGCCCCTATACTATCTATAGTAGTTACAGCAATAACAAAACCGTACCTAAAACAATATTATCTATATACATATATATCTTATAAAAAATATACTGAATTACTTACTTCCCAGTGCACGTTCCTTCGACTTCGGTGTACAATCTAGTTTTAACCATTTCTAATAATTGAGGTCCGAAATACTGAGGATGTAAGAGAATTTCATGTTCCAAAGATATCTGGAAAGCTATTATTCATATATTTCTGTAATAAATAAAATTTACGTAAGACATGTGCGTAGTTACTTACATGGAAAAACATGATTGATTCTTTATTTTTATATTTATATGGTAAAAAGTTATAAATAAATATAAAAGTGAGGTTATGTTATAAATACAACTTTTTGTTGTTTTGTTTGTTCACCGTAAATAGCAAATTCAAATAAAACGTACGACCACAGAACAGTAAGTATTATTCAAAAACCATATCACAACCTAACTCTACGTACAAGACATGAACATCCACTTGGCAACGCTGCATCAGCTCATTCCGGTAGGCCGATCGATCTTCGAACATCGGTCTACTGCATGTTATAATTGCCTTTTCAGAAAACTTTTCAGCGAAACGGTACTTTGTATAAAAAAATAGTTTCAACAAAAATTGTAGATCATACAATTGTCTATAGAAATTAATAATACACTTTTTTTCTAAGAAGAACTATGTCTGAATTAATGCGATTCAAAAAGCGATTGTTTTTATAGTATGTTCACTAACAAGTTCACTTTATCAATTAGAATTGACAATATACTATAAATTTCATTATCTGAACCATCATTCTCAGTTGAGAGTAAGTTTAATGCATCTGTCAATTCCTTTAAACCTTGATTAAGATGTGTACAGATATTTGGTTGGTTGAATGATTCTGATATTATATTTGTAACGAGCAAGCAAATTTTCCAGTTGAGACCATCCAATTAATTTCAGTTGTAAAATCCATTTTAAATCATTAGAAGACAGTTTATTTTTATTAATAAAAACATTTACATGCATATCTGAATTTACCAAAATCTGATCAATTATTTGTATACTGTTCATTTTTGAACATTCAGTTACGTGTGATGGAAAATCTAGAGAGTAAAAAAAAATGCAGTTATTTTCAAAAATTTTTATATTCCACGATTTACATATTGAAATCTTTTTTTATAATTGGATGTTAAATCAACAAAATTACAAATTGAATCGGAGTTTTCAAAGACTTCATTCAATTTCTCACAACGTTCCTTCAATGCTATGATTCTTTCAGCTGGATCTTTTCTTTTAGCGTGGACGGTTTTTGATAAGCAGGGGTGGTGAATTTGGAAACATACTTGGCACTGCATTTAAATTGAGTTTAACTTAAGCAGATATTGCCTCCGTTGATCCAACTGGCAAACGATGAATACTTACTCTGATGAGTGCTCTCTCTGGAAAATGTTTGGCACAAACTACAGAATATTTTGTGGGGGTCCATGATGCCCTAGGAATATTTTTTAGCCATTGATTCATTAGATATTCATCCTATGGAAAACGAAACAAAGAAACTGGTGATTCGCCGGACTCGAGGTAAGTTTTGTAGTTTGACTTGCATACAGGCACACAGCAATGCCTTGGCATGTTAATTTTTGTACTAATATCAAGAACAAGACCTATAAGAAATTAGTTCTAAATAACTACTAAATCTAACAAAGGATAAGTAACTCTACTAATCACAAAAAAGGAACAATTCTAGTAAATAATGCTTTTGTTAATGTCTGAACTACTCAGTCAAAACATCAGTGATCGGTAGCTATTTACATACAATTTCCAAAGGTATTCCTTAGTCTGTTGCTGAAAAAAACACAGTAGCACAACAACTAAAACCAGGATTTTTGTGTTTACACAATTATGAGATGGAAAAAGTTAGATATTATTTCTATCTCTCCTGGTATAACCTAAAAAAGCACAACTTGAAACACAACAGATACTCCTGTTTATATACGAAATTTGTGGGAAATTTCTTTTGCTTATTTTTCACAACTTCAAACATTAGCACTTTTCACAACTTATTTTTGGATTTGTATGTTATTTCTCTCTTTAAATTGCGATTTAGTCGGTCTACAAACATAAGTCCTGTAATGGCGTTTTTAATGGTTTCTGTTCGTTGCTACTGAATACATTGCCATTTAACGAGAAAAATAATATTTCAATCCAAACATAAGTTGTGTAAAGTGTTATTGGTTGAAGTTCTGAAGAAGAACTTTTTGTTTTACATATATTTCAATAAAATATTCAAGTTGTTCAAACTTCATATTTACAAGCTAATAAACGTTTTAGGTGTAATATAACTATTAGGTGTTCCTCTTAGAAAAAAGAAGTATAAATAATTTCTGTATATAGTTGTATGATCTACATTTTTTTTCAACACTATTTTTTATATAACGTAGCATTAAGCTGAAAATTTTGTGAAAAAGTAATCATTATTTGAAGCTATCCCGTTGTTCGAAGATGGATCGGCCTACTTGAATGAGCCGATGCGACGTTGCCAATTCTATATTCATGGTTTGGAAGTAAGTTTAGGCTCTGAACTATGATCACGACTACGATGGCCTTCTAGACATGCTTGTAAACCACATAATAAAAATCGTATGTGGTTCTCGAGTCAGAGGGTTAGTGAAGAGTCAGAGTTACACTTACAATGAAAAATTGGACAGAGAACTTGTGTTTTGTAGTATTTATTCAGTTTGTTAATAAAGAATTGGTTGTTGATTTGTAAATTTAGTTATGGGAATTCATCCGTCGAACCCCAAAGTCGAGTACGTTCTCGAATCATAGCATTCAACATAGCACAGTTTTCGGATAAGTATTCGACCACAGTATGTGATTCTAAAAGCATTCGATTCTGTCCTTCATTACTGTTTTATAAAACTTGTTCCACTCAAAATACTATTGTCTAGACCTGCCCAATTTATAGTCACCGCGTTAATGGAACATAGGTATCCTAATATATGGTGTGTTCTGCGCTGAAAATACAGCTTATTAAAATGATAAACTGTTATACCAAAATTTAATATATTTTGTCACGAGCTATGGCATTTGCTAATTCACAGCTTTTATCATTTTGTGTATCCAAATTTTATGAAGATTAAACGGACAATTTATTTCCATATATTTTTAAGAAATGAAGTTAACGGTCATGTGTTTAGTTACGCAGGATACATTTCTAAATTTGTACACTTGAAATTACAGTTGGAAGTATTTCATCAAAAATTTCAAAGATTTATTGAGTAGTGTTCACAACAATTTGAAACGTGTCGTTATTTGTGAAGTAACATCACAATATTTTTTTAGTATTGTATACAAAATAAAATGATTATAATTTCTGTGGAAAACCAGGATAGAACTACATCAACGATAACTTATTAATAACGCACAAATGACAAATTTTGTCATCAATTTTTCGAATAGTTTCCTTTCTTTATGAACTAGCGAGAAATCAGTTGAGATTATAACCACTTAAGAAGAACCTATCTTACCTAATTTCTTGCAAAGACCAAAGTATGAGGAGTATAAAATATTTTGAATCAAATCGGGACCAGTGCGAGCAGAAAGACTTATACTGATATTGTTATTGCTAATTATAGTTTTTTTTGCTTTTCGATATCAAATTTACTCTTCTTATAGAATATATATTTCTTCTATCAAAGTAACAGTTACAACTTTCATTTTTCAGTTCAATTCTTCACAAAGTAAAACATATTTAACAAGTGAAAGCTGATGACATATCGAACAATATGACAATCGAATATGACAAGCCGTTTAACTTTTTCAACAAAATTCACCTAAACTGGCTAAGTGGTTGTTTATTAAAAAACGCCCATGCAATGTTGAAAATTTCCTAACTTCATAACAATTCGGTATTACTGTTATAGCAGTCAGAGCCGGACTGAAATTAATTGATGAACTGTAACAATTGTTAATTATGTTTATCTAACAAACAATATTTTCGTTTAATTCAATTAATTTGTAAATTAGTACTGAAAAGATAATACTTTTGGGTCATTGTTCTTGTGCAAAGTAATAATATTTGTCATTATTTGATGAAAATCTGACAACAGTGCGTGACATATCAGGACTGACGCTAGCGGTTTTGTGCTCAATTTTTCTTCTCGTTTTGTTGTCTTGTTGAGGTAGTTAGGCGTTCAGTGGTTTTTCATATTTGTTTACTGAATTTCAGTATTCAACAATGGGAAGCAACCCAACTTTAAAAGTCAAAAATTTAAACAGCTCGTAAAAATTTAAGAAATAATGCTTGTTACCTAAGTGACTAACTTATTCAAGATGATTGAAAAATCGGAACAAATAGATATAAACAACATTTGCCGTTCCTGCATGGGTACGAATGCAAAGATGCAAAATGTTTTTGAAAATAAAGAATATTTTAAAAATAATAAGATGCAATTAGCTGATATGCTAATGGCTTGTGCATCAGTTCAGGCAAGTATAATTTTTGATATTGAAATAAAATAGATACAACTTTTCTGATTATATATATATATATTAATTTTTTAAATAAGAATTAAGTACCTAATTTTTGTTTTCATTTTTATATACTACTTACAATTTACCATGAATTTATTCAATAAAAAGGTAAAAACACTCACTTAGCATTTTTAAGCATGTTTAGGTTATTTTATGTTTTGAAATATTCCACTTTCATTCAGCAGGTTACTTCTGAGGATGGATTACCACATTTGATGTGTTCTTCATGTGAAGGGAAGCTAATAACAGCATATGATTTTAAACAATTGAGTGAGAAATCAGATGTACTTTTAAGAGATTTTCTGAAATCAGTACCACAAGTGGAAAATGTGAAACAAGAAGATATTGTTATTCAACCTGACTTGGCAAATGATATTTCAAATGTAGATGCTCATGATGCAGTGGATAATGAAGATGATGTGGATATTGATATTGATATGGGTAATCCAGATTACTCGGATAGTGATTTTGAAGAACCTGAACCAAAAAAAACTAAGAAATCAAAAAATAAGCATATTTGTACATATTGTGATAAAGTACTACGTACAAAGAAAGGACTGAAAATTCATGAAAGAAAACATATAAATGATAAGGCAAAGGTATTGAAACTTAGCGTAATCCAATAATTTATAAATTGAGTCTGAAATTTTTTGAAAGTTTTACTTAATCTTTGTTTTTTCATTATTGTAGTCAAGTAAAAAAGAACCTAAAGAAGGAAGAAAAACAAGATCTTCTAAAGATTATTGTGAAGATGTTAAGGAAGAAGTCAAAAGTGAAGATATCTGTGTTGATAATCTTTTGGAAACTGAGATAAAGGATGAACAGGATTTGGGTGTAGAGGGTGAAAATGATCAAGGAAGAAAAGAATCTCTAGACTGTCAATTCTGCCCTAAAAAATTAACTACTCCAGCTGGATTGAAGATTCATATGAGAAAACATACTGGAACAGATCTATCAGTTTGCGAGGTGATGTATATTCAAATTCTATATACCATTTTGAGATTAAAAAAGTTTATATATATATATATATATATATATATATATCATAAAAGAAATATTTCTTAAATATTTCATTCAGTGCTATTAGCACAAAAAATTTCATTTCCTTATATATTTATATGTATATATATATTAATATAATATTTATTCAGTAATTGATTAAAACTAATACAATCCGTTTCTTGGTTTCTTGCGCCGTGTGTGGCCAACTTTTGTACAAGCACATAGTGCTTCTGAAAGAATAAGTAGTATTCATAAGAATGCTTTAAAGTGAATTCAATTGAAATCATTAACTAAAAATCAAATATACCAAATGAATTAGGAGAAAATGAAAGGAAAGTAAATTTCTTAAACTTAATAACTCAAGATAAAACCCAAATCACACTCAAGATGTCACCTTAAATAATTTTGTTATGAAGTCATTTTTATCTATTACTTTGGAGGGTTAACTGTGATAACTCTCAACAGACACATAATGAAGCATTTAAAGAATTTACTATTTAATTTACAACAACCTATTTAAATCTGCTAGGTAGTCTAATTGAAATAACAATATCACCAGTTGCGTATATTGGTTGAAATTTCGTGTTACTTTAATATTTCAGTAGTCTATTGAAATTCGTAATTGCTGAGTAATATGAACCCTTCCGATATATTCTGAGTTGGTGTTAAGTAATATTGAATATCGAGCTGTTTTTATAAATTAACGTTATGATATAATAAATGAATAAAAAATATAAATAATCATTATTATAATATTTGAAATTTGTTTAGTCCAGTAATAGTTAAAATGTTAATTTCCTTGATAATCCTTCTGCATTAATCAGTCTTCTTTAAACCTAATAGGATCCAAACAGCTTGCTTTTGACATTTACATGAGCAAAATTTACGTCATCAGCAAAACTTATTAGTAATCCAAATAGCTGGCAATTCCATGTCATTGTGATTGTTTTAGATTGTAATTCAAGTTGTTTTTGTATTTGATTATTAAACATTGAATGGATTTATAAGAGCCAATAATAACTGTTTTATTCATTTTATGTTTAACTTCAAATCTAGGTTTTAAAAGAAGTTATTGAAATTTCGTCGTCTTTTTCACAGATATGCAACAAGTCTTTCACAAAAGCAAGTCATTTGAAACGCCACCAACAAACTCATGGATTAGCTGAAGTTCCTGCAACTGGTACAACCAAAGAAAAGAAAGTAAGGATATTCAAATGCTTCATAGATACTAAGACTTTTAATAGACTATGATTCATTCATATTCTAATAATAATAATGCAATTTGGAAGTCAGAATTTATTCAATTTAGCAATGCAAAATTAAATTATAATTGAGTTGAAACACAACAAAGTGAACAATGTATAATCAAGGAATATACCAATTTCTTACATATCTCATATTCATTAATTGAATATTCATATGAATAAGGAAGTTATTTGCTATTCACTCCTCAAAATGTATGATTCAATGAAATTGAAAGAGATTCTTAATTCAAAGACCCAAACCTTGCGTATTTGAAAAAGGAAAGTGCTGCTGTAGATTTGTTATAAACATCTCACATGAGAAGAATTCAGCATTACATAAGTTCATAAGTAATTAATATAAGTTCAATTGTGATTTCTGTTACTTCTGGTTTGAATCAACAAATATGTTTATTTTTCTTATAAACTAGAAGAACGCCAATATGATTCTGTCTGAAAGGGCTTTTATTGTATCAGAGTTAAATACCAAGTTTACTTTTGAGTCAAAAAAAAACTACTCGAAAGCCTAGCAATGGTTAATATGCTTCTTCTGGTAAAAGGTAAATCGTAAATTTCTTTGAGAGTAGACGTGATTATTGGAAGCTCTCATAGTGAGACAAATTTATTGAGTAAAAATATTATCTTAAAATCGAAAGTGAGTTCAACGGTAAAATCGGAAGTTCGCTTTCGGTGGGTGCAAAAATTTGTGAAAAATAACTTTGAACTAAGGGTAGAATCTGAAAATAAATAACATTCTCGCCCACTCCAACAAATCGACAAATTATTATCGGTGTACCGTTGATGAGAACGGTCACAAAAAATGATAAACAACAACAGGTGTTTAAAATATTAAGATAAACAAGAAGAGCATAAGTTGTAACTTAGAAGGCGATAAATACGTCCTTTTTAATTGCGGTAACTGTGAAGCTACACAATGTAAAACATGCGGTGACTACACGGCATCAGAGGAAAATTGTTTCCCAGTCAGTAAACGTAGGGTCATCCTATACTATAAAAACTGTAAAGAAAGTGAATATGGAAACGGAAGAATCACAGAAATTATACAAAAAAAACAAGAAGCTAAAACAAAAAGTGAAAAACTTAAAAATGGCTATTATGCTACGAAAATAAGAAGTAGAAACCCAAGCATGTAAACAAGAAGAAGAAATAGAAAAATCAACTAAGGATAACCAGAAAATGAAGGAACATATTCTTTCATTAGAAGAACAAATTAGAAAACTGGAAAAAAAACTTCAAAGAAAAAACGAATTAAATGAGCAAAATATGCAAAGCAAACTGCAGGTAAAAAAACTAGAACTAGAACTGAAAGAAAAACACTCTGAAAATTCAGCATGAGTATGCAAATTAAAAACTTAATAAGGGAAAATGCTAAATTAAAATCAGATAATAACAAAATATTGATTTCCTCAACAAAAGAAAATAACTTATCCACAGCGCAACAATTGACCACACAAAACATAGACTATAAACAAATATACTCTACCCAGAGCAAATACACTGTCTGAGCTAGAAAACAAGTTTGATGCAAAGCTTCGAAGTTTGACTCTAAATTTCGATAAAAAAATTTCGGAATTACGAAGCCAAGTAGTTCAGTCGCGCCAGGCAAGGAAGTATAGTGAAGTAGATGGAACTGCAAAACTAGCTACAATTGGGACCCAACAAAATAATACATCCAACAATTTGTTGGATAAAACCCTCTATGAAACCACACTTGAAAAAGAACAAAGACATTTAATGGAGAATATAATTAACCTCTCTGAGGTGGACACAAACAGAACCATAGAGGTTACTAATGTGAACGAAGGATCCAGAGGTTCAATAAAAAAATCACCTGAAAATTAAAGGGAACGAACAAAAAACAAATCAGAAAACATAAACAATGGACCATCACAAATAAATAACATCAGAACCTAAAAATGCAAATAAAAGAGCAATTAATGCAGGCCTAAGAAATAAAAGCTTCAGAGGAACTGGTCAAGGGAAAAATATAATAAAGGGGTAAAACAATTGAGTCATACACATATTTGCAAACTGGACCCAAATCTTAAAGAACAGCATATTATTCAACATGTGAAGACTAATGGAATCAATGATGTTCAATCTATCAAACTTCAGAATAGTTATCATTTAGAATTAGTGTTCAAAAAAATGACACAGGAAAATTAAAAAATACTGACATTTGGCCTGAGGGTGTAATAATAAGTCCTTCTTTATTCCGACTATATCAGCACAAAAATCAAAATTCATAACACTAAATCTCAAGCAAGGAACCCAATAACTAAACCGTAAGAACATAGAACTAAAGTTAATTTTTCAAAATATCCAGTTTATAGGAAATTGCATATTGAGGATTGACGATTTCGTACAAAGTCATGATGTACATTACTTTGGTGCCTGCGAACACTGGAAAAGCACAGAACAACTTAGATGCTACCAGATTGAGGGATATCAGTTAGCAAAAGCTTTCTGCAGAGGGAAAGGCCAACATGGTGGCACTGCCATTTATTGTAGAAGTGATGTGACATTCAAACCCAGATTAGACATTAATACTTTAAGTATACCTTTTGAGTTTGAGTGCTGTGCGATTGAGGTGATGTTCGGGGATCAGAAGGTACTCATCATAATATGCATTTATAGACCACCTTCCTCTGTAAGAAAAATTTTCTTTGAGAAATTAGAATCCTTATTTGATAAAATATGAATTGGAAATATGAATCATATTATGGGCGATTTTAATATAGATGTCCTTAACACTAAAAATAAAGAAACTCATACTTTATATCATTTGTAAATAGTTGTAATAGTAAACTTCTATATAATAAACCCACTAAAATAGGAACGATGGGCATAGGCACTTGTATTAATAATTTGATATCAGACTTGGAAGGCGAGCACACCACTATAGTACAGTCTCATATCTCAGACCATTTAGCTCTCGTGGCGGTTTTCAAAATTAGTAGTAAAAACAAGGCAAAGGAAAAAAGGGTTGAAATGAGGCATTTCAGTAATATAACTGAACTGTCTTTCATAAACGACTTGAAAGAAGTTGATTGGAATGAAATTTTCTATTGCAAACCATATCAAGTCAACGAAATGTGGCAGCATTTTTTCAGTAATTTTTTTTACACTTTTGAGAGAAATTTCCCCAAAGTCTGGATCTCTCCTAAGAAAAAACCAAAAAACCAAAATATAAAAAGTCAACTATAATCTATCAATATAAACAGATACTTGATAAGTTATATACAGTTTCAACTTGTAAATCCGAATTTATAGATCTATATAGAAAATTTAAAGAAGAATATGACAACAAACTTCAAGAAAGCAAGAAAATTGAACATCAGGAAAGAATACAAAAAGCTAATAATACATCCGAAGCTGCATGGCAGATCATACAAACTGTAACAGGTAAAACACACAATAAAACAACAAAAAGAACAGGCCACCCATTAAAAGTAGCCACCCTACTGAATAACCATTTTGTTGAAAAAGGCAAAAATATTGCTGAAGTACACACTTATATATATTGAAAACTATAGATATAAGGACAAACAAGCTAGAAAACTCTTTTTTCATGTACGAAACAACAGAAAAAGAAATACAAAAAATTATAAAAAAAGATCAAATCAATAAATATCAACATGGTTTCACAAGAAATAAGAGCACAGAAACAGCTATATATGAACTAGTCCAAACTGTACTTGAGGCACTGGAATAGGGTATATTTCCACTGGGCTTATTTCTAGACCTAACTAGTGCTTTTGACTGTGTCGAACATAAACAACTTCTATGGAAGATGGAAAACTATGGTATCAGAGGTGGAACTTTGAGATTGATAGGTAGTTATTTAGAGAATAGAATACAAAGAGTAACTGTTGAGGAGGAGGGTGAAGTATTTTGCTCTGATGATAAAGTCTCTTCAATAGGAGTTCCTCAAGGTAGTATATTAGGACACTTTCTATTCGTTATATACATAAACGACCTACCTGATCTCATTGAAACAACACATATTTATATATGCAGATGATACCAATATAGTACAAACTGCGAGCACTATAGCAGAAACTATAGATGAAAGTTTGACAGGATGTATCATCTTTAAAACTGACTGCTCAAGGAATAAATACCCAAAGGAGATCGAATTAGGCGACTCATATATGGAAATAGTAAACTCAACGAATTTTCTAGGCGTTCAGATCGACTCTAATCTAAAATAGTTCGGTCACATTGATTATCTGAACAAAAAATTGAGTTCAGTAAGTTATACTTTTAATGTACTAAAATCTCATGTAGACCAGAAGACATTTCTAACGCTATATTATGCAAATTTTTACTCCCAGTTGAATTATGGGATTGTTATTTGGGGAGGAACTTCATACACAAATAGAATATTTAAAATTAAGAAACTGGTCATAAGATATATATTTCATATTCAATTTAGAATGACCTGCAGAGGAATATTCAGACAAAATAATATGCTGAACTTAGAAACAGGAATAGAACATGTCAAACTAGGCTATATGTGTGCACACCTCACTGTTTGAGTCTAACTGAAAATAATGTAAGATACATGTGTGAGGCACTACAATAGTCTCCCAAAAGAATTCCATATGACAATGGAACAAAAACAATTTAAGAGGAAAGTTTTCAAATTTATTGTAGACTGTGAGCTGTACACACATGCTGAATTTTTTGTATTTTGTAAACGAAGGGGAATGGATAGTTGGTATGATTGAATAGGGGTTGAAACCACCTGCTCTTGGAAGTAGTTTTATTTTGACACTGTCCGCTTACTGTAAAGAACAAATTTTCTGTTACTTGTATTACTTACAGTTTATAATGGAATAAAGACACATTATTATTATTTTTCAGTTACTTCAATGCGAATTCTGTGATAGAACTTTCAAATATCGAAAAAGTTTCAATCATCACATGCAGACTGAACACGGTGTTGATGGTGACGATAGCGATGTCTGTTTATCTACTATTGCGGAAAAGGCCAAAAAGGAGAAGGAAGAAAAGCAAAATCGGAGTACCGACGCCGATACTGGTGAGATTTTTTTTCTTCTATCTATTATGATTTTTCAGCCAGGTTTCAGATATTTGTTAAATGAGTACAAGCATTTACCGCAATCCTTGTATTATTCTACAAATATTATCAAATTTGAGCTGACAAAGCAAATTATACAATAGGGATACATTGAAAGTTTATATCACCACTTTAATTACGTGTGAAATACCAAAATCTCTAATTTAGATATGTAGATCTTTATTAAATACTGTAAATGAACACAAAGTTGTCACAGTGTATTAGATAGATTTTTAAATGAAATAGTTAACAATGAAATTCTAAAATTTGGAAATATGTGTAATAATACTATTCTTGAATAAAAAAGAAGTATAAGATGAACGAATATTTTTTGGTGAATTATACATGTAGGCTTCCTTATAACAGGGATACTTTCTTCCAAAACCTTATTTTATGCTATCATTCAGTGTGTATTGGTCTTTGTTTCTTGTATTGTATCTTTGTTATCTTGTATGTAGAATTTTTCTGTATACAATGTCACTGTTTGATATATTGTGATCTATTTTGTACACCAGCACACACAGTTCCAGACAAATAAGTTTCTTAATTGGCATAATTGGGTATTGTTGGTATAATTGAGCTATATAGTTTCATGTTTCTTTTATATATCTCTTGCTTTTTACGGAAGACATGACTGATGTTCCTGATTCTGCTTGTCAAATGGATATAGTTCATACAGATTTCTCTAAGGCATTTCATAGGATGAATCTAAATATATTATCTGTAGAACTTGATACTATTGGAATTTGTGTCCCTATGTTGTCCAGGCTCAGAAGCTTTTTATATGGTAGAACTCTAATTGTTAAATGCAAAAATTTTCTATCTAGATGTATTGAGGTGTCCTATGTTGTGCCACAGGGTTCCCATTTTGGTCTGATATTGTTTAACATTTTCATTAACGATATTTGAAACGCGGTGACTAATAAGCTTCTGCTCTATGCCGATGACATGAATATCTATTCCACTGTTGACGTTGCGGCTTTTCAGGATTTCGCAAAAAGATTTCTGCAGTTTGTCAGTGTGGCGTCATTTAAGCTATTTACATCTGAACATTGATAAATGCCAACAAATCACTTTTCATCATGTTGTGTTTCCTCTGGTCTGTCAGTATCGTTTCGAATGTTTAGATGAGGCAGGATTGAAAGGGGTTTTCTCTATACCTGATTTAGGTATAATCTTGTATGACAAGCTTAATTTTCAAGAACATTTGAAATATATCGCTGACAAATCTTATCGTATGCTTGGCTTTGTTATTCGAAGATCCTCGTGTTTCTCGCGTAATACTCTGAAGCTGTTGTATTGCTTTCTGGTGACATCCAATTTGTATATACTCCCCATTCTATCAGTGCGCTGTAGGTTCTTTGGAGAGGATTCAGAGGAAATTCTTGTGGTACTTATCTTTTAAAGCCAAATTGACATTCAGACATGTACTATGCCCGTGTCGTGTTTAACCTTGACACTCTTCAGGTTAGAAGATGGAATTTGGACATATGTCAGGTTATAAAATTGTTAATGGTATTATGGATTGCACAGATCTTCTGTCAAGGGACAGGATTTGGGTGCCTTTTAGACTTATAACTATCCTCTCAATTTTTTTTTGTGCTGATCAATGGTGGTGGTAAACAGGTTGGTTTCATGTTCTGACTTCTTTAGTCAAGATTTCAAATGCTTCAAACGACGTGTTCGTGTCTATTTATGTGCTAAATGTTATGATTTTGTAAATAGATCTCATTTTTGAATTTTGGTGGTCAGTGCTCTGGTTCTGAACATGGATTTCTTTTCCTTTTTTGCATATTTTGATAATTTATGTTTTATATAAGTATATTATGCTATTTTGATTGTTTTGTCAGTTTAATTATTATGTTATTATTTAATTTATTATTTTTTGCATTTTTATATTCTGTTAGTTTTGAATTGATTTTGTTATATATATTTGAAGGGGGTTTCTGGCCGTCAACTTACAGTTGTACAAATGTTATACATTGTTTTATTGAAAATAAATAAATGAATATTACAAGTTGAATATATTTTTTATTGCTCTATTTTGAAGTATTTGTAGGAGGTTGATATTGTATTGTATTGTGATTCCCCATAGTGCATATAGATAGCTAAAAACACTACTTGTGCGTTATAGAACTTAAGTTTATTTTTATCATAAAAAAATACGTTTATCTGATTAAGTGATGTCCCCAGTTCAATCTTTCATTTGTCATAAGACCAAGGTATGTGTGATAAGGGACTTTTTCGATGATTTTGTGGTTTATTTTTATATTAATGTTTAATTAGTATTATCACATTTAGGAACAACATCAACACTATTTTGTACATTTAAAATTCATTTAATTTTGACGCCATTTTGAAAGTATCTTCTGCACTTCAATTACTTTTTTTGGCATTTCAGAAGTTCATTTACATTTGATTACTTACTTTGTTATATTTATTTACTGCTGAGTTGATTTTTGTCTTTGTGACTATTGATCCTTTATTCTAGCAATGTTATATTTTTGTTCTATTCAAATCTATGAAATGATTATTTTTAATACTATGATCAGATATTCTGCTGACACTTTAGCTTTGTACGCTTTTCAGACCTCAAAGTATTATTTGTTCACTTCCTAAAGTTGACAAACTCATTTTTGCACTCGAGATAAGAAACTGTGCTTATATAAATTATTAAAAATTAGAATTTCGTCGTCCAATAAATAAAAGTCTAAATATTTTTCAGTGGAAACCGATGATGATTCCAAATTTGACAAAGATGACGAACTGTTTCCGTCGCCTTCCGACAAGAAACGCCCCACAAAGGTGCATACCTGTCATGTGTGTCAAACGGAATTCACAAGAGCAAATCATCTCACGCGGCACATGATCCTTCACCGTGCCGTTCTGATCCATAAATGCACTCAGTGTGACAATGCATACGCCACCGAGGAACATCTCAAGAAGCACGTAGAAGAGGGCCACGTAAACAAGCCATACGCGTGTACAATGTGTAATAAGCAGTTCAGTCGAGGTGAGCATCTCATAAGGCACTTGAAGACTCACCAAAATCTGAATGGAGAGGAGGATCTGAAGTGTGCTATATGTGAGAAAACGTTCACCCGGTGAGTAAATTTTTTTTTGGTATTTGTATATGGATGTCGCCTCTTGACGTTATATATATATATATATATATATATATATATATATATATATATATATATATATATATACCTTCTTCTATTAAATGGATCAATGTTTCTGTGAATTGATATATAGCAGTTTGTGTAGATTTGCCTTTTAAGTATCCGACAAGTATTTAAGTATGTTGTGTATCCGACAAGAGTTTAAAATCATTTATAAACTTTAGTAGTCTATCTAATATTGCCATCTCAAAAACTTTGGATAAACTGGGCAGCAGACTTATTGGTCGATAGTTTTCCATTTGCCAGGAATCACCTTTTTTATGAATTGGCTTAATCAGATCTTTAGCTGATCTGGAAATATTCCATATTTAAAAGAGTTATTTACAATATAAGACAAAATGTCCTTAACCTCATCACTGCAGAGTTTAACTATAAATGATGGAATACCATCATCTCTGCTACTGATTTTGTTTTTCACTCTAACTAAAATTTTTTTGATTTCTTCTGATGTACTGGGGAGTAAAGAAAACGTTTTTTCATTATAACTAATATTGCACGAGAAAGGAAGCTTTTCCAATCTAACTTCTCAGGTATCAGTTTCAGCAAGAATTTGTTATATTTGTCAACAATGGTTGATACATCTCCTTCCAGAGAGCACTCAGACCTATTCCCTGTTGTTCCTCTTATTTCCCTGGTTATGGACCACAAACTTTTCATTTTGTTATCAGAGTTTCGAATTTTTGTATCATAGAACACATACCTGGATTTTTGTAATAGTTTTTCATAATGTTTCTTCTCTGATTTGTACATTTCTACATAAACTTAATTTTTTTCTTTCAATGTTAACAGAATATCGAGTTTATTTTTACTGCTATATATTTCAGGAGTTTCATAATATTTTTTTTTCTCTTTTGATAAGAGTTATTTACTAATCTTAATGGAAAGCTCTCATAAAAATTATTCAGGAAAATATTCATGAACGCCTTCCACTGATCATTTACTTCTTTTTTATCAATCAATAAAACCAATTGCCAATCTTGTCCCTTTATCCTACTTTTGAAGTGCTCCTTGGTCTCATAAAATCTCCTATAAATATTATGATTTTCATTCTTTTCCTGTTTAAAAATACATTTTTGACCTGTATGATCTGAAAAAACAGTTTTGAGAATCTCTGCTTTCACATTTTTACTTGGTATATTTGTAAAAATATTATCTAGACAACTACTTTTTTTAGGAGTTATTCTAGTAGCCTCACATATATTAGGAATAAGTTGGAATGATTCCATCAAGGATAAAAACTCTAACCTTTTACTTCTTTCATCTAACAAGTCTATATTGAAGTCTTCAGCTATAATAGTCATTTTATTTTCTTTCTGCACAATATTGAGGAGTTTCTCCATTTGTTCAAAAAATATCTGAATATCACTACTGTTATTGCATGGTCTATATATGGAACACACTATAATGTTTTTGCCATCAATTGAACATTCTGCAACAGCACATTTAAAATGTTCAATTTTCGTTAACAAATTCAGATTTTTTTCTTTCTCTACTGGCCACACTATTATGAATATATATTGCCGATCCACCATGTCGTCCTTTCTCTCTACAAGCACTTGATATCAAATTGTAGTTACCAATGCGTTTAATGAGTTTCTCTGTTGACTTCCGATGTTCTGTTAAACATACTATCCTACACTCTAAATTTTCCATAAGAAAATACTGTAATGTATCAACGCAATTCCCCATCGACTGCAAATTCTGATGAATGACACTAAAATTATTTCCTCTCGATTTTAAAGTTTGTTGTATAAAATTTCTATTTTTTTTTTCTAATGTAATATTTTTCTTAACTGACTTTTGTATTATTTATAAAAAAATCACTTGTTTGTTTGTTTTTGTTATAAGCATGGATACTAAATCTTTTAATCCCTACGTTTTCAGGCTAAAATTGTGGATTATATACCTCATCTTTTTTCCCAAATGGTACTTTTACTAAAAAACTCTTTGAATCGCCTATCTTTGTTTTAAAAGCTAACTCGTTAACATCTATATTTTCATTTTCGAAACCTGATTTTTCTTTTATGTAGTTTATCTGTTCCTCTGTTACGTGCGACAGAACCCGATTTATGAAAAACCAAGCCTTTTTATCCATGCCTGCAAAACCTGGGTCTTCGTTATTTTAATTGTTCCCAGCAGCATATAGTGAGGTTTTTTGGTGTATTTCCGTTCAACAATATTCCACTCATTTTAGGTTCTCGATCTTTGTGAACTTTCTCGATCCTGAAGTCTGAGAGGTGTTTCATCTATTTTTGTATCATTTGTAAGATGTATTAACTCATTCATCTTTGCCTTTTGCATATTTTCCAGTGGATGCGTTACTTGCAATTCGTGTTTTTTTTTCATCAGAGACTCGTTCCCTAGCAGCCATTGCATTTTTGTTTATGTTTACATTTCGGGTACTCCTACTATTTTTTTGAAATTCATTCTTGTCCTCGGTTACCATATGGCGATAAGATTTTGTGCCATTATTTGTGACAACATCTAAAATATTTTATTTTTTAAGGGGACTGAATCGTCTTTGAAATATCCTGAAGAACATTAAAAATTCTCATACCGGCGATTAAAGTCTACTTATATGTTGGAATTTCAAACATTCTTTTCGCAAATATAATTCATTAATTCTCAGAGAACATTTACATTTCCTGTGGATTTTGACTATAATTTTGCCTTTCAGATCTGACCATTTGGCTAGGCACACCAAGGTTCATCTACTACAAGACAAACGACACGTCTGCTCAGACTGCGGTAAGGCGTTCAATAGACTAGACAACTTGAAAACACACCAGAGAATTCACACGGGAATCAAAGATCCTACCAAATTGCATTTGTGCATCTATTGTGGCAAAGAATTCAACAATTCCAGTAACATGGTTAGTAGGACAAATTATTTTTCCTCAATTCTTTCCTTAGAGGTTTTAAGTTCGTTAACTCTGATCTTCACGGTAATTTTTAGTCTCTATTTTGTCTTTCTCATTTGCAAAAAGAAAAATAGTTACAAGTTTTTATGTAGTAATCGCTAGATTTTGAAAAAGATATGAACATTTAGTCATTTTTGCTACTCGAGTAAGGGTCCTTGTAGCTTTATCATCTTTCTGAAAGGTTCTTGAAATGGGCATATGGTTCTGTATAACCTATATTTAATGTTACTCTCATTTTCACCGACATTACTGAATGATTTTCCCATTATGTCCATTTATGTATATATATATATATATATATATATATATATATATATATATATATATATATATATATATATATATATATATATATATATATATATATATATATATATATATATATATATATATATATATATATATATATATATATATATACATAAATAAATAGGTAATTTATCGACCGTGAGATTCTTATGTAGAATTTAGGTAAAGGGCATAATCGGTCTGGTGAAGTGTTTAAAAACTGATTTATTCATAACAGTTCTCGATATTTCGACACTTTTTTTGTGTCTTCTTCAGGAGAAAAAACAAGCTGCAAAGTTATGATTACGATGATCAAATTCAATATGTAAAAAATATAAAACTACTTACAATTAGAGTTTATGCAGTGAAAATAACAGAACTAACATTATTCAACATACGTCTTTTATTTTGTTTTGACTTGTACCCTACATGTTGCTAAACTGAATGGTCACAACTTCAACACCCTAGAAGACTGCATGTGCCAGGCACTTGTGTGTGTGGTGTACAATTAGTTGATTGTAAATTTCATTTAAACCATTGGCGTAGAAAATGGTCAATTTTTCAATATCTGATCTAGACAATAATCATGTTGTCTGTGTTGTGTGTATGTTCCAAAAATAAGCTTTTTTATTTGATTTATCTTCATATCCAAAATTTTAATATTTTCGTAATCAAAATTGTGATCAGAGTCTTGGACATGACACGCTAATGCACAAGAGCTTTTTCCAATACGACTATCACTTTTGTGTTGTGTGACTCTTTGTTTTAAATTTTGTTTAGTTTGACCTATGTTTATATATATTGTGATACACTATTGTGTATTATACACATTGTGATAAATGCTACATATATACACAGCATTTATTATATATATATATATATATATATATATATATATATATATATATATATATATATATATATATATATATTGTGTATTTATCACAATGTGATAAATGCTACATAGGTAAAAAACTAAACAAAATTTTAAACAGAGTCACACAACACAAATGTGATACTCGTATTGGAAAAAGATCCTGTGCATTAGCGTGTCACGTCCAAGACTCTGATCACAATTTTGATTAAGAAAATATTAAATTTTTGTATAGTGAGAGTAATCACAAAAAGAGATTATTTTTAATACGATACGATTAACGCGAGATCAGATATTGAAAAATTGAGCATCATCTATAACAATATTTTAAAATAAAATAAATCAAAACATTAAATTACATTAAGTTACACTAAATATGTACCATTCTACATATTTATATTATATATATTTTTTCATTTAAAATTAGTTTACATTTAGTGTTTCTCTTTATTTGTAGTAATAATTTACTATTTAAACTTTCAGATTGTTCACATGAGAAGACACACTGGGGAAAGACCTTATAAATGTGCTCAGTGTGGAAAAGGGTTCCCCCGATCACATGATTTGAAGTGTCATGAACGAACTCATTCTGGAGAGAAACCATATCTTTGCACATTGTGTGGAAAATCATTCAACAAGAGTAATAAATTGGTGAGTTATTTACTATTGGAATTTAAAATCACCAGTACTGCGTCAAGCTTTATTTTGAGCAGAAGTATTAAAATTATTTTTAGAATTAGGTTTAAAGATGTTTATATTTTTCAAAATAATAAATTATTGTAATGAGTACAAGTATAAATGGCCTAAGCATTTCAGCTTATAGGCTCTCAAATGTTGATATCACTCCTTTCCAGCTCTTTTGCTTCTTTTTTGGAAATTCCATGCTACTCTTTTAGAATTTCTTCTTGTAGCTACAGCAGATCCTACGAAATTGAGTGCGAGTGATACAAAAAAATATAACTTCTTAAAATTAGTAGAACATATTCTTTATCTTATAAATATAAATGCACTCAGTAGGCGCATTTCGTTAATTACAGTAACTTTTTCAGTTACTAATGTAGGGACATTCTAGATTGGATTTGCAAAATTTTTTCGATTGTAATTGAATGTGATTTTCTTGAATTAAATAAGCATAAGTTGAATTTGTTATTGGTAAATTCAGTTGTTTATTTTTTGAAGTGTTGAATTTGTAATTGAATTACCTATAAATAATTTACTAAAATTGTTGCATTGAGTATTAGGGTGGAGCACGAATGTATGGCGAAATTTTTTTTCAATATTTTGATTTCTAAATGGGGGGGATTTATGCCTTATGTAAAAACATGAACATATGCCAATTTTAGTAATTATTGAAAATTTCTTTTTACCTCCGAATCGCCTCTAAAATTTCGAAATTCTTGAAAAAACTGACTTCTTTGTTCAAATCTATATTTAGTGGAAATTACGGAAAAATGGATGTGAAATAATACACAAAGCAATAATCAGACAAGTAAGTATGTAATAAATGCAAAACGAAGTAAATGTAACATATAAAAGAAATGCTAGGAACACCTTTTAATTTGGTTTGAAATGCCTTTTTGTATCAAATTTTGGCATTTGGGCTCTTGACTCTAATTTTGCCTTCATGGCACCTAGTCGCAATTTTTTCGTACACTGAGACATAGCAGCTTCTGTTGTGATCTTCACGGCTCGCTCTACAGGCTGGGTATGGCACGGAAGACGCAAAAATGATAGCTGGCCCTCGCCACCAGACTGAACAATACAGGAAATTTTTTTTGTCGACAAGTTTTTAAAAATTGGAGGTTCAGTTATCCGTTTTGCCAATTTATCATCTCGATATAATTCGATGCATCAAAATTAATTTTTGGTACACCAAAAAGCCTTGGAGCTTGTACCGCACTACTACGAGCCTTCAAAATACTCCGGGCAGCCAATTCACGTATGTTTCCTTTCGTCGGTTATCATAGCCAATAATATATTCTCAGCATGCGCGAAATATGCGTTCCATCGCAGCAGCAGCCCTGTCAGACACTCCGTATCTATCACACGTTTTCGATACCGTAGGCAAGTCAATGGACGACACTTTTTTCTTTTTCTTCAGAGGAAAAACGGATTCAATTTTCTCTGCGCAGGCATCGTTGTTCAGTGGCTCATCCGTTTCGGAAGAAAGAGAAGAGGTGCTGATATCTAAATTAACAGAGGACGTACTTGCAATCGCCGGGCTAACAGAGCGATATTGTTGTTTTAGCTTCCTTTCCTGATTTATTAGATTTTTTTTACTTACAGTAACATAAACTCAGCCAATTATCATTTTACGAGCCGTTCTTTGGTCAATTGAAAAAGCTTGTTCACGTTTAGGGACCTTCTTTTCTCTTGGACACGTGCAACAGTTAAAATCTTTGCATTTACAAGCTGATATATCAAAAAGTAACTTTTTATTTATCATAAAATTTTCTAAAGTTTGCTGGGAATTCTTTTTCATCGACTTAAGAAGATTTTTCCGCTTCTCGTGGTAAGTTTTTAACATTTGTATAATTCTGGTACTAGTCACTGTTGGTAAAGATGCCGCTTGCGATATGCTCTCGATTTCAGGCACAATTTTATTGGAAATTTCTGAAAATTTGGGCTCCTGTTTGCTCGTTTTCATGCTTTGCCTCGTCCATTCGTAATGTTTCACAACATCTTCGTAGGTAGGTAGAACATTTTTCTTTAACTCACAACATTCACCAAATAGTGGGCATTTAGAAGCACTATGAGTTTTTTTCATATTTAACAAAAACAATGTTTTAGGTTATGTTTTAATTGCGCGCGAGCGACAGTTCACCTCGAAAGACAATAGTGCACTGCCCCGCGCGGTCCACGCGCGAATTGTCCGGTTTGCACCCCCCGCACTCCTTGTTCGTACTTACAGTACCTGGTTTTTATTTTTTATTGTTAAAATACAGTATGTTTCCAATTAATTAATATAGTAATACAGAAAGAAAGATCAAGATGTTATAGAAAAAATAAATCACTAACTCCTGCATAAATTATGAATTTAGTAAAAGTTCAATAACCTTTCGGAGGTAGTTATATTTATTTTTATCAAATAATATTTTACAGGTATATGTTTGAGCTTAAAAGGCATAAACTTTTCACTCTTAGAAGTATCCACTCCACCCTATTGAGTATATAATATTTTACTGGCTCGTCCTTATGTACTTTTGTTTTATTATCATAACAAGATCCGCTTTAAGTATTAAAAGTTTTGCTAGATAATTAGATTAAAGACTAATACCATAATGAAGTGGTGAAGTCACTATTATTCACGATATTCGATACGTCACTATTATACGATATACTCTATATATTTAACTACTAAAAGTATATTATATTCAATTCTATAAAATTGAATATTGTTATGAACTTTTACACATGTAAATACAATTCAATAACACAGTTAACTTATTCAGGCGCCGAAACTAAAATTTCGTCAGTGTCAATTATGAATTCAGCATCTGTCGCCAAATCTATATTCAACGAATTGAAATCGTTTTGTTACAGTTGAGACATACACGAGTTCACACAGGTGAACGGCCGTACGTGTGCAGCATTTGTGGGAGAGCTTTTACGCAGTCGAATGATTTGGCTTTGCACATGCGCAGACACACTGGAGCGCGGCCTTATGGATGCGGAATGTGTCCTGCACGTTTTATACAATCGGGCCAGCTCAAAGCCCACAGGAGATCTACTGGGCATTGGGTGGAAACTCCTCCGGATCTGAAAGGCGGACACAGAGTGGAACCGGTTACGCCCATTTTAGATCCAGTTCCAGTGAGGTTTAGATCGAAGCCAAAATTAGACGACGTTAAACCAGTATCTCAGGTAGGAACATATTTTTTCAATTCAAAGTTTATTATGTATTTACTATATATATATATATATATATATATATATATATATATATATATATATATATATATATATATATATATATATATATATATATATAAAAAGTATTGTTATCGACCATACTACGTATTAAATATTGTGAATTCTTTCGGGAAGCGGTCTGTGGGAGAATGAAAACTCTTACGTTCTCGTTAAACTCAATATTTCGTCACTGTTACTCCTGATGAAGTCACCAATTTACAGAATTCACAATATTTAATATATATATATATATATATATATATATAATATATATATATATATATATTTCTATATATATATATATATATATATATTTATATATAATATATGACCGCCATGGCTGGCTCGGATGTAGTCCAATCTGGACGTCCAATTTTCGATGACTTTTTCCAACATTTGTAGCCTTATATCGGCAATAATACGCCGAATATTGTCTTCCAAATGGTCAAGCGTTTGTGGCTTATCCGCATAGACCAATTACTTTACATAGCCCCACAGAAAGTAGTCTAGCGGTGTTAAATCACAAGATCTTGGAGGCCAATTCACAGGTCCATAACGTGAAATTAGGCGGCCACCAAACGTGTCTTTCAATAAATCGATTGTGGCACGAGCTGTGTGACATGTTGCGCCGTCTTGTTGAAATCACAGCTCCTGGACATCATGGTTGTTCAATTCAGGAATGAAAAAGTTGGTAATCATGGCTCTATACCGATCACGATTGACTGTAACGTTCTGGCCATCATTTTTTTCACGTTTTTGAAGAAGTACGGACCAATGATTCCACCAGCCCATAAAGCGCACCAAACAGTCAGTTTTTCTGGATGTAACGGTGTTTTGACATACACTTGAGGATTATCTTCACTCCAAATGTGGCAGTTTTGTTTGTTGACGTAGCCATTCAATCAGAAGTGCGCTTCATCGATAACAAAATTCGCTAATGAAAATCGTGAACAACGGCAATCTCGTTTTGGGCCCATTCGAAGAATCTACGCCTTACTTCTATTTTATTAGTCTATTTATGATGAATTGCCAAACCAAACTGAGGATAAATCACTTCTCATCTGTTAAATCGGTCGCCATCTTCAACAGTAATGCCAACTTAAAGTTCTATAGCTCTAAAAAAAAACACCCGTTATATAGGCTAGTCAATATATCATAATAACTTGGACCTCGTGCACATTGTAGCACGAGGTCCATAAGATGAATCTACGATTTCAATAAATAAACTGAATGATCATTATTGTTCTTTCTTTATCACAGATGATCAACCCTCCGACTCAGCCGGATATGGTCAACAATTATCAAATGGTTCCGGTTCCTGGTCCTCCTAAACTGATAGGCCTCGGATTGACAGCCGAACAACTCGCCGCTATGGCACCACGATCGGTAGACCAGGATCACAACAGCATGCCGGCGGATCTCAAGTTGAAGATCGAGAGCACGGAAAAAGAGAATCAAACAATGGCTGAAACTTCTTTCCATCATGACGCTTACGCGTTACAAAAAAGCTATTTTCCCAATTATATGTAGCTGTCCGAATTTTATAGAGATTATGATTAATTAAGTTAGACATAAAAATGTATTTGAAAATGAGGGAATCCATAATAGTATTAAGAATATATCCCTCGTCAAATAATAGGTTCTATTAATTTTTTGCGAATTTGGTATAGCACTCAAAAATCTATTAAGTGGTTCTTTACTTGGTTAGTTCATATTGCAATCTGGGACAAAAAGTAAGTGGTTGTAATTTAATTTAGTAAGATTTGAATGCAGAATTAGGTATGGTAATAGTGTCTCTTCAAGTTGTACCGCCTTGTGTCACACTTGTGATCTGATAATATGGTTAAGATGGTGCAATTTCATTTAAAATTAACACAAAATCGATTGAAATACGGAATATTTTATTAGTTTATCAATTGAATATTTTTCAAAAACTTTTCTAATAATTCATAGAACAAATTCTATTGATCATTGATTTTAATGTATTGGCCAATTTGAAATTTAAATTAAAAATGTCCATTAAATATATCAAATAGATTATGATTCCCATTAGAAAATTTGTGTTTATGTTTAGTATCCAAAATGTAATGAGTCAAAATAACTGACATTTTATTACTCCTCAAATGCTCTGAAATTTCTCATTGGAACAATTGAGTATATTAACTATTTAAGAACAGATTTTTTTGGGGAAAATTTTTTTATGGTGGAATACATTTGGAACCTCATCAATTGTTTCAACAATTATATGAAACATACAATTTCTGTCCCGTAAATCTGAATTGGTTGAAATGGCATTTATTGGATATCCTGACTAGGTCCCTCTGTAAACCATTCTATATTATGTCATGATGCATATATTTGGGCTTGATTGTCTACATGTATTCAATGCGGTTAAGATAAGTAATTTGTGTGTTAAGTTTTGTAGGAGAAACATTTTAATGTAGACTTTTTTATATAATTTGGTTACATATTTCTATGAATATAAAGGTTGGTTCTATGGTAAAATGAACATCACTTCAATTGTCTGAAAAAGAAGAGCTTGCTTATTTGTTATTCATTTCGTCAAGTCTAGTCCAAAATTAACAAATTTTTATTCATGCTACAATCACATTAATTCACAAAGTTTAGAGCCAACTTTCAATATAATTGAAATATGTAATCAACTGTGTAGTTTTACGGTCACTTGTATACATCACCTTACAGTTTATTTCTTATGAAGTTAGCGGTTGGATTTGTAAGTTGAAGTGAATAAGGGTAGTACTTTATAAATTGCTTATAAATACTTTATAATTGTTTATAAAGAAACATTACTAGATTGAATATTTGAAAATCATTTAAAATCTTTTTAGTATTCTTGCAATCTTAAATATTGTGATTAAATGAAGATAAAGATATCAAATATTTTCTTTCTTTATAATATTCGGAGCACTTTATGAACATGTAGTACGTGTGTGTGATGTGTTATTTTGTTAATTTCTTTTTTTACTATTCTTAGTACATTTCACAAAAAACCTCTAGTGTACAGTTGTAAATATTCTTAAATTATATATTGTACTACTTATTATTTAAATACAACAATAAATTGAAAAGAGTTTCTGTGATTTCTTTAGCATTAACCAAACTCATTACTAATGGTTCTTAATTATATTTTTTCGGTAAGATCTTTCAAATTGAGCTGCTTTATTACTTTCATAATTCATTATTACCTTGAACAGATATTTATTTTCCATTTTTGATAGATGCTACATATTAAATGATAAGTACGCATATAGATATGCATACAGCAGTATTTAACATTCATTAATATTTAGAACATGATAAATTAGGTCTATTAACTGTTATCTAAATTTTCCTTAATGACCAGCGTAATATAAAATGAAATTTTTAAGGTGTTAAGGTTATCTTTCCATAACTACCAGAAAACTTTCGATTATTTACATTATTAATAAACGCACTCTTCTTGCCACCGTAATTTTTTTTAATGCAGCTATTTTTAGAAAACTCCCAGGAAGTTCACTTGGCATTGTAGCCAGAAAATATAAATGGGTGATATATTATCCGGTGAAAATTTGTTGATAAAAAAAAGTTGTGCTGAGATAAGGTATTGCGTTATCTAATATTCTATGCATTTGTAGCGACTTGGTACTTAACCTTACTATTGGATTTAGTTAACCAGTATTAATTTTATATAATTTTTTATTTAAATATAGATTAACGATTTGCAAATTTATTATAATTAAGAAGAACGAGATATAAATTGACAAACATAGTGGAATGGGCGATAGAGATTGGCGCCCTTTCGTTTATGGAGGACTTGCTAGTTGTGTTGCAGAACTTGGTACTAATTACAAATATAATACATTTAATTATTACAATTCAAAATAATTTAAGGTACATTTCCAATCGATCTCACTAAAACTAGATTGCAAATTCAGGGCCAAGTCCTTGACAAGAAACATGCTGTTCTTAAATATACTGGAATGGTGGACTGTATGGTGAAGGTAATGAAGCAGGAAGGTTTTAAAGCTTTATATAACGGGTAAGCTTGATTAGGAGCAGAATTTTAAAACTTTTACAATACAAAAGAGCTCCCTTTTTTCAGTAATTCATTAGCAAATAACGAATGTTTCTTTGAATTCTGATGGTTGTGTACTCTCATAAATATGTAATTAACAAATACTATTTTATATTGGTTTTAGATGTTTTCATCAATATGCTCTTCATGGAAGTCATATTTTAAGAATTCTTAGAATATAACATATGAATTTAAAATAATTATATTCTAGAATTATTTTAAATGCATATGTTATATTTATTTGTTCTTTGTCATATCATTATCTTGCCCAATACTGGTTGATCTTGTTAATTGATAAGGTCTGGAAAGATATATATTATAAACTTATATCAATTATGATTTTTTTATTCAATGACAAATGATTTTTAATAATAATAAACTTTATTTCTCTATGATTATAAATACAAATCAAAAGAAATTGCGTTGAAAATAAAATACAATACACATAAAAATTTAGTTACAACATGGTAAATCTTGCACGCCATAAGGTTCCACTTCTGAAAGGTACTTCTTAAGACTTGATTTGTATCTTTTAGTTTTTCTCGTCTGTTTTACTTCCTCTGGGAGTTGGTTGTAGAGCCTAATCGCCATGTAGTACCGACTCGAACTCTGCGCTTTTATGACTTGGGAGTACACACTGTTTAGCTCGGGTGTGATAAGCATGACGAAAAGTTGTGTCTTTGGTTCTACCATGCTCATTAAAAAATATCTAAGTTTCATAGCTGTACAATCCAACCAAGGTGAGGATACCATTTTTCCTGAAGGATCCCCTACATGTCTCACGGCACCTCATATATGTCATAATATGAGGTATGATATGTCCTAAGCACCTATTTTTGTATGATTAAAGCATTTCCTACATCTGTGCTCAGTCCCCAGAACATGATTCCATATTCCAATATGTACTCAAAGCAACCATAGTACACCATCTTCAAATTTTCAATCTTGATATATTTCTTCATGACTTGCATCGTGTAACATACCTTACTCAGCCTTTTACAAAGATCTTCCACATGAATTTTCCATGTTAAGGCACTGTCAATGTGAACTCCCAGTAGTTTTATGCTTTGGGATAGAGGTACTATTTCTTCATTTATGTTGATGTTACTAGGGATGTCAGGCCTCTTATAGTTAGTAGTATGAAGAATGTAATTGGTTTTTTCCCTGTTTATCACAAGTTTGTTTTTTGAAAACCATTCTTGCAGTATATGTACCATGGAATTGGCTTCATTAGTAAGCTCTTCATGATTTGTGGCTCTCAGTAACATAGTGATGTCATCGGCATAGTTTACTAATTTTTGATCGACTGAAACTTTCTTGTTTAAATCATTTAAGTACACTACAAATAAGAACGGTCCTAAGATGCTGCCTTGTGGCACACCAACGATTATGTCCGAATATCAGCATATACCATCCTTCCTCAGTTTAAGCATTTGATTACGACTCGTTAAATAAAACTATAAGTTTTAATGGTGCACTTCTGACCCCTTCTCTTTCAAGTTTCTCAAACAGCAATGCATGACACATGCAGTCAAATGCTTTTTGCAGGTCAATTAAGATTCCCAATGGTATCTCATTATTATTCAGAATCTCATACACTTCCTGAATAAGGCTGTACAATGCCGTATTTATGCTCTTGCCCTTAATGTAACCATGTTGTGTTTTTGATTGGGGTGCACATACTTTGAAAAATCCCACCAGCCTTTCCAATATGGCAGTTTCAAAGATTTTTGAAAAGCCTGTAAGTACACTAATAGGTCTATAACTATTAATCAATGTGGGATCACCTTTTTTAAGTACCAATGCAACAACAGCTACTTCCATATAGTCTGGGAATGTACCATTTTTACCAGTGACCATTTGTACCATTTTATGAAGGTATTTTTATTTAATTTTTAGTATTTGGCCAGCAGTCCTTAGACAATCAACGTATGGAACAATTAAATTTGGTACATATTACTCTCTCAAAGACATAATCTTTGAATTCAATAAAGATAGTGAACCATTTATGGTCAGTTTTTTTTGTGCTGTGATAGCAGGGGCAGTTTCAAGTGCGATAGCTAACCCAACTGATGTTCTTAAAGTACGAATGCAAATACAAAATACATCGAGGAATGTGAATCTAGTACAATGTTTCAAAGAAGTTTACACTCAAGAAGGCATCTCAGGCTTATGGCGGGTGAGTAATAATTTTTCAATTATCAATCAATCTTTCATCTTGCAAAAAATATTGCAGAAATTTGACATTTCTAAGATTTTATGCCGTAAAATCTAATTCCCAATAATGATATTGAAGCACAAGTTGAAATAATTTTTTAATGCCCGAATGCTGAATATAATCTCAATCAATAAAAGTTATATATTACAACTACCACACTGAAGTGACTGTTGGGAATTGACAATCTGGTTTCATTGGTAGTATTTATGTCAAACTTCCATTATCTATGTAATATGTAATGTAATATTGTTTCTTCAACTGTTGTAATAGTTCACTTGAATGTAAAAGATACATTATTAACCAATATCAGAATATTTCAAATGCCTTAATTACCATTTTTGTTTCTTTCAGGTTATTAATTATTAACACTTATTTAATTTTCAAGTTTTGCTTCAGACATACTTTTTTAAAAAATTTGTAGACCATGAAAGTCTGACATAATACCGATACCACTTTAAATGGTAGTAGTATGTGATATTAATGTGCAAGCAGTTCTAGCTGAATACCTACCTGAGCTTGTTCCTCAAATACAATTCTTAATAATATATTCAACTGCTTAAAATAATTTTATCTTAATACTACATTACATTGGCAAAAAACAATATTTGAGTTTATGAAATACTCACTGTGCTTGTAGTACATATTTATGTTGAAATAAATTTTCCATTATTTATTGTGTTGCTTAAATATGTTCGCGCGTTTAACTTTAAAATATTCATCTGAATGGTAATTTGTCATGTTATCAGATAATATGCTTTTTAGATTTCTATAAGATGAAAAATGTTAACGTCCTATAAAATATATTATATCAAAGCCAAAGAATTGAAAGCATCCAAATGAACAATTTTAATTTTTCAAAAAGTGATTTGTTAATTCATATGATTTTACAGATTACATTATGACACAGAATAGTGTGAAATTTTTTTCAATTCCAATCTTGGGAAGGACATGTTATTATATGCAAATATATTGTAGATAATATAACAAAAAGAATATATTGTTCCTGTTGACGGATCATTACTCACTCATTTCATTACGTAAATATGTAAAATTTATTGAATTCTTACGTTTGTAGGACATAACCAATTTTTTTTTTTAGGGGTCAGTCCTACTGCTCAAAGAGCAGCTGTGATAGCTGCAGTAGAATTGCCAGTATATGATTACTGTAAGAAACGACTTTTAAGCGTTTTTGGAGATAATGTAGCTAACCATTTTTTGTAAGTTGATCATATTTAACAAGCATACCACATCTAATTGGCTACCATTCATTATTCAGCCAAATGCTGGAAAAAATTTTCCTTACAAAAAATATATATTCAATACTTTTAATGTTTCAGTAGTAAGTTATGTTGGACAAAAAGAATTTGTTGTTTGAAGTGGAGATAAATCATTAAAATCATTTGTACTCATCACTTCATTTCTCAGATCTGGTAGATTATCGGAATTTGATCATTCATTGAAACAAAATCATTTGTTCAATCCAGAGTATACAATTTCTGCTTTCATTGAATGAGAATGTAGAATTAAATTTTTTTTTAAATTAAAAAAATTAAATTAAATTTTTACCTCTTATTATAAGTATGTTTATATTTTATAATCAAAAACAATTTGCTAAATTTCACAAAATTTTTCAATAGATTTGACATGTTTCTGACTACTAACTCAAGATCAATAGGTTCATACTATTTACCAGTTAGTTAGTTGTAGTAAACTCTTGATAATGTGTTATTAGCTTAAAACAAATGCACGTACCTATTTAAGAATTTCGCGAAATTTTGCCAAATGTTTTCAATTATACATTTCACAATGTTGAAAATGAGAAATTGATTAACATTAAGATTAATGTTGAAGAGTATGTAACATTTGTTAAATTTGAATGAAAATTGTGTAAATCTATGAAGAAGTTTACTTCAACATACAATCTTTGAAGACACCCTCCGTTATAACTGTACACATTTCAATAAAGAATTTATGGTGTTTGGCTGGTTTTAACAAATTTAGCTGTCTTAACAAATACATAGTTGGTATTTCTCATAATCATTTGTGACATTTTTATACCTTACTGTTAATTTTCAGAAGCCTTAAATGTTTATTACAGCAAATAATTTTTATGAAACTTCCCAAATTCTATCAATCTCTCAAAAATAATAGAATATTATGTTGTTAAATCAATATTAATATCTCTATTAATGTTCCAATGCATAATATTAGTTGGATTTCAGTTATTTAAAAACAAAAAGTTTAAAGTATTTTATATATTTTGAAATTTTAGATCTAGTCTAGCAGCAAGTTTAGGAAGTGCTGTGGCATCAACACCTATAGATGTAGTTAGGGTATGTCTTTTGTATGCTCTCAAAACTAGTAAAAACTGAACTGAATACACTTTTAGACACGTCTCATGAACCAAAGAAAATTGAAACATAATCTTAGATCTGAAGCATATATATATCGTGGCACAGCTGATTGCTTTTACCACACATTTAAATATGAGGGTTTTTGGGCTTTATATAAAGGCTTCGTCCCAACATGGTTTCGCATGGGTCCTTGGAATATAATATTCTTCATCACCTATGAGCAACTGAAACATTTTTATTGAAAAAGCATTTAATTACAATATTTTATTGTACAATACTGCACATACTATTTAATTGTATTTATTTTATTGTAGAATGACTCTTCAAATATATAACTTCACTATAATAATTATGACTAGTATTCTACTCAACCTCTTCCAAGTAAGATTTTGACATTACAGGATTGTAAAACTTTGAAAATGCCTTGCCTCTATGAGCAAACATATAAAATGATGGTATGTTTCTAAATGTTCCCCAAGATTTGTTATCCAGCTCGGCCGAGGCTTTAATTTCCTTGAATGTACCTGATACTTGAAGAATACCATATACTATAATATACAGACTTAATATTGCCTGTATACTGATCTGCAAAATGTATTCAATGATATTTAAATAAATAATTTATTTTATTACATACATCTAGAGGTAAGCCTAGGAAGTCGAGTTCATTTAATCGTAAATATGATCGATCTGAAAAAAAAGTATATAAGGAAACCACGAACATAAATAAAAAGTATGCTTACGCTGGGCTGCTGAATAAGCCGAATGAAATAATGACATGAAACCAACGATTACCAAAATTCTGTATAATATTCCGCCAGACATTGCAATAATTTGGGATTTTTATCCTTCGTTTTCAATATTTACTTCTATTGACTAATTTAACAAGCTTATTGAAATTCTTAGGTTAATCCATAGAATCCAAATAATTGATCCTAATTGATATTAAAACAGTGTCTGCCAATACACTTATCAGAATTCCCTAGAAAATTACCAATGCTCGGCTCGTAGACTTGCAAAAGCTTTTTAGTAAGAAGTAATTCAGTTTTGGCGACAGTAAAAACTTCCCTTTATAATTTTTTTTTGGAACCTGCGTTTTAAACGAAAGAAATCGAAAGCCGAATTCTTTTATTAAATTAATTGAAATTTGGTGGAAGTGGATATGATTTACTCAAAGAGCAGGATGCTTTAACAAATTACACAAATTGAAGTTCTTATTCTATCACAGAAAATGAGAAAACACAAAATTAATATATTTTATAGGATTTTACACTAAGAAACTCATTTGTTTGGAGTCAGACTTGAGCAGTCTTTAACTTTCTTCTGTAATAGTAATATTGAATGTGTTCAGAATACTTACCTCTTTGTCTCAATCTTCATCCACAGCCTAACTCTACTTACAAGCCATGAACATAGACTTGGCAACACCGCATCTGCTCAATCCGGTAGACCGATCGATCTTCGAACATCGGTCTACTACATGTTAATAATTGCCTTTTCAGAAAAATTTTCAGCAAAACGGTACTTTGCATAACAAATAGTTTTAACAAAAATTGTAGATCACACAATTATCTATAGAAATCAATAATACACTTTTTTTCTAAGAAGAACTATGTCTGAGTTATAACGATTCAAATGTTGTTTTTTTAGTATGTACACTAACAAGTTCACTTTATCAATTAGAATTGACAATATGCTATAAATTTCATTATTTTTCATTCTCAGGCGAGAGTAAGTTTAATGCTTCAATTCCTTTAAACCTTTATTGAGATGGGTACAATAATTTGACGGTAGAATGATTCTGATATCATATTTGTAACTGAGCAAGCAAATTTTCCAGTTGAGACTATCTAGTTAATTCAGTTGTAATTCAAATTTTAAATCATTAGGAGACAGTTTTATTTTTATTGATAAAAACATTTACATGCATATATAATATACTCCACTACTTAATAATTTGTTTACTGTTTTTTGGAACATTCAGTTACGTTGATGGAAAAAGACTAGAAGTGTACTAAAATGCTTTAGTTTCAAAAGTTTTTATATTCCACGATTTACATATTAAAATCTTTATTTATAATTGGATGTTAAATCAACAAAATTACAAATTGAATCTGAGTTTTCAAAGGCTTCATTCAATTTCTCACAACGTTCCTTCAATGCTGGTTCTTTCAGCTGGATATTCTCTTTGAGAGTGTACTGTTTTTGATAAGTAGGGGTAAATAAAGAAAAATACTTGGCACTGCATTTAAATTGAGTTTAACTTTATCCATCTAAACTTCTTGAGTTCTGTTGATCAATTTAGCAAAAGATGAATACCTTCTCTGGTAAGTGCTCCCTCTGGAAAATGTTTGGCACAAACTACAGAATATTTTGTGGGGGTCCATAATGCCCTGGCAATATTTTTTAGCCATTGATTCATTAGATTTCCATCATATGGAAAACGAAATACAGAAACTATTCGCCAGCCTCGAGGTAACTTTTGTCGAATTCATCCATTCAACAGCAATGACTTGGCATTTAATTTTTGTGCTAATATCAAGAACAAGACCTATAAGAGATTAGTTCTAAATAACTACTAAATATAACAAAGGGTAAGTAACTCTACTAATCACAAAAAAGGAACCATTCTAGCAAATAACGCTTTTGTTAATGTCTGAACTACTCAGTCAAAACATCAGTAATCGGTAGCTATTTACATACAAATTTCAAAGGTATTCCTTAGTCTGTAGCTGAAAAAAACACAGTTTTCACATATACATCACATAACAGCACAACAACTAAAACGCGGATTTTTGTTTTTATCACTTCCAGGTATAACCAAAAAAAGAACTTAAAACACAACAGAATTCCTGTTTATATAAGATTTGCGGAAATTTCTTTTGCTTGTTCTTCAAACTTCAAATAGCACTTTTTCACAACTTATTTTTTTGTTTGAATGTTATTTCTCTCGAAATAGCTTTATTCAAATTTCAACGCCATTATAAATTTGTGGGTCTAGCTTGGATGTTGCCAGATTTCCTAGTTCATGAAAATTTCATTAAAAAAAGTTGAAATGACAGTAGGTATGTGCCAAACGTAATAAAACATTATTTTGGCATATTCTATGTTCTACATACAAGTACCAACCTATAAATTTCTTGTTTCTTACATAGCACCAAGACGTTTATATTTCATTACGAATATTTTTGAAGTATTACATTAATAATAACTATAAGCTTTGGAAGTAAATTGCTAAAATGACTTGCAGAGTATGTTTTCCAAGATCTTATATTGGTCAATTGATTCGTTTTGGCACAGGAAGTAAACTGACAAGTGGCAAGTTAACTTGAATAATGTATACTGTTTAAGTACAAATATCTTATGATTTCAACAAATTTATGATAATGTTTTGTCAAATTGGTATATCGTCAATTTTATAGAATTTTAAAAATATTCGTATCGATTTAATAAGTGACGTAATTTTCCATAAAGCATGAATATGTTTACGAACTGAAAAAATAATACATTAATGTGAGAAATGATTTTATACACTTTTATTTAATTTATGTTAGAAGTATACAGTATTTCTTAAGAAGTTCTTATTCAATCTCTACACTGATGAGTTTTAGAATATGTTATAAATGTGAAACTATCAAATTAAAACATGAATTTATTTTGTTGTATGAATGTAATGAAGAATTCAATGAAAAAAGGGTAAAAACACAAGATTACTGAAATAGAATTAAAATTTTCAAACTTCTGTAGTTCATAATGAAATTCACTGTAGATCATCTATTGAGAGGAAAATATCTGAGGAAACAATATTTTAAATTCAAACTAGTCAAATAATAAATTATTACCATTTTATTTTAAATTTGTATTGAATGACATTTACAAAAATATTTATTTAAGAATCTCACTTTGGTGTAAGCTTGGCTCGTAAAAACTTTTGTTCTTGGAATGTGGTTCATCCATACAATGTTTTAAGTTTGAGAAATAAAAAGATGAAATGTATGCCAATACTACCTCCAAAAATGAATCCAACCGATAAATTTATATCAACAAGCAAAATCCATATGGAAAAATCAGAAGTTAAATTATCTAGAAAGGACCAATTAAAAAAGGCAGTGAAGGACTATGGATCTACTGTTGTTGTTTTTCATATAACAATATCTTTAGCATCATTAGGATTCTTCTATGTATTAGTTTCTAGGTAAATTGAACCTTTTTTCCTATCTTCTAAATAAATTAAAAATGTTTTAGGAGAGATAACAAATTTTTTTTCATGTCTCATTTAGATGGTCTTTATCTTTTCTCTTTTTTTTTTACAGTGGTATAGATATGGAAGAGATCATGAATTATTTTGGAGTTCACTTGAAATTTGCACAAAATGCTGGTACATTTGTTACTGCATATGCCATTCATAAATTATTTGCCCCAGTAAGGTTAAGTATCACATTAGGGGCCACTCCATTTATTGTAAGGTTTTTAAGAAATAAAGGGATTTTGAAAAAACCATCAAGTTAAGACAAATCCCTAAAATAATGAAATTCATTTGAATATATTACTTACCTTTGCAGAAAACATTAAATTTCAGGTTATTGAATATTGTAAAATATTCAATAACAAGATATTAAATAAATATTGTTTAATCAAGATAAAAAAAGACTTTAAAGTCATAAAGATAAAGTAACTATAATTTATACAATGATAGAGCAATTAAAATTGTATAGAAACAGTTTTTCTTCTTGTAGTCAATAACTACTTTTGTAATATCATGATAAAACAAAATATTATTTCAACTATAATTCCAAGGTTAATATAGAAATTATTATTCCATTGTTCCAATATAGAATTATTTTAGAGTATGAATTGTTAATTGTAACAAGGATTTGTATTTTGTGTGGTTAATGGTATTTATCTATATTTGAAATGGGGCAATATATTTTTTTACAAAGACACTTTTTTTCATTTGGGTTATCAAAAATATAATCTGCATTTCTGTTCACTTAATTATGAAGATTTGGAGGACTACTGAGTTTAAGATATGGTAATTTTAAATAACGCTAATATTTGAAATGAAGCACTTGGCTTAATGTTTCACAAAATTTTTGTTTATTATTTTATGATTATTATTATATGAGTTTTTGTTTATTTAGTTGATACTACTTTTTTATAAGGCAGTCATATTTAACTACAACCAAGTGTTTATCACAACAAAAAATTATCATGCATTTTTGCAAATGTTTGTTGCAAAAAATAAACTATTTGTACTTCAAATTTAAGCTATACAATTACGAAATTATTATTTGAATAGAATATTTACTCTTAGATTTTAGTTGGTGTTTAATCATCAATTACATACAGTATAGTATTAAACCTAAAATTTATATATAAGTAAAAATATAATTTACAGGGTAAATTGAACTTATCATATTTTTATTTACAATTTATATTCAGGATAACGCATTATAGTAACTATACCTAAACAAATTAAAGCATCAAAGCTATAGAATAAAAAATTCAGAACACGAAAATATTGCAATCTATAACAATTTTAAAATTCGCGATCTGTTAGAATGACTGGTGCCAACAGACTCCAACCATACAGAGCTATACAAAGCCAACTGGAAGTGACTTTCACCCACATTGATGCAGCATTTGAGTTCAGAGTCTTCAATGAGAATTTGGGCTGAAATATGAATATATTTATAAATAATTTGAAAGATCAAACTTTAAGTCAAATTGATTATTATTGAATAAATTTCTGTAAGCTCAAAACTGAAAGTTTTATATCATTCTAACATTTTTACAATAAAGTATAATAAGAAATTTAATTCAAGTTTATGTTCATTTTGATTTCTAAATTTTGGGAAATAATTTTCATAAATTGGCAATCTATGAATTCATTTCTTTCAGAAATCACCTGCAATTTTTATTTTAAGCCAATAGAATAGAAATAACTTTCTTTTCTTGTATCCTCTTGAACACGCTTCTCCTTTTATAAAGGGTATTGAATAATTAGGACAATTATTTGATAAAATTCCTGATAATGTAACACTTAGCTTTTTAAGTACATTTAGAGAAAATTACTAATTTTAAAGTTTTGACAAAGCTGCAATAAGTAGCAAAATGTTAACCAAAAATTCTTTTCCATTTTAGAATTTGCTGAGAATATGAATTTGTTATATAATTATTATATGGAGTGATTCATTTATGTAGTTGATATGAGGTGATGTCACTGAAGTGACATTCCTGTTCAGTAATGTTTGACATGTCATAATGGAAAAAGGCTAGCACAGCGCCTACAAAATGTTCACCTTTATTACGAAAATGGGCGTTCCACAAGAAAAATGTATTGGGCGCATAGTACAACTTGATGGTACACATATTCGGGCTACCGAAAGGACAATTCTCGTTATCATTGAAACATTTGAGATGCAATTATGGGATAATTCTTGACCAAATAGATCACACCTAACAAGTGGTGAAGTAAATTCAGTGGCGGTAGCGGAGAGAGTAAGCGAAGACTGTAAAGTGTAGATTCGTAGCAATTATCAACAGAAGGATAATGGAGACATCGCATTGTTCATGTTCGCGTAGCCAACAGAGTTGGCTACGCGAAATTCCTCAGTTGGAAAAAAACTATAATAATAAAATAAGAAAACTAGAATACAGGAGGCAAGAGCCGCATTCGACACATTACAAAGCTTCTATCTACAAAACGACACTGATGAAACAGCATTTCAGGAACTATTTCTGATAATGTTATTGATTAATCTCAGAAAGTACTTTGAAACAGACTTTTTCCAAAATACCTGTTATATAATTATTAATACATAAAAATTAATTCTCATTATGTATTACATGAACTTATGTGCCTGTAACCTTTTCATTGGGTAGATTAACAAAAAGCGTATTCTCAATAAATTTAAAATGTGAATATTTGTTTCATTACTTTTTGGACTTGCTGTAAGTTCCAAAATATGAATCTGGAAGTTTAATTATTTCAAATGCTATTGAATGAATGATAATCACACCCACCTGTACCAATTAGTTAGTGTCATCATCACATACAACGTGGCCAATGCAAACATCACATGAAAGAAACTCCAAGAATATGCTGTAGTTTCTTCTTCATTATCCCAAACTTTGCCAGTCCCTTTTTCTTCAGCATCATGATCAGTGTTACCTATGATAGTGTTATAACCTTCATTTGTAGAAAGAGAATGAAAAAAATGAAACAAAAGTAAAATAAAACATAATAAAATTGGTTTTAAATTGCACACCAAACAACTATTTTCAAAAAGTACAGAAAATTCCAAATACAACAGTTTCAAAATTAAATCTTTAAAATTTTCTATCATTTTGTGAAATTATTAGAAACCTTTCTTTAACAATTATCATCATTCATTTTGCAGCATTACATAACAAAGCATAAATTTAAATCTGAATTTCAAAAAAAAAAAAATTCAAAGATATAAATTTTTACTTATTTTAAATGAAAATTATAGTACATGAATAGATTCCTATTGAAAAGCAATAAAACCTACCAGAATCTCCTGTATCTTTTACCAAAATGCTGTCTGATCCTGTGATCTTCGAAGAGCTGCTAGCAGTTCTTAGAGATGAATATAACACGCAACATGTCCAAATTACCAAACCGATGATACTTTCACTGTCAAAATTGCCAGATGTTTTTTTGTCCCCAGTTACCAGATTCACAAGACCAGGATTACAATTGGCGTCTGAGAAAATGCAAATATTTTATTATAAAAACTTGAATAAATTTTCATTAGAAAAAAAAAATTTAATAACTGTATAATTATTAATTTTTCATTTGATGTCTCATATATTATATATATATATATATATATATATATATAATATATAGTCAATAGCGAGACACAAATGTTGTCAACGAGAACGAACTTATCACTTTCGAGAGTAAATATTAAGTGAAAATAAGCGAAAAGTCTTCGAACTTGTTGAAATGAAAATACCATACAACTGTTTCATCCTTTGGTGGATATTTATTCAATCAAGATTCGATGACTTCAGAATGAGAACATTAGTTCGAGAAGTAAACACGTGAGCTCTCTCTATTAAAGAAAAAACGAATAAACTCTCTCTAGCATTCTAGATTCCCCACTGACAATATTAGTGAGAGTACGTAAAGGCTTTGTAAACATTTCATTCAAACACCACAGAACTTTGTAAGAATAGTTCCCTGCCTAATCGCTTCAGACTACTTGGCTACCACAATCCTCTTAAGAGAAAAAGTTGGGTGTCTCATCAAAACGAAGTTACTCACAGAAAATGAGCTTGGTGTAATAATCAATCGTAAAAATGGACTACAGGTTACCTCCATAAATGTCTGAATGTAAAAGAAAATTCAGAAAAAAAAAATTACAAACAAAGAAATTTATTTTTGTAAGATCGATGAAAATATTGAGATGGCCCAACTCAAATACCCAGAAAATAAGTTCTGAAAATTTGGAGAAAATGCTTGGAAGGATAGAGGAACTGATGACTTAGGCACATCAGCAAACTCAACTGATGACAGCAGTGGGAATACCTGCAAATATGAAGCATATATAAAGCCATCAATTCTAGAGAAAAACACTTTGTTTTTTATCAGTATATTTATTATTTTGCGACTTTAGTACTAATATTAAGAAGCTGCAGTCACAACATAATAAATATAGTGACAAAAAACTTAGTGTATTTTCTCTATAATACTATGCTATGTTATTACAAAGTAATGGACAAATCTATCCAAGATTAAAAAGTCATGAAATAAATGCATACTCTAATGAGGTCATTTAAATAGCACATATGGAAAAGAAGACATAAAATATTGTTGAAGAAATTTTTGAGTCAGTAACAAAACATGGTTTAGAAATAAATCAAACAAAAAGTGAATATATGGTATTGAAAAAGCAGAAAGAGAAGAGCTATTATCATATAAGAGAAAGTGGAAGAATGTTTTTACTTACAGTGCTGCAACACCAATATTTGTGAAACCAAAAAGGCATACATGACATATATCAATCATATTCTGCCAGAAATTTGTGTACTAACAACAAAATTGAATGGAAATATTTAAACTTTCCTTTGAAAATAAAAAAATAAATATAGAAAAAATAATAAAACTGTTTACCTGGTGAATTCGCTACTGCAGACCATGTCAAGTAGATTGTATATAATGATACAACCGCAGATTGTAATAGTCCAGATCTCGGTAGTTTTTCTTGTACAGACGGAAGTATAGATATGATGCTCACTACGAGACAGAGAATTAAATTGAAAGAAATGAAAAATTTGTTCAGACCACAACCATCCGACTGAAAAAAAAAATTTTAATGAATTAAGTAATTGTATAATTGATATATATATATATATATATATATATATATATATATATATATATATATATATATATATATATATATATATATATATATATATATATATATATATATGAAATGAAATTTTTGTGCTTATGGCACTGAATGAAATATTTAAGAAAATGAACACTTCAATCACTTTTTCACTTCGAAAAATTCAAATTAACCGAGAGAATGTTATAGTAGAGCTAGATATGTGAACGTGTAGTCACCTGATGGAAGTGCGAGACATATATGTTTTGTTCTGCAAGGAAATACGAAATAATGAAATACGGAAATAAACGCGAGCGTACTACTATGCCAAGGTGTGAGTATAATTATTTGAGTTTAAATGTGTCAAAGTGTAATGCAGTCTCTTTCACAAGAAAATAGATCGAATTCAGTGTGATTATAGCGTCGGTGGTCAGGTTCTTTCTCGTTCTGATAGGGTGAGAGATCTTGGTATAGTCTTGATCAGAAACTTTCTTTCATTCCACACATCACCCAACTTATTTCATCTGCCTCGAAAATATATTGATTCGTTATATACAATACCAAATATTTCAATAATTCCTCAACATTTATAAGATTATTTAATTTCCTAATCTGGAGGAAGTTGGAGTATTGCTCATGATCTGGCATCTTATTTATACTTGCCATCAATACCATCTTGAGGCCATTCAGAGAAGCTTCTTAAAATTCTTAGTTTGAAGGGAGGATGAAGTTTATCCACAGAGAAGAGTCAATCATGACGAATTATTGAGTTGATTTAGTTTAATCCCATTGCAGGGCACGAGAGAAACTTTATCACTAAAATTTTTGTAAACATTACTGCACAACAGTATTGATTGTCCTACCCTCTTTGTCCGCTTTGAAATTTCGTGTTTCTAGACAAAATTCTTGTACCACAGAATTATTCTACCTAGGGACTCCAAGGACCAACTTGCTAACACAATCCCCCATTTGCTTTATGGAGTCTACATTCAATACAGTTGCTAATAAATGTGACATTCACTTTGACTCCATAGCAGTTATTATTAGGAGTTATGTGAACAAGAAAAATTGACTAAAATTGTAAATTCAAAAATATATGAATTACTACCTTGAATAGTTTTCAGTCCTCACGAACAAGTAATCAAACATATGTGATGGACATTTTTACATTCATTTCATTTGTAGCTTTCTCTTAAACATTTCAGAAATTTACCAGCCATTTTCGAGGTATTGTGTGTATTTTTATTTATATTAACTCATATCAGTTTTTCCGCAAGCACTAAAAGAAATGCATTTGTTAACCACGCTAGGTTAACAAATTTTGAAATTTTTAATGCTTCAAATAACGTAAAAATAGGTTATGTTTCCAATTCTTCTATATATTTAGTTGTTATTAGTTAGTGGACAGATATTATTTTTGTAGCCATGTCCTTCACTGAATGAAGTTTTGTAAAAAAAAAATGGATTTTTCGTGGTTTACGATAATGAAAAGTTTAAATGAAACATCTGAATGAATAAGAACGTGAACGATTGAATATCTTTTATATAGGAAGTATTTATTGCGATGAGCATTAGAGGTTACAGCATGCGTAAATACGCGTGACACTCAAAGCTCCCAATCAACGCTGGCTTTGTTCGATCATGGGTTGTGTAACTCAAGTAGCCTTACGCATTAAATGTTATGTATATATTGGAAGTTATGTGAACAAGGAAAATTGACTGAAATGAATTGAATTAGATTGAGTTCTTCGTAATGTTTAATTTAATTTGATTATTTAATCATAAGTGACTTTTTAGTTTTTTCAGATTGGATTGAGATCTTTGTTATATTTCTTTTATTATTTATTTAGTTATTATTCAACATTATGTTATTATTTTCTGTAATTGGGTATTATACCTGTTGAGAATAAAAAACTTATTATTATTATAATCGAATCGAAACGGAAATTACAATATAATCTAGGTCATTTAATCTTTCTAAGAGTATTTGTATGCACTTTTAACTCACAGTTATTCCATCTTAAAACTGAAGAAGCAAGAAACACAACCTTCTAATTTCAAATATATACTTTGAAATTAAACATTTATACACACTACTTTCACACACTATTAAAATGTTGCAAAGTGATAAAATACTCTTTATTACAATATTGAGCAAATAATCCACTGTCTTCATTCTTTATGAACAAAGAATAATTAATGAAGAATTTAATATACATACCTTAGAGAAAAACACAAAAAGCAAAACAACACCAGTTATAGTGAGACCATACATGAACAGTGTTGCCCCAACAAGTGCAGCATACCAGCCCTTACTTTCATTTTCTTCATAGTTTTCAACCCAAGACTCGGCCCACGAGTGTGCAAAGTCAACAATAAGAATAAGTTGAATCAATATGAACATGAAGCCACCTATCATTCCAAAATACATCCAAACTGAACCAAAGAAGGCTCCTTCAGGAATAAAGAATGCACCAATTGTGACACCTATTACTAAAAGGTACTTAATACCCCAGAATCTGAAAGAAGATTTCATCATTCATAATTGATCAATGAAAAATTTGTGATTAATGTGTCTTTCTGCTCATGCATTGATTGCATCTGCACACTAATGATTGTATCGTGTATTAGTCACATTAAATATGTTCCCTATGGAATTGTAATTTTAACTTTAATGATGAATTGATGGTATTTATGGAATAAAGTCACCACTTTCATGAACTTTTTCAATGAAATTCATGTTACTAGCTTATTTTGTGCTGAAAAGAACGAATATGAACTCAGAATTTGAATTACTAATACCATCAACTTTTAAAAATTACTATAAACGCTATTGCAAGACAGGCCTGAATTAAGAATTTTGATGAAACATGTGCTAATTGATTATTTGGAACCAAAATAAACAAATATGAGCTCAGACTCTGCATTTCAAATACTAATCGTTATCCCAAATGAAAATCTGAGTAATAATCATTTTTAGCACAAAATAAGCAAGTCACATAAATTGAGGGCGGTTTATCTCGATAATTACCTATTAAAGGAATCAATCACAATGCTAATTTACATTGTACATACATACCCATTTTGAATACCAGCCCTTGGATCTCGTGAAGTTTTTACGCCAATCATAATCAGAGCCATAAATAAGAAGAATAAACATAATGCAAAACAAACCCGATACACAGCTAAATATCCAACTATACCATTGCAGTCGTAAGTGAGTTTAGTTACTGAATCCCATGTTTTTTGTTGTCCACTACCTTTACAAAATGGTACCTAAAATTTTGACAATTATATTTGGCATACTTCACCAAAATAAAATATGGTACACCCAAAATATTACCTTTGAGAGAAAATCCTCTAGACCTGGAGATAACATAATACAAGCTACTATTGTTCCCACTAATAGCATGAGAGCGTACATTAGTCTAGAAGAAGTTGAATTTCGACATGTTGGGCAAGCTGCACAACATAATGAACAAGCTGCACTTCCGCAGCAAGCAGCACACTGAAACCAAAGAAATCGATTAAAAATATATTTCCTCAACATGTGAATCACCGTCATTTACCTGGGCTGCTGAACAAATACCTAAAACGGCCCCCATGGTGCCCCGTTTTTAAAAAAATATAATCGTACTAGTTCTAATATTTCTTCAGACAAGATATATTGGAAAATATACGAATCTAATATACTTAGCTGTATTAGCAGTACTATATTAATCGAATGTTTTGTTTGACAATAATTTCCTTCGTCACAATCCAAATATTTGGAACTTCACAATGATAATGTCATAAGTCACAATAATATTTGACTGCAGAGCACAAAATTTAATAATGTTCTGTGGCCGCAGACATTATGAACAAAGTTGCCACACTCGTTTAAAAATAACCCTAAGTGAAACATTGAAAACTTCCAAAACACTTATAGTGTGTACCACAGAACATACCAAATAGTATACAACTTTGCATAATTTGGCAACACCGAGGGACTACGCTGTTCATGGCCTGTATTAAAGGCGGCCGTGGTGTTTCTCTTAGTGTTTATATATGTATCTATATATATAAAAGAAAGTCGTGTTAGTTGCACTATTTATAATTCAAGAACAGCTTAACTGATTTGGCTGAAAATTGGTCGGAGGGTATCTTAGAACCAGGAGAAGGACACAGGTTACTTTTTATCACGTTCCCGTGGGACGTGACATAAAACGTGGTATAACAAAACGGATATACTACAGCAAGGATAATTATGTCGGAAGGCTTTTTAGATCAAATTCGAGTCAGTACAAGAAATTCCGACCTTCAGATGAATGAGTAGATACATAATCAGGCTTTGGTATTGATCGAAGACATGTGTTACCCCATGTTCGGTAATTTATTAGTCAGTTTAGGAATGAAAGCGACAAACCGTGAAATGAGTGACGCATTTAATCAAGAATTTGAACGGAAACTTTCCCGTTGACTTAAAAATGATCACCAGGAATTAGATTTAATAGTTCAAACGAATGTACCCCTGTTGAATCACCAACAAAAAGAAGTTTATGATACAATGATGAACGCAAGTGATGATGGTAATGGTGGTTTATATTTCCTGGGTGCCACTGGTGGTTTATATTTTCTAGGTGTCACTGGTGGAACTGGTAAGACATTCCTCATGTCAGTAGAGTTTTAGCCACTGTTATTGCGAGATCCAACATTGCTTCTTCTGGAATAGCAGCCACATTACATTGTTAGAAGAATGCCGTACGGCTCATTCAGCATTAAAATTGCAGTTAAATGCTCAAACTATTGAAGTACTAACATGTAATATTGCAAAACACTCCGCAAAACACTGGCATTGCCAGTTTTATTAGCATCAAAAATCAGCATCTGGGACGAATACACAAAAACACATAAACGTGCATTGGAAGCACTTCACCGAACATTGAAAAATCTACGCAATTACTGGAGATGTTTTGGAGTTACATTGCTGAACGATACATCTGCTGAATATTTCTCTGAGAAATTACTAACTATCGGTAATGGTTGAGTACCTGTCGACGAATCGAGCGGATTGATTTCATTTCCTCAGAATGGCTGTAACTTTGTCTCATCAAAAGACGAACTCATCAACAAAGTATTCCCAAACATCATTACTAACCACAAAAGTAATGAATGGTTGAGGGAGCGAGCAATTTTGGCGGCTTAGAATAAAAATGTAGATGACTTAAACTTCATAATTCAGAACGGGATCATTGGTACACTTCATTCTTTCAAATCAATTGACTGTTTAACAAATGAAGATGAAGCCACCAACTATCCAATAGAATTTTTTTATTCCCCGGATGTGCCGGGCACCCGTTTGGTGATGAGGAAATTGATGAACAATCTGATTTACGCGAGGAAGTTCGCACTGCAAGGATCCCGACCGACATGCCATTTGAGTTTAAACGACTTCAATTTATGATCCAACTTGCATTCGCCATGCCATTAAACAAATCACAATGCTTAAAAGTTTGTAGTCTGAATCTTGAAAATCCATGTTTTTCCCATGGTCAATTACGAGTATATGTGGCATGTTCACCGCTTGGAAGACCATCTGCGTTATTTGTTCTTGCACCTGATAATAAAACGAAAAATGACGTCTATCACAAGATGCTTCACTAAAGAGTGGAATCCATGCATAAAATACATGGCCAATAAATACACTAAAATACAATACCAGCTTTTTTAATTCACATTAATTATCCAAATAAACAATTGATAAAATCGAAAGTATGCTCATTTATTGCCTCTTAGGTGGAACAAAGTTCGCCGGGTCAGCTAATATCTATATATAAAAGAAAGTGGTGTCATTACACTATTCATAACTCAAGAACGGCTGAACTGATTTGGCTGAAAATTGGTGGGGAGGTGGTCTAGAACCAGGAGAAGGATATAGTATAGGACATAGGATACTTTTTATCACATTCCCGTGCCACTTGACATAAAACATGGTATAACAAAACGCAAATGTAATGCAATAACAACATCCATCTGATTAAAACAATGCAGCGTTGTTTTAGCGCAGTTAACAGCGTGTCGGACTTCTATTCCGAAAGTCGTGTTCGATACCCAACAGACATTGAGGAATTTTTTTTTTGTCATCGACTAGACTCATTGGTACAACGAAACGTAATATAAGCTAAACAAATTAATATAATTTCTCATGATTAAAATTAAGTCAAAGTCGGAGGCAGGACAGTAATTGCAGTTAAACTTATCTGTAATAAATTTGATTTTACAGTTATTTAATGTAACTCAGCTACAATAAATAACTCCCATTTTTTTATGAGTGTTGGTTCATTCTCCTTATTTGTTCGGTATAAATTTGTTTGTTCCATATTATATTAGCTTCGTGTATTATTTACATCTGAAGATGTCACTGTGTTGGTGAATAAGAATGACAATAATAGTACATTTATTCCCAATATATTTACAAACAATTATAGAGGCAAGTTAACTATCAACTGGATGAAGAAATGAATAAAGAAAACGTATATGAGTAAGAGACTAAGTAAATATCAATAAAGTAAATCATAAGTTCAAGTGTTTGAATTTAAGTTATATTCAATTATAATGGATTTACATCAAGTAAACGCCAACACTATATATACTAATATATATATAGAGGCAAATAATATATGAAGAAATGAATAAAGAAAACGTATATGAGTAATAAATATTATACCTATAAAATAAAATAAAAGAGCAATATATATATATATATATATATATATATATATATATATATATATATATATATATATATATATATATATAATGAGCAATTGAAATAAAATAGCAGCAATAGCTCAATTCCATGTATGAAACTGAAATAAATGAAAATATCATGATACCCCATTATGCTGTTCTAAATGACCTGTCAAGATCACTGACAGTTTATCAAAATATACATCACATCTACCACAACACCTATCATCTTCATTTATATTATATATTTATAATATAAATAATTCTTTATAACACTCTTTTTTAACACTCTTTATAGCTCAAGAACGGCTGAATTAATTTGGCTGAAAATTGATGGGGAGGTAGCTTAGAACCTATCTATAGATTATATCTGGATGTAATTGGATAATGAAATCCATAGTCCATTGTACGCTATTACATATGGATATAATTTCACGGGATGCCATAACCAACAGACAAGGCCAATCCTTGAATGTTTGTAGTCTGAATCTAGGAATTCCATGTTTTTCCCATGATCAATTATATGTGGGCATGTTCACGAGTCAGAAGACCATCTACGTTATTTGTTCTTGCGCCTGATAAAAATGAAAAATGTCTTCAATCATAAAGTGCTTCGCTGATGGGCGCAACCCATGTACCAAAATACATGGCTAATAAAAAATCATTAAAATACTGAATTTTTTATTTATATTTATTACCCTAATAAAAAACTTATCTTGATAAAATCCAAAATCTGCTCATTTATTGCCTATAAGGCGAAACATAGTTTGCCGGGTCAGCTAGTATATATATATATATATATATATATATATATATATATATATATATATATATATATATATATATATATATATATATATATATATATATATATATATATATTGTATATATATTATTTATTTCTTCTTCTTGTTAGTATATCCAATAGCACAATTTCAAAACTACTACTTAAAATATGGATTGATATTCAATATTAATGACCCACCCAAAATTAAAAAGAGTTTCAAATAAAGATTTTTATTATTATAAACTGATTATAATCATGTAAACAGTAACACCTCACAAGTAATTGGAATTTAAAAAATCTACAATACATAAATTGGTTTATTTACAAAGTTCTATTCTGTTCTGCCTATTAGGCAGAAAATGATGAACTGAACATTATTCCTGGAACAATGTGAATAAATAAATATAACCAGATCAATATTACAATATAATATAATATAAACCAGATCAATATTAGAAGAAATAACAAATATTTCTTAGATATAAAAAAATAACAAAATATATATTTTCTACGTTGCTAAGTTTGAATGAGAAAGGAACATAATATTCTAACATAAATACAAATAAACTAGATCAATATTAAAAACTTTGGTATACAAAAAGAACAAAATATACATTTTCTTAGTTTCTGAATTAAAATGAACATAATAAGAATGCTAAGTTTGAATGAAAAAGGAACATAATATTCTAAAATAAATACAAATAAACTAGATCAATATTAAAAACTTAACAAAATAACAAAAAAATCTTTGGTATAAAAAATTAACAAAATATACATATTCTTTGTCACTTAAATAATCAAAAATTATCAGTCTGTCTTATCAAACAACACTTTTTCATATCATGTCCAGAGCAACAATCATATTGCGAGTAGTGATCTCTGTTTAAAATTTTGGGGTATATCACCTTTGTGCCCATAGTTATTCAAAAACACATACAATTTATTATGAATATCCATTAGAAATTTAGAAATTTTATGAGATGGGTATATCAATTTCCTTTTGTTTTCACAATACTCTTTGAACATAATGAAAGTGTGTTCATGTGGGGGTTCTTTGGAAATCAAATCTGTGTTACAAATTTCACATTCAGGAAGTGTCATTTGTTTAAGAATATAACCAGCTACATATGCTGTTGCATTATTATCCTCTTCGGGAAAATGAAAGTTATTAGAGTGCAAAATTGATTGGAAGTCATGAAGTATTGACTGGTTCAGTGAGAGGAACCAGAGGAAGAGTGACATTTCTTGCAGCGATAAAGGTTGAAGATCGGCTACATCAGTTGGAGTGGTATTATATGGACCATTAATTGACTCATATCTCCAATGCGAGGAATATTATGTCCAACCTCATCTGTTTTTGTCTGAAAATAAAAGGTCAAATTATTGAGAGCTTCACAGTCATCCTTCCCACAGTTTCCATCATTAATGGGAGATGTTAGTCCATTAATGACAGTGGTTTTCAATGCAGCAACAAATTGATGACAAGTTGGATTTGTATTTGATATTCCATGCTGCCTTAAAATACAGAATAAATTTTCCAATGGATCCTGACTGAAAGATCTCAGTGAAAAATAATTGAAACCTTTTTCCAAAGGATTCCAAAGATATATCACTGATCTTATAGTTGTCTGCCAACCTTTAATGAATTTAAATTGGGATGTAACATCCCTACCATTACTTTTGTCAAAAAATTTTAAATATTTTAATTCTCTAAGCATTATTGACCAAAAAGGTGAAGTATGTTTCAAAACCCCCTTCAAAGGCTTACCTTCTGGTCTTATACTGACTGGTACAAGATATTTACAATGAAATTTCAATCGCTCAGCCTGCATCATTATAAATTCTGAAATTCTAAGATTTTATACTTGACTCTGAAAATTTTGTCGACCGTCTTCAACGTCTGGAACCTTGTAAACTAACGTGTGAAATCTTTTTAACCCTTGTTGATTATACTCCTTCCAATGATAGTATATCCCAATAACCTACAATCAAGAGTTATTTCATAAAATAACAAAATCATTGTTGTTTTGTCAGTTTAACAAAAAATGCAATGTTTATGGAACATTTTCCACTAAACTACTTAAAAAATACAGGTTATATTTGTTAGTATACTTACATTCGCTATAGTTGTTCTGATGGCGAACAATAGCACTCTGCCAACTCTTAGACATATGTAGTACACAGCCTAACTTTACTAGAGTCTGAATTTCACGAATGTTTCTAATGAATGAAGCTCAAATCAATTTGATATCTTGTTCATAATACTAAAATTAGTAAGAATTTATCAATCAATGGATTATTAGGATAACTTCATTTATTGTTTGGAGTGAAAAATGTGCGTTTTTTTGTTTCAGCTGGTATTTCGTAAGCTCTGATTACGACCAGAGTGAATTTGTTGTAATCTTTTATGACCTGCCACAACATAGTATCAGAGTACCAATGGATGATCATGAAGTTTGAACATTGCTGTATTGCTCTTGGATTCTGCCAGCCATACTTTACTTAAGTAAAGTGAGGTTGTGAGTGATGAGAGCGAATAAATATATGGCTGGAATATACTAACGCAGATTTATCGACGTTTATTAATAATTTCATCGAGTTAGATAATAAGCTATGAGCGGAAGAATAAGGTGTTTCTAAGGTGGCCTTATACAAACTACATCTTACATTGTACTTTTGTTTTCAATCTTTCAACCCGATAACAATTGAAACAGAAGATATAATTTTTCTGTGTTTAGTAATAGTAATGTTCTTCTATGGTTTGCTCATCTTTCTATATTCCTAATACTGAATTCCTTAAATTTGTCAACATAAGTCATTGTTTTTAATAACCTATTAGGATGGTTATATCACTCATTCAATAAATGCATAAATACGTTTCTACTACGTTTATGTTAAAAAGTCTTTTATTTACATTTAATATTAATGTGTCTTCAATTTATGGTTTGAGTTTTTCTGGGATTGCAATCATATTCATTACATAAATCTAACTGTAGAGTCGGTATTTTAATCCGATAGTTTTATAATTCTAATTGTTTGGAATTGATACTAAATCTGTATTCTACAAACGGTGAATTGCTATTGTGTTGTTAGTGCTGTGGGTGTGCCATAAAAGTACATTTAACCATAAAATGGAAGGAACAGGTAAATTAAAAAATCATACTTTTTAGTTTTCATTAATTCTTGTGCAAACACTTTTGAAATTATAGAACTGAATTTTATTATAAAGAAACTCATTATAATAAACATTATTGTCTTCAGTATTGATGTGGCTAATCAATTAATATATAAGATTTTTTCAAGATTTTCATATCCAAATGTTTCGCAAATATATTAGCAATAAAGCAAGGTTTATCGCACTTTTTAAATTTCTGTCTGTTACTCAGAAGTTGAATTCTCAATGTTGAATTCCAAAATATAAAATACTAGGTAGTAATAAAAGAACTTCTTCCTGTGAATGTATCGTTTATTAATGGTTTTTTTTTAAATATAGATGACGTTCATCAGTATTGTTCCATTAAAACTTTTTCTTAGATTTTTTTAGAATTATTTTAATTGATTTGAAATTCAGTATATTGTAGTGGTTTCGGAAAAATAGAGTTCTTGAGTTCGTCCATAATTGTCCAAAACATAGATGCAATACTATGTCTACCTATGTGTAAGGACTACAGTTTAACGCCTATTCCGAACGACTCAAGAAGAAGGTAGGAATCGAACCCACTAACTCCAGTAAGAGGACACACACATATATATTTTCGCCGATATAAATTGTAATTTATCGATGCTATAAATCTCATCCGAAAAAATAAATTCAATTCAATTACTATCTAATTTTAGACCTTGCCTAGAACAACTTTCTTGCAATTTGATCATGTTTCTCATGACTTTGTTTTCGAAACTAGTTACTGAGAATCGGACGGACATAATAATCTTAAAATAGATTTTTGATTGCTGTACCTACATTCCTTCTGAGGATACGTAATTGTAACTAACCATTGCATTTAGTTGAATATAAAATTTAATATTTAAATATAAGATTTAATTTAGTTGAATATTCGTATTGTTTAAACACATGAATATTTATAATTTAGATCAGTAATGTCTAAACGCAGTACTATTAGGTCGTTTAACCTTCCCGCAGTCTGCGGGACCGCCTGGTATTAACAGTTTTTGTCTCGGAACGCAATATTTAAAAAATTCGTTACCACATTGTTTAATTTTATTAAATTATTGTAGTTGTGGGCCACTTCAAACAAACGCAACTAGAGAACTAGTATTTTCGTTGATGATTTCGCTTTGGACATCGAAAAGGACTTAAGTACTTACTTTATATTATGTGTCTTGCATTATTTTACGCTTCTTGCTATTTTTATTGTAAATTTAACTGTATATGAAAACTTGTATTCTTTCGTAGCAGAAATCCAAAATTATTTTAAAAAATTCACTTGTCCCGAAAAATATGATTTTAGAAAAAAATACTGATTCAGTTACGTGTTCGTTTCTAATTTGAATATTTTGAGTGCACATTCATTCTTGTTCATTGTGTAGTCGGTCTCCTTAGGACTATCCACAAGTAAAGTAAAGTTGCAAGAAGTATTTATGGGAAGTTGTTATAGGTTTTGTAATTTCACTTCACCATTCATCCCATCTTCGTTTTTATTTCTAACAATATAAAGTATTAGTTGTTGTCAGGCGTAATGCAGTGTGAAGGTCACTCGTATGGCGCCATACATCTATCATATGAGACTATTTAAGGGGGAGGTGGATCGATGATGTCTTATTTTTTTCTTGAACTTCGAATCGATAGAATGGAAAGTTTTTTATTACCTATCTAGAAAATGATCGTTTTTAATTCATAATAGAACGTTTCTAAAAAAATGATAATTACAACAAATCGAAAATGTTTTAATTTTTTCTTTCATATTCTCATGTAATAAATATTAAACACAGGTAATAGGATCAGCCGATTCTTATTCTTTTCTTAACCAGAAAACCATCTCGCTCAATAAATGGTCCGCTTACTTATATTAGTGAAACTATTTTATTTTATAAATTTCATAATTGAAAAATGAGTTACGCGTAGAACGAAATAGTCTCTTTTGTATTTCCATCAAGTAAGGCATCGAATTTAATATTCTCTAACATGTATGCCCTGAATGATAATAAAGCTTCACAACATAGATGCTCCAGTATGTCGTTCTTTTGATTAATTTCATTAAGTTTTCGAATGCACGTTCTAGTATTTTTTTTAATATATAGGTACATATAGATAAAAACTTTGAATGAAGGTAACTCATTGACATAATTTCAAGTATCGGAAACAAAATAATAAATAATTGATAAGTTTGTTTCTCTAGCATGATCTATCAGACAGGAACCAATACTGGCTCAGCATTTACTTCGGACGTATATTTATTTTCTTTATTATGAGAAACTCGTTGAGAAATTAATGCTAAGAGAAATAATATAGCTTTTTGAAAATTAATAAAACAAATTCCAATTGACTTTTTCATCCACAAAGAAATAACTTGTTTCGGATTTATCACGAAAGTCACATACAAATAAAATAAAGATATTAACAATTTGTCAATTCAAAAATCAGTTCAGTGTAAAAGCTACAAAATCATGAGAAAAGCTGGTAGGTACGTTTTTTGTCGTGCAGGGTGGAATTACACAGTCGCGGCAAAAAGTCGTACGAATTTAACTTTTATACGATCAAAATTGTATAAAAATTGATTGATAAGAGAGATACGTGTTGAAATTACATGTCAAACTTTAAATGAATTGAACACTTTTCAAGAATTTGAAAAATTTCAGATATGTTGTCCTCTAGAATATTGCTTCGGTATAAAATATTCATCAGGTGGATGAACATGGTGTTCATCCAGCTGGGGAAGGTATTTTATACCGAAACAAAATCGTATAATGTGAAAAAGGCGTAAATATCTGGCATTAGAAATATATACCCTCATCTGTTATTTATTCGTATAGTATGTATATCAAACAAATGAAAGCTTTTTTGTGTTAGTTTTTTTTTTAATTCAGTGGACCTGCACTTTAACGACGGTTCCGAACGGCAATTGGGCTTGTAATCAATGTACATTATCCAGCATATATCATTATTTAAACTACTTAAATCAGATTTAATACCACCCATGCCTTCACCGGTGCTCGAACCCGAGTTCTACCGCACCAATGTCGGATAACTCAACTCAACTCAACAAAATATTTATTTACAAAACATTTACAAAATATAGAGGATACTATGAGCTATGTAAGAAATTTAGCCTTAAATAACTTAAACTAATTACATAATTCATTTTTCATTGGATACAGATTTTTTACAGTTCCTACATTTAAGTTTTACTGTACATTTATTTGAAATTTGGCAAATTTTTATCTAGATATATGTGAAGGTACATATATGTATAGATGTTTATTTTGTCTTTAGGAAATTATGTTTTCTGTTTGATTGGTCGCTATCGTTGTATCTATATATTTTTGATTTTTTATACAGGAAACTATTTGCGAAAACCTGCTTTTGATATTTATATCGTGTGACGATTAATCGTTTGCTTTTGTATTAGGTTATGAAATAGCGTCTTCAGTCTTCAATGTCGGATATTCTGCCGACTAAACCACGGAGAAACTGTATTAAGTAATTGAAAAGTTGTTTCAATGGTTGCTTAGATTTTAGATGTAAATTTCAAACGCCAGAGTGACAGAGATGCGTTGAAAGTGCTACTCCATGCGACAGACAATGATAAAGCATGTTGTTATAAATGAAGATTTTCTCATAGCGTGAGTCAGTTCTATAGATAACATACTGAATTCAATGCAGATTAACAAATTATCAAATTATTTTCACACACGTTCATTCATCAAATCGTCGTCTCTATAGCCTAGTATACGTAGGTAGTATATGAAATGAAGGGATTTTCGTTTTCTCTTTATTCTTTCTAATATATTACTGTAATATTCCTTCTCTTTCGATTCTTTTTGGCGGCAAAATTGACATATATTAAGAAAATAACTAATATGAAAATAATGTTTAGTCTCTAAACGAATTTGAATTCAGTTGATTCTATAATAATAGAATATAACTTAAAATCAAACACTTGAACTTATGATTTACACTTTATTGACTACATAGCATGACGCGTTTCGTCGTTACAAACGACTTCTTCAGATGCTTTAGATTAGAATAATCTAGATTATTAGAATAATCTAGATTATTCTGTAAGCATCTGAAGAAGAATAATCTAGATTATTCTGTAAGCATCTGAAGAAGTCGTTTGTAACGACGAAACGCGTCATGCTATGTAGTCAATAAAGTGTAAATCATAAGTTCAAGTGTTTGAATTTAAGTTATATTCAATTATAATGGATTTACATCAAGTAAACGCCAACACTATTAAATATCTATAATAATACTCATATTATTAACAATTTTGATTCATGTCATTCATAAAGTACATAATATCTCATTTCACATAATTTATATGAATTTTTATCTCTTTGAGATTATTTTCTCCAAATTTTCAACCGAAAAACACTTACTCCCGCGCAAATACAATAGTGTGTAATATTTGAAAATTGGGAAAAAATTACTTTTGTCTGACATATTTTAGAAGATTTCAAATTTTTATATGTTATGCTTGATAGTATTTGAAGCATATATCTCTCATGACTGATCGATCTAGCGATTGCTTTGGGCTGGTAGACCGAAAAACAATTTTTCCCGCGCAAATACAACATTAATATATACGTGGCATACGGAATGGAGAGATTCTTTCAATTCTTTTTGACGACAAAATTAGCATACCTACATACAAAAAAACCCGACTGAAACTAATATTTCATCTTCAAACCAATTTGAATTAAGTTGAACTAATTATATTATTAACGATTTCGATTCATTGATCACTTAATGAAGTATATAATTGCTCATTTCACATAATATATATGAATTTTCATTCCTTTGAGATAATTTTTTTCCATTTTTAAAACAATTATATTTTATACGCCTTCAGTAAATAGGTTGTTAGATTATATTTCCATTGTAACTAATCCGAAAATGATTCTGAAATTCCTAGCATTTTATGGCCCCTTCATGCATCATCATTCGTTTTAATGAAATTATTTTCATCAATTTAACGTTCGCTGTTCTCTAGTAGGTACCTAGTTCTTCCTAGTACGGTTTTTAATTTCAAGTGCACTTCATAGTCTAAACAAAACATCAAACATGATATTAATGTTATTATATCCATTCTGTCACCTCTGAGCCCTAGGACAAATCAAATACTTTTGATAAATTCGAATAAATTTACCTTATCATGTCAGGTGAAATGCAGTGTGTGTTTTGTGCAACGGAGAAAAAGCACAAAGTATTTTTATTCACTGACGAAACTTTGGAAAAATGTCAAAATATATTGCGTTTACTAAAACATCATAAATCTCGAATACCTTAAATAAAAATAAAATCATTAATATATTCATTGTCTTCTATTACATTAATAAAGATCTGTAACTGCAGATTTGCCTCATTAATGACAATACATATAATCTATTTTTCAAGAAATATTTTTATGTGTATATCATTTCCAAGAATTGTCACTAAATATAAATAAGTTAATACCATATATTGAAAAATTGAACAAACTCTCTAAATATTTATGCTAGCGCGATATTGCTTGTCTGGCAGGTCAAAGTAACTGGCAGATCCTTCTGCCTTGAAAGTCTAATGCTTCTGATACTACCAATATTGAAATTTCAAATTTTCTAAAATACTTTCAAAAAATTTATGTGAATTTTTAAATATTCTGGCAAAAAGTAATAACCGTGGAATGGTCTGCCAATTCGTTGTGAGTAGTTGATATAATAATATATTTCAACATATCAAAACGTCAATACATATCTGAATCAAAATTCCTTCGAATATGAAATATTATTGTCAGGTTGGTTTTTTCTTTATGTGTGCCAATTTAGTCGTCAAAAAGAATTTAAAGAGAAGAAATACGACAATAGTCGTATTATAACGAAGAAGAAAGAAAACGAAAATTAGTCCATTCCGCATACGACGTTTATACGTATTATGGTATAACCAAACAGCTGATCTGTTTGCCGATCGGTGAAATCAGAATTATGTACTTTATTGAGCGATGACATGAATCGAAATTGTTAATAATATTATCAATTCAACTGAATTCAAATTCGTTTAGAGGTAAAACATTATTTTCATATTAGTTTTTTCCTTAATATATGTAAATTTTGCTGTCAAAAAAATCGAAAGAGAAAATACTACAGTAATATATTAGGAAAAATAAAGAGAAAACGAAAATCTCTTCATTTCGTATACTACACACAGGTAAATTTGCGCGGGAAGAAGTGTTTTTCGATCTACCCGGCCAAAGCAACCGCCAGATCGGTCTGCCATGAGATATATATGCTTCTGATACTATCAAGAATAACATATAAAAATTTTGAAGTTTCCTAAAATATGTCAAAAAGAAGTTTTTTTCCCAATTTTCAAATGATCTGTCACAAGGAAATAACCGCGGGAATGGCCTGCCCTTTCGTTTTTGAGTACGTATAATAATATATTTCAACATATCAAAACGGTAGCTTTCCGAAAATATGTCTTTTTTCCCCCAAATTATCACACCTTTTATACCTGCGCAGTACCGAACTACCGAGATTTCGCAAAACTAAGTCCCATTTCATGTATGGTAGGTACAACTGTCTCACTGAGAAAATTTTGGGCTTTCCTAAAATATGTGTCGTCAGATGTTTACTGGCTCTTAGACTTCTAGGAAAGGAACCAGCATTTTGTCGATGCAAACATTTTGGCCAGGAATAATGGCGTACTGGAACCTATTAATCAATTTGTCAGCTAGATGTCGTATTTTTCGTAATTTGTCAATATTATGAATATCGAGAATCGCTTCATTGTTCAAGTGTAACATTCGTAATATATTCTGAAATCGTTTCCTCGACTTATATTTATTAATTTTATTAGAATAAATTTCGTTCTGCGACCAATAATTGGTTATTGAAGGAAAGTGACACAATCCCGTCCAGAGTAAAATCCGCAAAAATAACTCTATTTGCTCTGGAGTTGTGTTGACCCATCTATTCACCCTCGACCACCCAAAGGCTGTTATGTCTTTTGCTCTCATTTGATCTGCAATATCTATTCGTCTCGTTCTACGAAAAAATTCGTATGGACTTTTTGTGAGGTAATTTTCAACAATATCAGGTTTGATGCCGACTGTCTTCTCAGTGAATTCGAAATCCATCATTTTCGTTTTATTGACGATGGGTTTCCAACGCAAATCATCTGTATCTTCATCTTCGCTCTCTTCTGATGAAACGTACAATTCCACGATAGCACGCCTTATGACTGATTCCATGCTTTTATCCACTGTATCATGCTTTCAGTTGCAGCTTCTTTTTCTGAGTGATATTCTGTTCTATCATCTGCAAAAATTTTATATAATGCAATTATAATAAAACTTAGGAATGAACTGCCTGTATGTATATCGCTGTAACAAAGCATAATTCGTTGCAAAAAAAAATGTATTATGATAACTCAGACTCAACTTTTTTTGAAGAAGAACTTGCAATGTCGACACAACTCAATTTATCATCGGATTTTAGTCTTTTCGAATCACCCATTTTTTCTCAAGACACGTTTTCTCCCTAGTTTTCCATTTTCGGCGTCACTTTCTGATTCACTTTCTGGGGAGTAGTTATTATCAGAAGAACCATCAGTAAAAACGGATCGTTTCCTTCGTCTGACATAAGTTCGTCATACAATTTTTGGAGCTTACCCTGCTGCTTTTCATAACTCAATTATGATTGAAGTGCCTCATCCCAACATCGACTGATACGTGTGCAAGAGTAACAAAGGCTGTTTTACTTTAATACCGACAATAATGTACAGTATGCGCCGTGGCAGAGCACATGTACCTCACGGCACAGGCTTAAAAAAAAGTCCATCCGTGCCGCGAAGTACAAACCTCGTACCCCAATTTTCTTCATTCATAAAAAAAGAAAAAACAAGTTTCCCACGTTTTGACTAAATATTTTTCATTGCAGTATTATTAAAAACAGGAAAATCGGAAAAAACCTCTTGGCACCGAGAACACTTTTTTATAGTGTGGCAGCGAACTTGTTAAATAATAGCTGATGGTATACATTTCGTATAACGGATCTCGCACTATGTAAAATGGAATTTGTAGATAATTACCTTTGTGTGAAAATTCACTTGGTAACTTTATATTATGGCTCTAACTTCAACATCCGTACCTAACTCCGAATTTTAGAATTGAAAGAAACTTATTGTTTTTTTCCTTTTTCCTGATGTTTTTCCTGTGTTTTCGATACTTCTTGTAATAGTCTTCTTTGTAATATTTACAAAGTCCCAAGAGAAAAATTACGAAAACGGAACAATAATTGCCTTGTTTTCAAACAAACGAAATGTACGGATAAATAACCTTGTCAGTTAAAAATATATTATCTTCTACTTAATATTTTATTCTCATTACTTCTCCGTAGAACCTCATAGTTTCACCTAGTTATGTAATTTCGAAGTAATTAATGCTTTATAAATAATTTGTGAGTTAGAATTGTATGATTTATATGATTACTTTTGAAAAACATAAAATAGAAATCGATCACAGAATGATATCAGCAAATATTATGTTTAGAATTTCCAGTCAAATAACTTCCTTTCTTTCATTATTCTGTAAGCATCTGAAGAAGTCGTTTGTAACGACGAAACGCGTCATGCTATGTAGTCAATAAAGTGTAAATCATAAGTTCAAGTGTTTGAATTTAAGTTTATATTCAAATAACTTTCTAGTTTAAATAACTGAAACTGCTTATTTGAATTTAATTCTGAATGTTAATGTTTATAATTGAGATAATTACAGTTGGTGATATGAATTTTTGATTTCAACAACATTCATATTTCAGAATTATCGAATTAGAAAGAAATTCTTGTAATCCTTTTTATTTGTGCTGGGAAAAATAAATGAATGTTCAAACTGCTCTAGACCTTTCCAATATTATTATTAGATTTGTAAAATAACAAACAGGCAAGTAAATACAGAAAACAAACTTGAATAATCAAGGTGGTTTTTGTATTCCATCTAAATTATCGTTAAATGGTATTATCATCCGACTCCCCACCGTTGAGATGAGAATGACATCAGTATCATAGGTCACAAGTGCAATTTATTACGCCACATTTAATTGAAGATAATTTACTGTTATTGCTGTTATAGTTAATTATAGGACCTTGATTTTTTATTTAGATCGATAATGTGAATTATATACGATTTCAGATGATTTTTTTGAGAAATATGCATATTAACTAATATATATATATATATATATATATATATATATATATATATATATATATATATATATATATATATATATATATAAATAAGTTGATGCCGAGGCACTTGTGTGTGGAGTGTACAATGATTTGCTCGTAAAATTTTTTAAACCATTGGCGTAGGGAAATGTTTTGATTTATTTTCTATTTTAAAATATTGTTATAGATGAAATTTGTTTCAGGGCAGTGTGGTTTTGAAGATCTGTTACTTCGAGCTGTATGTTTGCTGGATAATCAACCAAGTCAGTAGAACTGATAGCAAATGGATTTATAAACAGCTGAATATTTCTCTTGTCCGATTCAAAATCCTGGAATCTGTTTTCAAAAGACTCTTTTAAACATTTTATTTTTGATAGGTATTTAGGAATATCAAGGGCAGTGATCTCTAATTCTTCTTTTAAACTTGCAAGTGTGGAAAAATGGTCGACTTTATTTCTCTCTAAGTTTGCTGCGAACAAGTCCAACTTCCCTTTGAAACCATTGATCAAGTTGAACATTGTTGGAAGAGAACAATTTTTCCTTGCAGTTTAAGGTTCAGGACATTAAGGTGCTTCAATGTATCAACTAAAAATGCAAGATCGCACAGCCATAATGAATTTTCAAGCAGAGCTCTCTCTGCTGGCAATGCTTGTTTTTCTTTCAGAAATTCCAGAACATGTTCCCTCAAATCATAAAAATGTTTCAACATTTCGCCTTTAGATAACCAGCGAACAGCGCAATAAAGATGTAATTCGCCGTATTCTTTTATTTCTTCTTCAAACAACGTTCTGAATTCTCGTCGGTTAAGTGCTCTGGCACGTATGAAATTAATGCAGCGTACTACTGGGTCAATCACGTCCTCGAAAGTCATGTCTTTAGCGCACAAAGCTTCTTGATGTATAATACAATGATAAGAAAACAATTGTCGACCTATGTAATTTTGCAGCAAAGCTACAGCGCCATTGGTTTTCCCCATCATCGCAGGTGCTCCATCAGTGCAAACTGAATTGCATTTATCCCAGTTTAGGCTCTTACCCTCAATGCAATCTTTCAGTTTCATGAATATATCTTTTCCTGTGGTTGTAGTTTCCAGTTGACAGAGGTCCAATATATCTTGAAATATATTGAAATTGTCATCAATACAGCGTAAAAAAACAGCTAATTGCGCCATACCAGTTAAATCGCAGGTTTCGTCCAATGCAAGTGAATAATATCTACATTTAGTTACAAACTCTGCAATTTGACTGTTAATGTCTGTTGACATATCTTCTACTCGCCTCATTACTGTGTTGCGCGACAGTGAAATACTAGCTGCCATGGCTTTAACCTTTTGATCATTGCAGTTCTGTGCAAAAATGGACAAACTCTGTTTGATAATTTCCCCATCAGAAAACGGCTTTTTCTTCTTAGCCAATAATAAAGATATTTCATACGATGTTTTGACCATGGCTTCCAGTTCTTCGTGTCGTTTTACAAAAATATTTTGCTGTGAAAATAGTTCTTTCTTCTTTTTATTTATGAAATCAGTCCTTACAGCTGACCCCACTGGATACTCTTTGTCGAATTTTGTATGGTTTTGCTTAAAATGCCGCTCTAAATTATATTTTTTAGCAACAGCTACTGTTGCTGAGCAAATGAGACACACAGGTTTGCGGGCTTTGCTTTCGGTGAAAAGGTATTTTGTTTCCCATTCTTCATGAAACGTCCGAGGGTTATCCTTTATTCTTGATGTACTCGTACTAGGTTTGCTGAGGGCCATAGTAAAACAATAAAATGTACATGTAAAACTACATGTAAATGTACATGTAAAACTACATGTAAATGTACATGTAGTTTTATGAAATGAAGGTTAGTACCTAAGTAAAATAAAACTATTAATTTGGACAGGCACCGCTCCACAATATCAATAAATATCTAATTAAGATTCGTAGGTACAAATCCTACATCTTGGGCAATAAGACCGCCGCGCCGCCTGCTGTGCAGGAAAGTATTTACAAACAAACAAACAAACTAATTGTAACACATGCAAATATTACACTTACCTGCAGAGAAGATGCAAAGTTTTGGTAGTATTCTTTCTAATTTATTAAACGAATTGTCACAAAACGAATTAGTAATTCAATATACTTGCATTCAAGTAAGATTGATAACGGTACTAAGATGCTCGCTAACCGTCCGTTTGTCTGGCTAGTTATAGATGATGCTCAAATTTTGAATACCTGATCTAACGTTATTTGTATTGTCTGTGTTGTGTATATGTGTTTAATTGAGGGGAAGTTCTCCTCAAGATGTTAGGAGTTCTCCTCAAGATGTTAGGTTGCACAGGTTGTTCCGATGCACAAGTCAGACAATAAAAGCGGCGTAAAAAATTATAAACTTATTTCACTATTATGCCATACAGGTGTAAGATTTGAATCCATATACACCAACATCTGTCTTTTCAAATTAAAAACTATCTGACTCCATGTCAACATGGATTTTTCTCTGGTCCATCCGTTGTGCCAAACTTGCTGCTTTTCGTGAAACAGATATTGAGGAACTTCGATGAAGGAAGATCTGTACGTGTAGTATACACTGTTTTCTTCAAGGCTTTTGATAGGTTCCACCACCCAACACTCATAACAAAAGTGGAAAATGTCGGGGTGCATGGACATCTCCTAGGCCTTCTCGCTTCATATTTGAACGACCGAGGACAGTATGTGGTTGGGAATGATTCCAGATCAAATTCCTTACCGGTGACATCTGGTGTACCGTAGGGTTCACATCTTGATCTGCTTTTTTTTCTCATGTTTTTGAGTGATATTGACGAATGTTTTAGATATATCTATATGCGGATGATCTCAAAATATCGAAGCAGATAAAATCGTTTATCGATTATTCTCTTTTACAGTCCGATCTTATGCATTCTCTGACTACTGCATGCAGACTCAATAAGTTGCAGCTAAACTTGAAAAAATGCTATCATATTCTTTCAAGGAGTAAAAATCTTATCTCCTCTTCCAATTTGATATTATCAGGTCAATGTTTGACTGAAGTCAATTCAATGAATGATTTGGGTGTTAAGCCTAATAAGAAACTAACCTTTAAATTGCATATTCAAGGAATCGTCCAACATGCTCGCAGAAATCTGGGTGTCATATTACGAATTACTAGGCCTTTTGGTCGACGTGAGCCTGTTATTGCTTTGTATAATTCTATTGTGAGATCCAAGTTAGAGTACTCGTCGGTCGTCTGGAATCCAAATTGTGATAAATACACGAATTGATTAAAAAATGTTCAAGGGAAGTTCATTAATGCTCTTAATTTCCGTTTTAACAGGTGCCGTCATGGATTCTCATATGAGAGTAATGTGAAATTTTATAGGTTGGAATGTTTGAGTTTGAGACATGAGTACTTAGATATATGTGTTTCCTACAAATTACTTAATGGCTTAATAGATTCTGCTGCATGTACGGGCCTTATAAACTTTAATTGTTCTCCATATGTAGTTAGAAATCGTACAATACTGGTTTTAGGAAAAGAAATTATAATAATATGTAAGAAAAGAAATTATATGTTGAATTCACCCATCCGTAGGTCTTTTAATAGGTTAAACTTGATCAGTACAGAGACCAACTTGGATATTTTCTTTCCATATTTTATAACTTTTAAGAGACATTCGAAAAAGAGATTATTTAAAGGACGATAATAGGATAATTATCAGTTTTTATAGATTTATCCGTTCATAATGTTTTTCTCTAACCTTTTTTTAATAGAGTTAGGTATTTTTTGTTGTAGAAGAAAAAATTCAAGTTACTGCATCAAAAACGTTATTTCGATGAGATGTGTAAGAAATTTTCATAAGATGTACATATTAGAAACACTTAAGTTTATAGGTAATTAACATTAGTAATATGTGCTCCTCTATTATAGGACAGTTTTAAACTGTCTGTTGAGATCAACTGCCCTTGTATGTAAAATAAAAAAAAATCTGTCATTTCCATAATATTTCCACGTATAAGAAATTAGCAATTTACTGCAAGAAAAAGAATTCTGTAGTTCTCGTCCTATATTATCGCGCTTGTAGATATTCGCTATCAAAGTATACTAAAACTTTCTTTCGATAATTTGTTGACAAATTATTGAAAAGAACATTATTGCAGAGCAGGCTATGTAAAACATGAACATGAAACGATGTCTCCATTATCTTTCTAGGGATAAATGTTAAATAATATTGAAATCAGTGCCTACATTTATTGAAAGCGTGAGACAGATACTGTTTCGTACTACAAGGTACTCATCATTTCCCTGAAATACGGGAATAAACGCGAGTGTACTACTAACTCAACCTATTGACATTTGAAAACATCGTTCGATGATATTTGTCAAATAGACATTCCAATTTAGTAGATACCTACGGGTATAGAAGATATGTGAAATTTCGATGCTTGGTGCGTCTGTAATCTGAGAGGTGTTTTCTACTGATTCCTATAGATGGAATTGTGGAGTATTGATTACTCTACGGTCTTCCACTTGGAGTCACAAGAAGATGCTTGGAGGTTGAAATCGTTGCCTCACTTCGATGGTCGTGGTGCGACTGACGAGTTCCTTGCAGAACGAAACATATATTTCTCGCACTTCCATCAGGTGTGGCATCGATTTCAATATTTCTCTAACATTTATTTCTTGATGGATAATGGAGACATCACATCGTACACGTTCACATATCTAGCTCTACTATAATATTCTCTGGATCAATTTAATTTTTTCAATTGAATGTTCTAGTGTTCATTTTCTTTATATATATATATATATATATATATATATATATATATATATATATATATATATATATATATATATATATGTAAGGTGTATATAAAGTTATTTTTAGTTATTTTTCGATAGGCAAATGCAAGGCAAAATTGGTAATCTTCAAATTGGGAGTGTCTGGTGAGTAATGTGACCCAACTGTTGATGTATTCGATTTTATCCTGCTAGTAGAGTGAAGTAGAATCAGACTGCACAAAATTTCATTTCTATTCGTGTCCATCTGGATACAATCGACTGTATCTGAGTATAACCAATTCTTCATTAATGTTAGCGCTCTAATTATCTCAAGAAGCAGTATAGAGCAGAATAATTAAAAATCTCGATCTTTCAAAAAAAAATTAAAAAATCACGATTTTTTGAAAAATATGAGATTGTTAAAATCATGATTTGCATCGATTTATATTATTTATATTCTTGTTTATATTTATATTATTATTTATTTATATTATTATATAATTTTTTTTCAAATATGGTAATAATGAACATTGAAATTAGTTGTTTGATTTATTTAGTGCTTTTCGCCCAAAAATATTTTTTTTTGTTCAGATTTACAGAGATTAATTTATCAAATTTAATTTAATTCACGTTGGCTTGATGATGATTAATTCATGTTTTTCACCTATGTATATGAAGTATGTACAATTTTGAGTTTGAAATAAAGTATCTTGCTTTTTTTGAATTTGGTGAAGTTATATGCTTCAGCGACTTTGTTTTTACATCAGTTCATAGTTTGATTAATCATGATTGAAATTGTAAAAATCTGTTGTTTTAAATCATGATTTGAATGGTTGCAACCCTAGCGTATAACCATTACCACCTACAATGCAAGTATTGTATTAACTACTACCTACACTACGTAACTAAATTCACTTTAAAAATTAAATTGCAAAACGATATTCAGGTATTTACGGGCATTATGTTTGAACGCGGTTGGCAAACCTGAACAGAGCTCTTAGTTCCAAATAAAACCAAATTTTAAATCAGATTTCAACGAATACAGACTACATACTAGTACATCGTTACTGTTTGGAAATTTTTTTTCGATTTTTTTTGAATTCGCTATTTCTTTGGTGGCAATTAAAATTCAAAAGAGTGTATTGATGAGTACAATGAGTACAACGTATTATCGTAGTTAAAACGGGCAATTGTTAAGTAGGTTTGGATCAATGACCATCATATTTCGCAAAGTTTTATTTACTAATTTGCAAGCAATCGATCTTTTATTAGGAATCACAGGAAAATATAGTTTTCGTTCAATAATTTATTGCAACGCATAAGTGAGTCTTACATATGTATGAATAATTGTCGGATTACTCGGGCAATATACGCCACCACAAGTTAATTTTGTTATTGGTGAATATGCGTTTACAATCGTTCATCTAAAACAGTGTTTCCAACCTTTTTCATGACCCAACCCCCCTGGCATGAACAAATATTTCGCGACCCCCAAACCCTTCGCTTTTTCATGATGTGTGTTTTTGTGGCACAAATATTCATTCTTTACGATGTTTTTATTCGTCTCCATAGTAACGATTGGTATATAGTGGATATGTACTAAAGAACAAGGGGCGGCGGATAAGTTCGCGACCAGAGGTACTAAACTAAAAGGTATCATCTCGTTACTGATAGCTCAAATTGCAGCACTAATTCATAATATAAATAACACCTATCTGTTCGGTTTGGTTCATTAACACTTCGAACCTGGAACAAGCAACAATACCTTGTCACCGAAACTGAACATTCTCGCAATTTTGGGCACCACTCAGTGATTACATTCCTTGTAAAAAATGGAAACTCGCCGAAAAACATTTTTGAAGAAATGTTATCGGTTCTCAGGATTCCGGGCCGTCATATAAAATGGTAAAAAATGGGCTCGTCTTTTTAAGCAAGGAAGAGAGAGCTGTCAAAACGAGCTCCGCCCGGGCCGCCCTGTGACAGTAGTGACCGAAGAAAATGTCCAAAAAGTTGAAAAATTAGTATTGGTCGATCGAAGAATAAAATTGTCGCAGATAGCTGAACAGTTAGAGTTTAGTAAAGAGCGAATCGTAGAAATTTTGCAACAAAATTTACACATGAAAAAAATTAGTGCGCGTTCGGTACCGTGAATGCTCACAACACTCGAAAAACAACGACGACTGGCGAGTTGTACCTAAGGAGCCATCCATTAATCATGTGATTTTTTTTGCATTTGCAACCCTCTCTTCCCTATATCAAGTGTATTTTTTTAGTACCCACAGAGAATCTTAATTTTTTAAAAATATTTGTCAAAAATACAGGTTTTTTGAATATCATGAAATTTTATTATAGAAAATAAAAAAAACTACAATAATAACCTTAAGAGGTACACAGAAAGGTTACAAGTTGTTTTGGATTGACATAAAATTAATGAAAGAAATGCGGAAAACTTTTTTGTAGTAATACATGAACATTTTTTAATTTACAATGTCTTCAGACCACGGATTAGCAAGACTATCTTCAACACTAATAACTGGATAAGCATCTTGCGAGTTAGTTGTAAGCACAGTGCTTTGTTGAAGATCAACATCGGTTTCATCAAGCCACAACGGTGAATCAAGGTCACACTGCAAGCCGCTTACGAATTTGTACGCGTTTGACGAAAAAATAAAGACTCGAGATATATTACTACACCCCCTACCCCTTGCGATATTTCGTAATTTTTTTATGGAACCCCCACCTTTCGAGCCTCGCATGATTAATGGACGGCTCTTAAGGCCCCATAGGATAAACAATGCTCACGATACACACATTCACTCTAATTCTACAGAATTTCGAACACTTTACATTTACTACTCCTTAGAACACAAAACTTTACCATCTATAATATAAAAATGAATCGCAAAATGTGTTTGTAAGCGTCCAAGGATGTTTTTTACGGCGAGAAAAATTCGAATAATTGCCAGGAAAACCCTAAAAGCAGTCCATTTATTTTTCCCATACAAAAGTTTTCTACTAAAATGTAGAGTCAACGGCTGGACCGATTTCACTACTTTTTTTTGTTGTGTTTGTTATTGCCAAGGAAAAAAAATTGAAAGCTGCGTGTAAATTTAGAAAATTTAAGAACACTTAATTGATAATATAAGTAAAAAATAATTATTAGTTTTTAAGGGTAAAAAATGGTTTATCTTGATTTCCGGCAAAACTACAAGTCCTATGGAAAAAAGTTAAATGGCAAAGTTATAGGCAATAAGAAGATTTTATTAATAAGACTTTTGCATTTGCAGATTTTTCACATAACCTCAAAATTTAGGTGAAAAATTCAAAAAACCAAGTTTTTAGTTTTTTATTTATCTTTTTCAAAAAATTTTTTTTTCTACGAAATTTGGTGAAAACTTACCTTATTATGTCCCAAATACACTGTAATTTATTTGATTAAAAATATTTATTTTTTCGCTTCATTTCAATTTAATATCAAAAAAGCACCCTAATTTTCAATCGAACATTCTGACGTCAAAATATCAGCTTTTTTCAAAAAGTTTGGGGGCTTTTTGTTCGTTGAAATATCTACTTTCTGATGGTGTAAAGAAAAATATACATTACTATAGGAAATATTCTTAGAAAATGCAAAAAATTGAAAAAACCTCAGATTCGAAAATTTTTTTTTAATCATGTACAATTTCATCAAAAAATGTGATTGCTGCAATTTTTTTCAGTCAAAAAGTTTATTTATTTTACTCGAATTACATTCATGTCATAGAAAATCTCATACAAAATAAATATACATGTAAATCGTACTATTGAATTTAGAAACTTAATTCTGATTACGCTATTCATTAAATTTTTTTTTAAAAACGTTAATCTTGTTATTTATAAATACGTTATTCGAAATTCTAATCAGTTACTCATTCGTTTTTGTCTCTTTGAAGGCATTTCTTCATCGTCAGATTCGACAAATCTTTCCAACTCTAGTTGATCGTCGAAATCTTCAAGACCATCATCTTCGTCTCCAATGTTATTTCCAGTCTGCATTGGTTCTTCATCCATAATTTCATCTGAATAATTTACTTCCTCGTAGATTTTTTCTTCCATATTGAAGCAATTTTCAGAACCATGACAATTACCCTTGAAAACTACCAATAATTTAAAAAATACTACCAATGATGACACATAATATTGCGAGAAGAGTCAATTCAATTAGACGATATTGTTACAGTCGCCAGAGCCACTATATTCATTGGTTTCCGGGAATGAACTAAATTCTGAACATTTTTTGACTTAAATCGAGGAAATATCTCATATAATAATTAACAAGACAAGTACTCGATACGAAATTAGGAACTATAGATCTATTAGATAGAACTATTAGTTCAACTATAGAATAGACAGGTTAATAAATTTCAATAAATCAAACGTGTTAATATAGGAATTTTTTGATAATTCGACTGATTTAAAATAACAGAAAGTATTGCAGTCCCTTCGTAAGTGGGTAAGTCCCTGGCTCCACACGGGATAAATATTAAAATCAAGATAGTGTAGCAGAAATAGTAGAATATGTCTTTCCGGCTTTTTGAAAAATATTCAGATAAAAACAAATGGGCGTACAAAGTTCGCTAGGTCAGTTGGTACACAATAAAATTGTAAGACGTTATGTAAAACTGCCTAAAACAGTTGGATGACTACTTAGTCGCTCGTTTTACATTAATGCAAAAATTATAGTAAAGATAGAAAGTTCCATTTCACCTAGAGGTTGTTGGGTCGGTCAGACCACATGTGATGACTCATCGCCTCTTTGAGGATGCGAACTCTGACCTTGTATTGTAGGTTGTAATGGTAGTCAGCTTACAAACGGTCTGATGAGTCCTAAAACAAGGGCTGTTATGGATTGAAGCCGAGTGTATCCTATTGGCTGAGTGTAAACGTACTATTAACATGGGACGCGACATAAAACTGTGAAAGTTGGGAACTAATTTTTAGCCTTACTACAAATGAATCAAATAAAATTTTTTAATGAAAAAGTGCAATTGTATTCAAAAACCTGACAGGAGAATTATTTCTTGTTAACTTTGCTCTGCTGTTAACTTTGTTGTTATTAACAAAGTGTTAGTTTATTGAATCCAACATAGAAATTTTTACAGCAAATTGGATTTTGTTTTTTAATATTCTTTTACTTGCAGGATTTGATTTATTTTCAATGGTTAACAAAACTATTCTTTTTTTGTAAAATTTAAACTGTCGACAAGGAAAAATTTAGCTGTAGTAGTAAATTCTAATTATATAAATTTATTTGTTTCCCCTTGAGAACATGATGATGTTCCCACAACTTCCAACAGCGGAAATTGTCATCCTGACCATTTTCAATGATTCCGATGACGGTTGTGGGATCTTTAAACAAGTTTTCCTTCATGAAAAACATTTCATAGAATATTTGATTGAATCCAGGGATTCAATAGATTAATGAGCGTATTGCAAATGTAATTGCACCTTGCAAAATTGAGCTTTCAGCTAACTGGCACGTGTTTGTTAATATTCAATTTTCTATTGAGAAGAAGAAAAATTTTTTCATTTTTACAGAAACAAATGGTAAAGATTTCAATCAAGAAAATCACGGGAACTGTACAAACGGAAAACCTACGATGTTACCTGAAGAGGAAAAATTACCTGAACAAAATGATACGAAAAGAAACTCGTACGAAAATTCAAATCCAGACTTGAAAGAAGAAGCATCTGAAATAAAATTTCCACAGCCGGATGTATGGCCAGAAAAGAATTTGAAACCCGCTAAGAAAAAGTCGAAAGTGAAATTTGGTGCCATTTTCAATATACAAATGTTATGTGCTGTTTTCAGTAAGGTACGAATTTGAGCAAAGCTTTTGTTTCTCATTAGTTATAATTAGATTTCTAGTTATAATTAGTTTAAAAACTGATTAGAGTGGAGGATAAACATCCTATGACTCAATTAGAAAATTTCTGAAGGAAGTGTACATCATACATTGAACATATAAAAACAAATTATATCAAATCTAAAATTATAACTAAACGAATTACATCTAATAAAGCTACTAAATAAAAAAAAGTTCAAAACAAAACTCAAATGTTTTCACATTTAATGAAAAAGAGTTAATGAATAGTAGTTAAAGGATAATTTGAGTGAAATATGAGTACATATATTATAGAAATTCTATTGCTATATATATATATATATATATATATATATATATATATATATATATATATATATATATATATATATATAAGAAAATGAACACTAGAACATTCATTTGAAAAATTCAAATTAACCAAGAGTATGTTATAGTAGAGCTAGATATGTGAACGTGTACGATGTGATATCTCCATTATCCTTCAAGGGATAAATGTTAGAGAAATATTGAAATCGATGCCACACCTGATGGAAGTGCCTCGACATATATGTTTCGTTCTCAAGGAACTCGTCAGTCGCACCACGTCCATCGAAGTGAGGCAACGATTTCAACCCCCAAGCATCTTCTTGTGACTCCAAGTGATGGACGTGGTGCCACTTACGAGTTCCTTGCAGAACGAAACATATATGTCGCGCACTTTCATCAGGCGTGGCATCGATTTCAATATTTCTCTAACATTTATCCCTTGAAAGATAATGGAGACATCACATCGTACACGTTCACATATCTAGCTCTTCTATAACATTATCTTGGTTAATTTGAATTCTTCAAATGAATGTTCTAGTGTTCATTTTCTTAAATATGTATTTTCATTCAGTGCCATAAGCACCAAAATTTCATTTCCTTATATATATATATATATATATATATATATATATATATATATATATATATATATATATATATATATATACTTAAATATATTTGAAATATATTTAAAGAAATCCTCACTCAGATTAGATTATTATAGATGAAAATTCATTCATGACTACTTCATTACTTATGTTATCAGCATATCTATATCACTTACGTTCTTTAAAACATAAATTACCCAACCTCTAAAAAGAGCAAAAGAGCACTCTTTTCGATAGACAGAATACCGAATATTCGGCTAGGTTTTAACTCTTAATGCGTTTTGCTGTTGACAGGTTCAAATCTGCATCATTGAAGAGCGTTCGGTGTGCGCTACAACGTTGTGTGTATCATTCATTTATGAGTAAATCTTGTTACAAGACATTTATTGATTGTTACATCAAATACTGTTAACTACATATAATGTTATATGTAATACATTACTTATAGCAGAGGGGTTGCTATGGGACGTGTAAAATAAATGCAATCGTGATAAAAAATCGAAAGAGTCGAGGGATTCGCTACAAGACTGAAAAATTGTGATGTTTAAAATTGTTGCAAATGCTTGCTCGGAATGTATTCTAGCAAAGAAACATGATCATATAAGTACAAACTAACTTCACATACTATCACTTGGACATTGAATATTTCAGGTCTCGAGACTGCTGTGTCTGTCGGGTCTCATGAATCTGTTCCCGAAAGCAAAAACAATCTCAGTAAGTCAACACCTGAGACTGATCTCGTGACTTTGTTTCAGGTGGACAACAACCTTTCGCCTTTTCTTAAATAGACGGTACCTAATGATTTCTATTATTTACACTCTTCGAGAGTTAGCAAAATAACGCCATCATAATTATGTTCAAATATCTTCAGTTTGATTGTCAATGTTCAATTGTTGTTTTCACTACAACTGGTTTAAAAAATTACCATTAAAACAAACATTACATTAAAAAAACTGTTCAGTATTCTAAACAGCATGTGCGTTAAGGCAACTTGAGGGACAGTAATAACCTACTGGTTCTAACATACTACCATAAAAAAAAAACATCTATTTTCCAAGGAGACAAGTGAAGAACATTGCGTTTTTGTATAAATGATCCCAAATTGACATATCACTATTTAATTAGTGAAATGATTGCCTTAGAAAACGAACCATTATCTGTTATTTAATGAGTTGACTTTAAAATGTTCATGTAAAGAACCTACCCTACTAAATAAAATGTTAACCATTGAGATGCCCAACACTTTATGATATCCGTAAGGATGTAAGATGTAGAACAGAAAAATTCGCTTGCAAATAAAATTTATGTTTACATGATAATCACCGAGATCTATAGTAGCCAACAGATTTAAACAGTATCATGCCCAGGAGAATTGGCTAACATTCACTTATCATCCCTAGACAGCTGTGTAGAAAGTGAACGACTAACAATAAGCACTGAAATATTGTTTCATCCACCACAACTTACTGCTGATACAAAATTGTGTTATTGAATATACAATTTTATTGGAATTGGTAATATTTTTTAATGATGTTTTCTGTCCTTTACTATTCATCTCATCACCATGACGTTTTCCACGCATTTTTTTATGTATACAGCAAATGACATAAGGGCATACCATTAAGAAAACAGTACTATTCCATAGATAAAGAAGTATTGAAGGAAGAATTAATTTTTGTACATTTAGTTTTGTTTTCTTTCAGTATATGTTGTTCACATTTATGCAATAAATTATTAAAATTGTTTTTTCACGAATTTGGCAAAAATATATCATCATTGAATACATAACAAACTTAAAATTACTTTTATTAAAGGACTCTATATATGGAAAATTTATAATGAATTATATAAGCAATACCTACAAATAAATTTACCATTTGCAAATATCATCATAAAAAGCTAGTTTTACGAGTATAATAATGTTTATATACAATTCCGTACATGTCATTTTCCTTTCTTTCCTTCTGAAAAATAACTTCAGAATGTAATATTTCAGATGTGCCTTATACTGCTTGGATATATTATTTGTTGTTTAAGTGGAAGATTTATCCTACTTTTGATAACTATGGCTTCACTGTTTTGGTATGAAAATAAGATGAAGAAATCCAAAAATAAAATAAAGGCAAAGGCTAAAGCATGCTCGAGTACAAAGGAGCAACTCCTTGAAAAATTAGATGAGCTTCCTTCTTGGGTAAATATAAAATCGAATTTTCACAAAATTAAAATTTTTTAATACTTTGCTTATTTGCAGGTACTTTTTCCAGATAGAGAGAGGGCTGAATGGATGAATGATGTAAGATATACACAAACTTTTCTTTTTGTAAACTTGAAACTTCAACTTTTATTAAGTTGAAAAATTACCTTTTGAAAATTTTATGAATATTTAATCAACTTTATCACTGAATCCACTATCCAATAAAATCATGATATTATTCGAAATTGGGAATTACAAAGCAATTGAAAGAAATTTGAATTAATTTCTCTTTCAAGCTGTTGGCAATAGATATGAGACTCCAATGAGTCTTTGCGCAGCACACTTGGCTGGACGAGGAGTATGGCTGGACTAGAGAGTTCGGTTTTGTCTGATACAGAACAGATTGTGCACTTTGATTCAATTTTTTCAGATGTTCATTCCTTGCAATATCCACTATATTACTTAGTTTACCCACTTATTGATTTTCTGAGAAAAAGTAATACATGTATGTTCTTTCTAAGCCCAAATTATCTTACGAAATTTTATTCAGTTACTTCACCCCATAAAGGAACGAAATTATTGTCAAGTCACGAGTACGTAAAAGAGCTTTCTTCAGTGGCGGCGCGAGACCTAAATTTTATGTGGGCAAGATAGATTTCGCGAGGCCCTGTTCTGTGGCGACCTTAAGATGGATTTTATAAAATAAAAATAAAACAAAACAATTAACACTCTCAATTTTTATTAATAAAAATACAAATTGAATTAATATTAATCAAAAACAAAAATCGTAAATATATAGAAGGTGGAGATGACAATATGACAATAAATGCAAACATTGGTTGCACTATTGAATATAAGTTCTTTATTGCTAAAAAAAATTGTAGTTCATTTTCTTTAAAAACAAATTCAGCCATAATCAGACACAAACAGACACAGCGTGGTTTTAAGTGACGAACATTATTCTATGGCGCCATTATCCCTTTAAAAATAATCACAGAATCAAGAAATCCGAAACTGTCGATATTTTAAATTTTGTTAACATGATATTTTACGTATGCATAGATCATTGACCCTTGTCTTGTTTGAATTTGTGGTGGTACCTTATAAAGCATGAAAAAAATTAAAATGATATATTATGTCCTGATTGCACACATTTCTTAAAGTGTAGATTTAAAAATATTTATATTTCTTTATTAGAGGAACAGAAATTTTCTGCTTTTAACTTTACTAAATTCCTTAATGATTGCATCGTAATTCAGCCTAGATGCCATCTCTGATTCAATTGATAAAACAGCCAAAGCTGAAAGTCTTTCCTGGCCCATTGTGTTTCTTAAATAATTTTTTATTAATTTTAATTTTGAAAAACTCCTTTCAGCAGAGGCTGTACTTACCGGAATTGTTAATAAAATTCGTATGACAATGTAAATATTTGGGTAAATTTCTTTCAAGCTATTTTCTGTTATATATGACAGCAGCTGTTTTACATCTATAATGAAGTTGGGTAAATTTGGGATCATTGTATTTAATTCTTCATATAATTCGAAAGGTTGGAAGTCACTGCTCTCACCCACATGCAGGACGTTATGTAAATCGTTACAGTGTTTTAATATTTGCTCCTCTGGCATATTTTTTAGCTTGCTCAAATTATAGAGAAAACCGAAATTTTCAAAATGTTGATTTAAAGACGTAAATCTTAATTCCATATTGGTTATTATAGAATCAATCATGGCGTAAAAAAAATTTGTTTGATACCGGATTTTATTAGACTGTATAGGTTGATCGCTGCTTTCATATTCGAACATCCTTTTCTTTTTAGCTACTCTTTTATTCTTAAACTCTTTTGGCAGATCATAACAGCTTCTCTCACTAAATTGCCGAACATCAGACAGGGCTTTTTCGAATCCAGTTTCCCGATACTCTTTTATCCATTCACAAAATGTGTGTAAATGTTCAAGAGCAATGCTTAAATGAATTTGTACTGATTGCCATAATTTACTTATCATATTAACTCGCGATAATATCTCATACCACACATGTAAAGATACGATAAATTCTAAACTTAACATTTCATTTAGTACCGAATCGCAATCACTGAGAGTGTCTGATTGCTCCGTTTGATTTTTTAAGCTTTCGATGCATTCAATCACTTCATCGAATTGCAATAATACGGCCTTTATCGCTTCGACTCTACTTTCCCATCTTGTGTCTGATAAAGGTTTCATAGTTAGTTTTAATTTGCCTTTTATTAAATCCCAGCGTTTGCTTGAACTTGAAAATAGCAAATAAATTTTTTGGATGAAACCAAAAAAGTTTTTGCTGCCATAGATGAGTTTGCTGCATCTACCAACAGTAGATTCCAACTATGACAGCCACAAGGTGTGAAAAATGCCCTAGGGTTAATATTCAATATTCGAGTTTTAACTCCACTATTTACACCTACCATATTTGCTCCATTGTCGTATTCTTGGCCACGGCAGTCTTGAACATTTAAGTCGTATTTTTCTAGATGTTCCAGTATAGCATTGGCTAAATATTCTCCAGTTGTCTCACTAACAGCTAGAAATCCTATAAAATGTTCGACTATTGTGCCAGTTGACGTATCACAAAATCTTAAGATAACCGACATTTGTTCAACTCTACTACTGTCTCTAGTGCAATCCAGCAAAAAAGAATAGTACTTAGCTTCTTTAACCTTACGAATAATTTCATCGACAACTGTTTTTGACATCAATATGATCAATTCATTTTGAATATCGTGACTTAAATAATGGTGTGAAAGTTGTTTGTCATTAATGCGTTTCATGTGTTCTCGTAAAGTAGGATCAAATTTCGATATCAGTTTAAATAAATCTATGAAATTACCGGAATTTTTAACAACGTCACCTGTCTTGAGAGATTCTCTGTGACCTCTAAATGCAAGATTATGAGAGGCCAAAAAATTAATTATGTCAATTATTCTCTCTAACAAGTTGTGCCAATGTTTTTGAGATTCAGGTATTAGCCTTTCGTTTTCTTGGTCTATTGTTTTGCCTTGATTTATACCTTTCTCTGAAGTTAACCATTGGAACATATGTGCCATATGTTCTTTAGTATTCTCATGTCTATGTAAGATGCTACTTAAATGTTTCCAGTCACAACACCCTCCTTGCACCATCTGAGTTTGTAATTGCCAAATAGTCTGCATGGAAAACAATAAACTTTATTCTGAGAATTGGAATAAACTAACCAGCGACGATGTTGATTTTCACCATTATTTAGTTTTCTCGAGAAATTAAAATTGGAAAAGTGTCTGTGATCATCACTTTTGGGATAACATTCATCACCCCTATTTAATTGCTGTGTGGGGCCGCTTTGAACTATGTCACGACGCTGTGAATCCGTTATGGGAAACGTCCACAATCCTGGATCCGAATTAACAAGCACTTGCTGAACTATGGTACTGGCGTCGTCGCTGCGAATTGGAGAATCTATGTCAATCTGTTCTTCTTGATTGCTTGATGACAGCACAATAGTTTCAGCGTCAACTTTTGATTGGCTAGAGCATGATCCAAACTCTACTTCTAACTGACGTTCGCACTCGGTAGTCTCGGTACTCAGTGCATCTGGAGTATTTCCTAACGGTATCTTGGACGTTTGTTGTGTAGAAGTCGAATATATAGATTCAGGTGGTTCTGTACTACCAGACGCAGTTTGGTTGAGGAACTTTATCATATTTAAACTCAAAGCCTGGTTGGATGCAGTTCTTTCAGCTTTTCTTTTTCTTTTTGCTGATCCGGACTCCCATTTTCTTCCAATATCTCTATCTCGGCCGGACATGTCGATAATATCGTATCTGTAACCTGTAAACAAAAGCTATAGTGTCAAAATTTTTTTGCAGTTTTATCTGCATAATATTGTAAAACCTAAATTGAAATTAATTTTCAAACAAAAATCTTAAAGAACGCTCTTACTACCTATAGACCAGGGTCGATAATTTTTGAAACCAAAAAAAATAATAGTAGGATGAAACCCGTTAAAAAGGGACAAGAATATAACAAAAATGAGAAAATAATTTAAGGGCGATCTGAGGTCGGGAAGTGGAAGGGGTGAGTTTTTAAGAGTGAAAAACGGTGTACCTCGATTTCCGGCAAAACTACAAGTCCTATGGAAAAAAATTGAATGACAAAGTTGTAGGTAATAAAGAGACCTACAACTTTTGTAATCACACTTTTTTCACATAACCTCAAAATTCATGTGAAAAATTCAAATAATCAAGTATTTGGTTTTTTATTTTTATCTTATGCAAAAAAAAATTTTTTTTCACGAAATTTGATGAAAACTTACCTTTCTATGTCCTAAAGACACTGTAATTTTTTTGATTTGAAATATTTATGTTTTCACCTTATTTTGACAAAAAATCGATAAAACACCCTAATTTTCAATCGAAAATTCTCGCGTCAAAATTTCAGTTTTTTGAAAAAAGTCGGGGAGTTTTTTGTTCGTTGAAATCTCTTCTTTCTGATAATGTGCAGATATATATACATTACTATGGTATATGTTCTCAGAAAATACAAAGAAAAGAAAAAACTCGAATCCGAAATTTTTTCCCCCTTTTAAAATGTTATATTTCGTGCAATCTTTATGATTTATTGATTTGTAATTTTTTTGTTTTTCAAGTAATTAAAGTGTAAATTTTACTAAATAGCTCAAAATTGTACATAGTGATTAAAAAAAAATTTCGGATTCGAGTTCCTTCTTTGCATTTTCTGAGAATATTTACCATAGTAATGTATATATTTTTTCACATTATCAGAAAGAAGAGATTTCAACGAACAAAAAACTCTCCGACTTTTTTCAAAAAGCTGAAATTTTGACGCGAGAATTTTCGATTGAAAATTAGGGTGTTTTTTCGATATTAAGTCAAAATAAGGTGAAAAAATAAATATTTAAAATCAAAAAAAATTACAGCGTGTTTAGGACCTAGAAAGCTAAGTTTTCACCAAATTTCGTGAAAAAAAATTTTTTTTTGCATAAGATAAAAATAAAAAACCAAAAACTTGATTATTTGAATTTTTCACATAAATTTTGAGGTTATGTGAAAAAAGCGTGATTACAAAAGTTGTAGGTCTCTTTATTACCTACAACTTTGTCATTCAATTTTTTCCCATAGGACTTGTAGTTGTGCCGGAAATCGAGGTACACCATTTTTTTACCTTAAAAACTCACCCCCTTCCACTTCCCGACCTCAGATCGCCCGTAAATTATTTTTCCTTTCATTTTTGTTATATTCTCGTCCTTTCTTAACGAGTTTCATCCTACTAATATTTTTCTTCACTTTTCATCATTTTCAAAATTATCGACCCTGGTCTACTACGAGTTTTTAAAACTTAAAAAGTCGATACGTTTTTTAACATTTAAGTTTAGTTTTCCCCCAAAAGATATTATAAAGCGTATAATTTAATTTAAAGTAATTACTGTGTTATTTATTTATTACAAATTAATTATTTCTTACCTTATGTAAAATAGACGAGTACAGGTACCGGTGTTATATTAAACGTATCACGAAGAAAACAAAAACCATTTATTTGTGTTGGAAGGTACGGTGGATCTAACTGAAACACGGTGATCGTCTCTTTATGAAATCATTTATTTAACTGCCGTAATATGGTTTGTTGTGCAGTCGAAGAATCTATTAAGACTAAATATGAAGAATATAATATAAACAGTCTCAAGTTCCGAAATTTAAGAGTTTCGGTGCTACATACTAAATCTGCTGATGACAGATATATCATATACGATAACATAAAATAGGGAGAGAGTGATAAATATCACTGAGTCATTTCTAGGAATGTTGAACATAAACAATTATAACGAATATAGTTTTTTGCTTAATATCCAACAATTTGTAAGTCACTGTTTTTTAATTTTAATTTTAGTTTACAGGAGCAATCAATATACCCACACACTATTTGTCTTATCAAAATAGGTACGCACATTCATAAAAACAAAAAATATTAAATAACACAATTACGTTTTTATTGTTATGCGCCCAGCGACTGCGTTCCGACTACTTTAATTTGATTGGCTGGCTTCCTAGTAAAATAAGTAAACAAATAAATCAAGGGATTCCCCGCACTGGTCGGCGGCGGCAAGGATTGACTAGCGATAGTTACGCAACATGAGCAAAAGTTGCCAGACTAAAAAAACAATTTAAATTAATTTATATATTTTTTCATTTTATTCTCTCTTTGAAGCATTTCTTTTAAGCAATACATAAAAATTTTTGAGGTGCGAGGCCCCTTGTACCGCGAGGCCGTAGGCGGTGGCCCACGTCGCCCACGCCTTACGCCGCCTCTGGCTTTCTTCTTTCTCCTTTGTAGAATATAATGTTTACTACTTCTACTCTCAAACATGAATTATTATTTAGGTTGACCATGATTAGGTCCTTGCGCCCTTTCTGGCTTTCGCCGAACTACTAGTTTATTTTGAAACATTTAATCGTTATTTCTGTCCTTCATAAAATGAGTAGTGATTATTATCATTAGTGTCACAATTACTGTGTGTAGCTTCAATTGATCATCGCAAAGACTAGGCTCTACATGAACAGGCTAGGCAAGCAATTGAACGTTTTGTGATAGGCAAGTAATTAAACGTCCGTCCAAGTTTATTTCCAAGCTGTTTGACCAAATGCCTGTTTATCATTCAGGCCGATAGTTGAACTGCGCTGTTTATTAAAGAGGCTGTTCATTGAACGGATAATTAAGCTAGTTTGCTGCGACATACATATTATAACTGTAGTTTCCACAGTAGGAAAAAGCCTAAAATGAGATGAAGAAATTCCATTCCTAATTCAAATTAAAGGATTCCTGTTTAGTTTTGGGTTCATATGATGGTAACATTAATTTTTTCTCATGTTTCAGATCGTCTTCCAGTTATGGCCAAATATCAATTGTTATTTGATTAAATTTATGCGAACTAAACTTGAAAGTAAATTGAAAAAGAAATATGACACATTCAAATTTGAAGATATAGATTTTGGAAATGTGGTAAGTGTAATCTTTTTAATTTTGAAGTATACTTGAGTTTCAACTAGTAGTTATATGTGGGTATTGTATACCTAATTTCATAAATTTGATTATTTTAATTACTATGGTATTGTTTTATTTAATGAATGTTAATTTTTTAGCCTCCTAAAATTGATGGCGTCAAAGTGTACAATAGGGCTGCTACAAGAGATTCTATTTTGATAGATTTTGATGTTTTGTAAGTTTGATTCAAACTTTTGTTAGGCATGAAAATTAATTTTTAGAAATATTTTCCTAATATGATCTTCAATATAATTCTTTGTATATAATATGTATTCTTCTATATATCTTCAAATATATAGAAGATTTGGAAATATTTCCATTTCACGTTATTTGAAGCATTATCAAATTAAAAAAATTGTTAACCTTACATGGAGGTTGCATTTCTTCTAGTGCGTGAGGAAAAACTGATAAGAGTTAATATAATTCATGCACGACACACAGAATACCTCTAATATGGCTGATAAATTTCTTAAATGTTTAAGAGAAGGCTACAAATTAAATTAAAAATATCCACTACATACATATGTTCGTTCACTTGTACTGAAGTTGTGTACTGACGATCTTGAGTACTGAAGACTTTATTGAAGGTAGTAATGAATATATTTTTGAATTTACAACATGGGTATCATATTGCTACAAATAAAATATTTTCATTAATGTTATCTTTTCTCTAATTATTTAGAACATTTAATATGACTACTAGTGAAAAAGTTGTGAATTATATGTATATATTTATTTACTATATTTATATGTATTTTTAAAACATTCTTGATAAAGCTACAATTTGTAGCTCGGTCAAGAATGTGAATGTTAAAATGTTTAGTTTTCCACTTAAAATTTTTCATTATTTTTGCTAAGAATAGAGATATATAGAGAATTTATAGAGATGATAAATGAAAGTTTATACAAGTATGACTCTCTGTAATGCTTTCATTTTTGTTATACAGAGATTAAAGATTTATTTCTGTCTTACTTAAATAATTTTTGAAATATTTGCCATATTTTGAGTTTTTTAAAATGGAAAATTCGAATTTGATATTAATTCGGCTCTTGGTTGTATTTTGAACATATTTTCGTAAATTTTTAAGGTGGTTGACCCTTCTACCATTTTCACGTAAAAAGGTACTCTTTTCAAAAGTAGCGAAAGTTTCAAAAATGTTGAATGTTTTGAGTCTTTTAACATTTAACAAAGAATCATGTGCAGAACACTTGAGTTTATATTTAAAATGAAGTTAAAGCTTGTTCCGCCATACTTGCATAAACACATTAAATCTGTGAATGCAGTGCATAATCCTAATACAAGAAATCTGAATAATTTCTATGTAGATTGATGCAACAAAGCAGGAACTATGAGAAGTTTATTTTATAGAGGTTTATAATGTGCAAGAGACAAATATGTTGTGATTATATAAAATACAACTTTTGATATTTTCAATGTAAATATACTAATAATTTAGTGTCATAATTTATCTTATAATAATATGTATGAAGATGTAGGAGAGTACTCGTAAATAGCTATTGATTAATAAAGGTTAATAATGATAATAAAAAAATAATTATTTCGAAAGTTTAGGAAAAATAGAAATAATTCTTGCACACTCTATTCTCAAAACGTATCTAAAAAATGAAAGCTTTGCAGACCCATGCTTAAATGAACTTTTTCTGTGAAAAAACTGAAGAATCCTGTAAAATATTTGACATTTTTAAATAACCCCCTGTGTGTACAAAACTGATATATGTATTGTTATACACACATGTGTATACATGTAGATACATGATCATATACATAAAACTTACTTTTGTGTTAAAGAAAACGTTGGAGTAGTTTTACAGTCTGCTATTTTCTGAGGATATCAAATTTTAGATATTTAAATATAGACAGACAAGAAAGGTCTAAAGAAGTAGGGGAGCGATTGAACTTGAATTCCCAATTCTTAGGGCTTTTGCTTCAGCTTTTTTGTCTCCCAAAAGAAAAACGCTTCATGCGGCTCTCAGAATGCTTTTTCTTCCGTTTATTTGACCATTATATATATATATATATATATATATATATATATATATAGAATTTATTATGTGAAATTTTTTGCAGTTATGACGGTGATTGCACAATAAATTTCTCAATATCTGGTCACCAGATAGGCACACTAAAAGATTTTCAACTCAGTGTAGATGTAAGAGTTGTTTTGAAACCCCTGATGCTTAAGGCCCCAATCGTTGGTGGCGTACAGATATTTTTTCTTAATACTCCTGAAATTGATTTCGAATTGGAAGGACTGAGCGGAATACCTGGACTGAGGTAATTTTTAATATCGTCACTTTTTATTTATGTTGAAAGGTGTTTTGAAATTATAATTCGTCATTTTATTGTCTAATTGGTAATTTTTTTATGTGTTATAAATATTATGCTTGTAAATTTTTATTAACAAAACGATATTATATTTTGATTTTCATATAATCAATATTGTTCTTTTTCTGGTGGAGGTGTATATTTGATTTGCATTATAAAAAATAGACTCGATTGAATAAGACGAATAATCTGTATGGTTCTCCTTCCTTGCTCTTGCATTTGGACAAGTATTTTGCTTCAGGTCATTTTATGTCGGAACTAAAGGTTTAATGAGATGAAGTTTCATACACTTGCTATAAATACAAAAAATTACAATTACTTCTATTTGTATTCATATTCCTCAACTCTGCCAAATCGTGCAGTAGGAATAGAGTATTAATCATCATTTTCATATATTGAACACAAAAAATATGGCTATAACAGTTGATAATTTCAATTTTTTCAAAAATATTTTGTAATAATTTTATTTTTTACTAACTCATGGCTGTAGACCATTGTAAACTGCCAATATTCAGTAGCCTAGGTAACGGTTGTAAATGGCGTGGGGGGTTATCGAAGATTTTGGGTAGGTCAACCATCCATAACCCACGGTGTATTCTATTTGACGTTACCTCATTTTTATAGGTCTGAATAAAATGTATCAAGCAATCATAACAAGTTACAAAAGTTTCACGAAATTCTTTGAAGTTTTTTGAGAAATTTTCATTATTTACAGTTTTCATGTTTTTCTACCATTTGGCTATATTTTTTTTATATATTAAATTAAATTAAACACTTAATTTAATGTTTCACGTTTATAGTAGTAGTAATAATCGTGAAACATTAAGTCAAGTGTTTAATTCAATTCAATATTTAATTATGTTTCATCAAGAGTTAAGCGAGAATTCAATCTCAGTCACAGTTTTTTTCATTTCGCGATGTTTAACACATTTAATGATAAGTGGTCAGAGATCCCACTGTCTTATCACATAAGACAGTTTTACTTAATTTGTTCATTTAGAACTATGTGATCAGTTAACAACGATAGTGAACTGTTGAAATTTTTGTTGCATTACATTGTCTATCGCATTCCCTATCCTATATCCACTCACCTTTACAATATTTAAGTATTCATTCTTTCTGAGTCATATAACAAATAAATATTAATATTTCTTACAGATACACATTTTTGAGTTTCATTTAACAATAATTTGGAACATATCTACAAATTCCACAAAACTATGTTTAGGAGGTCTGTAAATTACCCTAGATCCAAGTCGAAAGACATCAAAGTTACTGCCACCAAGTTATATGGGGAGTGGTTTTCTGAACTCTTTGATATTTCAAAACTTTTTTATATGAATAGAATCTCCTCCAACTGAAAAAAAACTGAGGATCATCATACTTATTCCGTATACTCTGTATATTGATATCGATTATATAAAGATTATATTCCAGTTGTTCCTCTTCAAGATAACATTTCAGTTTTTTAGGTCTGAAAGATTTTCGATAAGTCTTGCTTTACTTTTCTCATCCTTCCTAATAAATATCTGTAATCCAAGCAAATTTATAGTTTTTATCTTCTAAATTCGTTCTCAAAACACATCTTTAGTTGAACAGGTCTATCTGCTTTTAGTTATTTTCCGAGTATGTATGTTGCCTGTCATTTTCTGCAAGTTACTCATCTTTTATGATAGTGGCAATTATCAGTCTCAGAAACTGACAATTCCTTCACTATAATGTTGTTCTTTAACTCTCGTTACTCACTCTTATTTATTTAATTGCCGAGGTTCTTTTTTAGGCTATTAATCGCGTTTCGGAGCTCCTTATTCTTTTCAACTAAACTTAATAATTGCAGAGTGGCATTTAATTACAAAAGTTATTGATTTCAATTTTGAATTTCTAGTCATGTCTTGAGAAAACAGTTAGAAGATAAATTAAGAAAGAAGATTGTTTTTCCTAATAAAATTACAAAGAGGTTTACAAAGACAGTGCTGGCCACTGAATTGAAATCTCTTGAACCCGAGGTGAGTAATATATAGAAATAAAAACCTTAACGTTTCATTTATTTTTTTCAGAAAACATTCATATCACATATTTCGTTGAAAACATTCAAAAACAAATTTCTTAAGTAAGCGTGTTAAAATCATCATTTATACTCTTTACGTATTTTATTCTCATATTGTTAGCGTTGATTCATTGTGTACGAGTACGAGTAATGGTAGTTATTTTCAGGGTGTTTTACGCATACACATTGCTGAAGCTAAAGACTTGGAACGAAGGGACGTCACTGGAAAATCAGACCCGTATGCTGTGTTTTCAGTTGGTGCTCAAGAGTATAAGACATCAGTAATAAAACGTTCTTTGAACCCCAAATGGGATGAATGGTGCGAAGTAAGCTGTTTTGAAAATTTTATGAATATTTTCATAATCAAATGTACAGAGATGGATATGATCCAAATGACACATAGTTGTAATTAGTGTCCATGAGTTATTTGCTGCAGACAAATTTTCCTGTTAAAACATTAGCAACTTTTATTCAGATTTGTTAACGAGTTTTAATTCTCTTTAATTGTAAACATGAATAGATTAGGATGAAAATTCAGAATTTATTGAAATTTGATTTTCGCATCATGACTATTGTAATAAATTACAACTTTAATGTTGTTACAGTTTGATTCTAATCTTTATTCAATTTTTCTTCCGTTTAGTTTGTCATATTAGATCCCACTGCTCAGCAAGTGAAATTCAAACTTTTTGACTACGATGACCTAAACGAAGATGATTTCCTTGGAAGGTAATTATACAACACAATTTTCATAATTATTCAAATATAATCTGCTTGGACTTTAGTGGTGTGGTAGACATCAAAAGCATATATGATGGAGCTGTTGATCAATGGATATCTCTAGACGGTGTTAAGCATGGAAATATACATTTGAGGTTCACATGGATGTCTCTTACTGAAAATTACTCTGCATTAGACAAGGTGAATGAAAAATATGCTTATATAATGTAATGTTTCTTTTTGAACTTGATGAAAATCTATTTGAAGTGTTAATAATGTCAATCAGTTTATCGGTTAAAACTTCGTCGACATCAAAGTTTTAATTAATAGATGGTATTTATTAGAGGTTGTAAGTTTCCCATAAGAGAAAATTTCTTAAAATTTTACTAATACGAATTTATTAAAGAAACTTATCTAGTTTAGCTTTTCCAAAGCTGATAGTGAAACTTTTAATGCCAAAAGTAAAAAGTATAATACAAAAAAGAATGAAAAAAAGGAAACCATCGGGAATATGTATTGAAAAATGTTCTTTTTAATGTCCATTTTTCTAGGCATTGCACGAGGTGAAGTTGTTGAAAGTGGATGTTTCCTCGGCCCTGTTAACAGTTTACATTGATTCTGCTAGAAATTTGTCTGTAAGTATTTTATAATTTTATTTTAAGAAATATATAATTTCATAAATGTTTCAAAATTGACAGCTAGATTCTATATATTTTATTATTTGGTTGGTAAAAAACCGAATGAGTTAGTGACAATTCACAAAGGTAGTTGAAAGTTTCATTCAATTTGCATTCACAATGATTTTTATCATTTTTTGTCCAATGATATACAACAGGTTTCAATAGCTGATGATCTTGAATATTACAAAATTAATCAACACGTTTAAATCTTTCGGGAGAAAATTTTGGGAACTTTTTCTTCCTCGTAAAATAACATAGAATCAATGCTCAATTTGTATTAGTGGGTGGTAGGCTTTTGAGATTTCAATTTATACGTTACTTCTTTTACGATTATCTAATAAGAGAGAACAAATTAACTCCATGTATTATTATTAAGTATTATGGAAGTATTATTATGTTTATTTATTGAGTACTACGATTTTTAGAGAGTAAAATCGTTCAAAAAACCAGATCCATATCTGCTTATGCACGTTGGAAACGCTGATCAACAAAAAAGTAAAATAAAGAAACACACTGTCGATCCAATTTTCGAGCAGGGTTTTTCATTCTTGGTGAAAAACCCTGAGAAAGACACATTTCACATAAACATCATGGATAAGCAGAGTAATATGAAAATAGATTATTTCGAATTTGAAATAAAAAAATTAATTGAAGAAAACGATTTGGAGTTCAGTATGAAGGAATTTCCATTAAAAAGTGGTGGACATGATACTATAATTGTAGTATCTATGCAGTTGAGGGTATGTACCTTTATTATGTCTATTTTTTTAAGATGAAGATTTTTGTTTTGACTAACAATATCTCTTTGTAGTTTCTTTGATTATTTTTTCTAATGATTTCACATATTAAAATAAAATTTTCGCGATTCAGCTACTTTTAAGCATAGAAAATGTTAAGTAATATTTTTTAAGTTTTCAAGGAATACAGTTATTTGTCATTTATTTTTGTTCTTTTAATTAGCGATATGCTACTTTTTTGTTATTTTTAAGTTTTGCTTCTAATTTGTGCCAACAAATGTAGGGATCCATTTCCCTACATTTCGGTCCATACTTCAATATTCTCTAACAATTATCCTTTGATCGATAATGGAGGCATCACATTGTTCATGTTTCACATTGCCAGTTTTGCTAAAAAAATATCGAAAAAATATTATAGTACATTTTATTGTACTATAATATTTATAAATGTTATATATATATATATATATATATATATATATATATATATATATATATATATATATATATATATATATATATATAAATGAATAATTAAGAAAATGAACACTAGAGCATTCATTCAAAAAATTCAAATTAACCAAAAGAATGTTATAAATGTTTAGTTGAGCTAGATATATGAACGTGTACGATGTGATGTCTCCATTATCCTTTAAGAGATAAATGTTAGAGAAATATTGAAATCGATGCCACATCTGATGGAAGTGCGAGTCATATGTTTCGTTCTGCAAGGAACTCGTCAGTCGCACCACTCAATCGAAGTGAGGCAATGATTTCAATCTCAAAGCATCTTCTTGTGACTCCAAGTGAACTATCGTAGAGTAATGGATACTCTACAATTCCATCTATAAGAATCAGTAGAAAACATCTCTCTGATTACAGACATACCAAGCATCGAACTTTCACATATCTTCTATACCCGTAGATATCTACTAAATTGTAATGTCTATTTGACAAATATCATCATATGATGTTTTCAAATGTCAAAATTCTTTCCGTATTTCAGAGGCCTATTCGGCGATATTTTTAAGGAAATGAAGTTTTACTACTTATGGCACTGAATGAAATATTTAAGAAAATGTACACTAGAACATTCATTCGAATAATTCAAATTAACCAAAAGAATGTTATAGTATTTCTTTAAAAATATCGCCGAATAGGCCCCTGAAATAACGGAAGAACCGCAAGCGAACTACTAACGCAACCTATCGACATTTGGAAACATTATATGATGATATTTGTCAAATAGACATTACAATTTAGTAGATACCTACGGGTATAAAATATATGTGAAAGTTCGATGCTTGTTGTGTCTGTAATCTGAGAGATGTTTTCTACTGATTCCTATAGATGGAATTGTGGAGTATTCATTACTCTACGATAGTTCACTTAAAGTCACAAGAGGATGCTTGGAGATTGAAATCGTTGCCTCACTTCGATAGACGTGGTGCGACTGATGAGTTCCTTGCAGAACTAAACATATTTCAATATTTCTCTAACTTCTATCCCTTGAAGGATAATGGAGACATCACATCCTACACGTTCACATATCTAGCTCTTCTATAACATTCTTTTGGTTAATTTGAATTTTTCGAATGAATGTTCTAGTATTCATTTTCTTAAATATTTCATTCAGTGCCATAAACACAAAACCTTCATTTCCTTATGAATGGATATATATATATATATATATATATATATATATATATATATATATATATATATATATATATATATTCAATAAAACGTTATCAAGTGTATCCCAAACTAATAATGGACCTACCACATATATGTACAATTGAAATTTTAATTGTGTCCATACAGTACTCTAATCAGTATTTTTATTATGAGCTTACAACTTCGAACTCATGTTCATTGTAGCTATGTTGAAATATATTTAAAAAACGAATACGTGAATCCGTTATGGTTACGTTTGTATGATAGTGTAGCAATTTTAAGTACGAGTATGAGTATTCTTTCTTACAGTATGCAATATGAAGTAAGGCAGTTGACGTATTCGCATTAAGGTGAAATTGATGATTATAATCATAATCATCCTTCATACTAATATTCGTACAAGTGTTGATTTGATTAGTTTATGATTCCTGATTTACGAGTCACTATTTTTTTTCAATAGGAGATTGTATATTCCCAAAACATGTTAATCTGGGTATTAACTTATTATATGTCCTCTCTCATTTCAATTAATAAGTCCAGAACAAGAAATATAATTGGTTTGATAACAATCAGTATTATTTTAGGTTCTCACAAGTGAATCCTTTACTTATGATGATAACTCCAGTGAGTCTTTTTCGGACAACGATATTTCCAGGAATGATTCTATGAAATCAGGTATGTAATTTTTTCAGTGTTCTAATTTTATCTACGAAATTTGCAACTAATATTCTCCATAATTTTTGACAATGAAGATTTAAGGGTTTGAAAAGGTATTTTTTCTAAAGTTTTGGTTATGATTTTCTGAAGAGAATAGAGTAGGTATAGTGAATCTTGCCGAACTGCAAACTGAAAATCCCTAATTGTGCATTTTTGAACCTTTTTTCATGGGTATATATGCAACATATTTTTTATTCAATAACTTTGCATTAATTCTCATTCGAACAATCGAGACGACATTCGTACAATTCGATGACATCAAATTAAAAATAAATTACGTAATGTATAAGTGAAAAAATTAAATAATTTGAAGAAGCTAAATTTAACAAAAATTGTGTGATCCTTTCGACATGTACTTAGGGCAACTGAACCATTATCAAGAGTTAATACAATATTGTCGTATAAACTGTTGATAATTGATGAATATATGTTGGGTAAATTAATTTTTTTGTCGAATTTAACTGTTGTAATATTTTATTATTACAATAATACACTTTAATAATACAAGAGTATTGCATTAGAACAAAAAATATTACTCTTGAAAATAGATTTGCAACAGAAAATATTTGTAATTATTTTATATACTATAATAATTGTTTATATAATTTAGTGAAATATAAGATTTGTGGGTATTCTATTGTTATTTTACCATTGGCATTAAATTAAATTAGCCTTATAGAGAATATTTTTTCAATAAGTTCAAAATACCCAAAAAAAGGGTATCTCCATTTGTATGAATTTTCTTCAAAATAAAAAACAATTATATTGTTATAATGAAGAGAATTCAGAAATATGTTTACCTATCCTGTAAAGGGTTAAATAATTTTTTCCAACATTTCCGCTAGTATTTCAATCATAAGACTTTAGAGAATACTACTCGAATACATTATTAAAAAGCCCATATTCGAAAAATTCTTGATGTGGATAATGTTCCTTATATTCAGATACTATGTCATGTATTTTCTTTGTTTGCCTATTCTAAATCTTTTGTGTAAACATGACTGCTTACCCATGTCTGATTTTTTTTTTAAATTAGTATTCTTAGTTTGGTTTTATTGAAAAGAATTATTTCAAGGTTTATTATATGTATTGACAGCTATAACTAAGGAATTACACAATATTACACTGTTTGTATGGAGCGACTGGCATATGAAATTGTTTTTGGAATTGATTTAACACCTATAGCAGGTATGATATCGAAAATTCGTAGAATGTTTGTCGCTATGTTAATATGTGCTAATATTTGTAAAAATGAGACACTACAGCCATCAATTTGCTTCATGTGATCGTTTTTATTGAAAAATTTGTAACTGTACTTCTTGAATAAGGGTCTTGTTGATTTATGATCAGTTGTGTGGTCTTTCTTTGAATATGAAATTTGTCTTTTAAAGGTATTACTACACAACTACAATTTTTACTTTTAAAAATTTGAATATTTCAAAAATAGAAATTAGTTGTGAAATTTGTTGCATGTGTTTCTATTACATTTCATATTGCATTTTTTTGGAAAATTTTATACAATGACAATCACACAATCATATTATTAGAGATACCTTGGAAAGTTGCATAAAAATATGAATACCTTATGAAAGTTGCTAGAAAATATTGTATATCATTTTTATCTAATCAATTAAGTTGTCACAATATATTTGAATGTAGAATATAGTCTAGAATATAGTTATAGGCGAGACTTATAGTTGAGAATCCTCAAATACACGTCTCAGGCGCCAACAGACGAGAGTTATAGTTGACTATAACTCCTCAACTCGGGCGTTTCTGTAAGATCTGTTATTCTAAGTTCACAAGGAACGTACATATGCCATCATACATAATCTTAGGTTAAACTGTTTTTAATGGTCTAGGTGAATTTTATGCATATTATTCTATATTCTGGTGTGAAATTAACAATCTGGGCTTTGATTTTATTTTATCACCAATTGTACGGAAGCAAAAATTTTTTATGATGGGAAAATCTAAATATCTCACCATAGAAGAAAATAAATATGAAACCTTGAATAATGAGTTACTGGTTATCACAACATTATATAACATTAATTGCAAAGTGTCCAAGACGACAGTGAACTGCATAGAAAAATTTGTATATGACTCGATGACGCAAAGCGAAATGTGGTCTAAAGAATTATTATTTCAACGTAACCTGCGAAAAGAAGCCTTATTGTTTTCCCGAGTTCTAAATTCCCCAGATCTGATTTTTGGACAAGTCGTACGCGCAGATTCTCATAAATAGAGCGAATTTGTGAGAAGAGGATGAGGCGAGAAATACAATAATATTTGATTCGTGGTGAGGTCGGTGAAGCATCCTCTCAGTAACAAGTTGTGATCTCCATCATCAGCAGTTATGGAACTAATCACCTGTATATATCGTTGAAAGAATGATGAGACAACGCCAGTATTTCATTATGCTAAAAAGAAATATACTTCCTCTACTCCTGGAGTTGTTTCGAAAAAGGAAACCTACATATAAAGCAAAAAAAGTAATTGAATTCCACTCGAGACAATCAAGTGAATGGGGTCGACTAGGCTGGACATTTAAAAGACCTCACAATCGAGAATTTTTGGAAGTTGATGAAAAAATATTTGATGAAATTATAACTAAGAAGTATCGGTTAATGGAAAGCTTATAATAGAAATAGAAAACGAAACAATCAAATAAAAGTGTCTGAAATGTACAAAAAGCATGACTAAAAGGTGCCAGGCAGTCATAAATACAAAGGGGTCTACTAAATATCAGATAATCAGGACATGAATTCAAGAAAATTCAACAAAAACCCAAGATGGAAATTTTTCGTAGTGGCTCTAATAAAAGGGTCACCCACTGTAAATAATGTCATTAGACAAATATAGACCACGCCAATAGTTTACCCACCTATGATGGTGTTCTAGAATCTCTTTGAATTACCTATGTGCTGTCAATGTTCCCTCCTGGGTAAAGTGTAACAAGTAGCGAGCATTAAGAAATATTCTATTGAACTCGCTCGGTTAAGCATGCTGGAGCAATATTTCGCCTGATCGACGTCACAGTCTTACTAGACTATTTAAGCCCGTAACACATAATCTATCCTTCGAGAAACAGAAATCGCGAATATAATGAAAATATCAATATAATCAATATAAATATCAAAATATGAATATAATATGATGCTGATACATGTTTTGATTCATTCATTGATGTTATTCGATATCATTTTGAACAATGCTGTCCTATGCGTGAAGTATTTTCGGTAGATCGAAAGAAAAGATGGGTAACAACTGAGATATTTCAAAGTAAACGTAACCTATCTTACCTTCATCGACTACATAAGAATACCCGTTCGGAATGTGCCCTACAAAACTATAAAAATGCCAGAAATCAACATAATATGCTTATCAAAAATACGAAATATACGTTTTATAGTTCAGCTATTGATGGTTCATCGAACAGAAATAAAACAATTTGGAATATTGTAAACGATCTTTCTGGGAAAAGTGGCGGTAGGCGAAGTGATGTGACCTCAAACTTTGAGGGGGAGGTGTTTGACGATCCGAATCAGTTAGCTGATGTTTTCGCCGAACATTTTTCCACAATGGCTAGTACCAAATTAACATCTCGATATGGCAATAACCTATCTCGGATTTGCACATTATCACCCATGGTGAACACCAATTTTTACTTCTACCCTGTCACTAAAATTGAAGTTGAGGATACCATTAGAGCCTTAAAAAATAAAAAAAGCGTCGGTGTTGATTCCATATCAGCCAAAGTTTTGAAAGGAATTAGTGGAATTATTGGCGAGCACTTTGCATATCTTATAAATGTTTCCATCACTACTGCAAAGTTCCCCAATATCCTTAAGCAATCCATAGTAATTCCAGTATTTAAGAATGGAACCGTGAGTGAAATTACTAATTATCGCCCAATATCCATTTTGAGCGTGTTTTCCAAGGTAATAGAGAAAATTGTTTTCGCCAGAATGATGAGTTATCTCAATAGATTCAAAATAATTGACTCTTCGCAACATGGATTCAGAAGCGGCCACTCAACTCAGTCAGCTGCGGTTATGTTTTTGAATCCGTCTACGAGTGTTTGGATAAACACTTGTTTGTAGCGGGGTTATTTTTTGATTTATCTTCCGCATTTGATTCACTATCCTTTGAATTTTTACTTGATAAATGCTACAATTTAGGTTTCAGAGGTGTGTTTCTGAATTGGTTACGTAGTTATCTTGAAGAAAGAACAATGGTAGTGAAAATAGGCGAGAGTTATTCTCAGAGACATGATATTGCTCTTGGGGTGCCTCAAGGCTCTGTACTCGGACCTCTTCTATTCATATTGTTCATAAACGATCTGCCTGCGAAGTTGTCCCGGTTTTTGGTGACACTATTTGCCGATGATTCATCGGTGGTTGTTTCTGGCAGGACTCCTGAAGAACTTCTGGAGGCATGCGAATGCATTGTGAGGGAGTTTGTAAGTTGGTGTCAAATGAACAATCTGATGGTGAACGTTGACAAAACTGTATGTGTTCAGTTTTGTCTGAAGGGCAATGGAATTAGTACCTTGGATGTTAAATATGGGGACAACACTATATCATCATCCCAATCAACGAAGTTTCTTGGAATATATGTAGACAGAAATTTGAGATGGACATCACACATTGAGGTCTTATGTAAAAAATTGAGTAACTCATTTTTTGCAATCTCTAAAATCAAGAACATCGTGCCTAGAAACTGTGTTATGAATGTGTATTACAGTCTTGTATATAGTCATCTAAATTATAATATTCTGCTGTGGGGTTGCTCTACAGAAATAAATAGGGTGTTTATTACACAGAAGCGAATACTTCGATTAATATTCAATATTCATCAGCGAGCATCTTGTAAACCTATCTTCATTAATAATTACATACTCACCTTACCGTGTTTATATATTTATAGATGTTTGTTATATGTTAAAGAAAATGAAGATAGGTTTATTAAATTGAATAGTAATCATGAGTATTCAACAAGAAACAGGGATGTGCTACTTATTCCTATGCATAAAACAGCTAAATTTGAGCACTCTCTCTATTGTCAGAGCATTAAAATTTTCAACCATTTACCATCGAATTTGAAAGTACTGAAAGCTCATTTGTTTAAGAGGAGAGTTAAATCTCTGCTCTTAACAAAGGCATACTATAGTGTGTCAGAGTACTTCGATGATTCGGATGTAGGCATTAATGTTTGAATCAATTTTTTGTATCATATATTTGTATATTTTTTTAACACTAATGTTCTTCACCATGTGAAATTGTCTCAAATGTTTAATATCTCTGAGGAAATTTTTATTTTCTTTTTTTCAATCAAAATTGTATATTATTGTAAATATGAATTTAACCAAGATTTTTGTTTGAACCAATATTTTTGCTCGAGGGCTGAATGGAAGATCAGACTCCAAACTGAATTCGGTCCTTTTGAGAGCATTTCTCTTAGTTGTAATTATTTATCAATTGAAATGAATGTAATTTTACTATGTAGGGAATGTTTCTCAATAAAATTATATTATTATTATTATATATATAAAATAAGTTCAAACTACGAGGATTCATAATTATATATATATATATATATATATATATATATATATATATATATATATATATATATATATATATATATATATATATATATATATATATATATATATATATACTTTTCAGATTCACGAATCCTCCATAGTTACTCAATACTGAGTTTCTTAATGCAGATATCGAAATATTTCAAATGAAACTGCCAGGAGCTGTTTAGCTGTTTATACAAATACTGTCATCGAAAACACAAGTATCACTTTCGAGAAAGGACATTATGTGTACTCCGAAAAATCATCGAACTTGTTAATTGGAAATACGATACAATTGTTTCAGCCTTAATGGGAATCCTCAGTGGCATGAATCCAAACAATAACAAGTTTCCCATTTTCACAATGAGGAGAACATTCAAACGACATTCCAGCAAACAAGTTCGATGATTTTTCGAAACATGATTGTATGTGTTTTCGTTGATAACATTTGTGTAGACAGCTCCCTGAGAGTTTTATTTAGAATATTTCGAAATTTCGATCTAAACTCTCAGTATCGACTTTTTATATGCAATACCAAAAGTATACTATAACTTTCTTTAGATAATTTTTTACGAATTATTCAAAAGAATATCATAGCAGAGCTGGCTATGCAAGACATGAACAATATGATGTGTCCATTATCCTTCAAGAAATCTAAGAATCTGCTGTATTATTCTATTCTTTTGAATAATTCCTATAAATTATCGAAAGAAAATTAGTATACTTTTAATATTGAATATTTACAAGTGCTATGATATGAGCACGATAACTATGGAATTCATTTTAGTCTATATCTTTATATATATATATATATATATATATATATATATATATATATATATATATATATATATATATATATATATATATATGTATATATATATATATATATATATATATATATATGGAAAAGTTCCAATTTATAAATAATTTTTAGTGGAATTTACTTTACGTGAAGGAAAATCTGCGACATGTAAATTCAATTGTACGTTTTGCTGATAAATGAAATAAGGGCAACTAGTAAAAAAGTGTTTGCCAAAGGATCATAAATTGAATCAATTTTAATGAAGTGTTAAAAAAATTCTAAAATTTTTTCCATATACATTCCTTGCTATTCATACTAAATGCCTTGAGATCTTCAAATTCTTCGATTTTAGTATGAGATGAAAGGATTACACTTCTTAAATAGATTCGGGTAATCTATTCTTTACAAATCCATTATTATTGTTATCAAATGCTGATTAAGGTTAATTCTTATAATTATTAACTGCTATCGTTGTTACTGCAGCCAGTTCTATGGCACCGGAGACGCCACAAATTATGGAACCTACAGCTGTTGTTGAGTTTGTTCAAAAGACGACATCCTCTCCCATAAGAAGTCCACGTTTCAAAAGGCTCCATCTTATGAACAATAAGTCACAGTGAGTATTATTTGTTAACTTATCTTTCAATTTTTTTTGTAATTTCATTTTGTAGAAGTACAGAATCTCACCATTCCCATCATGGTCATGATGGAGAACTTCATTTGGGTCAAATACACATAGGCCTACAATACAGCGAAAGGAGACAAAAATTGATGGTTACAGTGTTCAGTATTGCGTGAGTTTATTCAAATACTCTTTTCAATGTCAATTAATATTGGTGAAGTGTTTCAGACATCAATGGTCACCAAATAAAAGGAATATTTGTGAATAAAATTGAAATTGTATCAAATTCGTAATAAATGTTGAGTCTAGAGTCAATTGTCAATTTGCGAAAACTAATTGTTTTCTTATAAGCACTGAAATATAGTAATCAATGTTCAACCTATAAGGTGTTTTTTTCAGAGGTATAGAACTTTAAATTGCAATAAAACAACGATGGATCATCAAATTAACAAGAATTTTTTTTTATTCGAAAGATAATCTTGTGGCATTACATTTTAAATATGATTTCTGGCATAGGACCGCCACGGCTGGCTCGGATGTAGTCCAATCTGGACGTCCAATTTTCGATGACTTTTTCCAACATTTGCAGCCATATATTGGCAATAATACGGCGAATATTGTCTTCCAAATGGTCAAGCGTTTGTGGCTTATCCGCATAGACCAATGACTTTACATAGCCCCACAAAAAGTAGTCTAGCGGTGCCAAATCACAAGATCGTGGAGGCCAATTCACAGGCCCAAAACGTGAAATTAGGCGGTCACCAAAAGTGTCTTTCAATAAATCGATTGTGGCACGTGCTGTGTGACACGTTGCGCCGTCTTGTTGAAACCACAGCTCCTGGACATCATGGTTGATCAATTCAGGAATGAAAAAGTTAGTATTCTTGGCTCTATAACGATCATCATTGATTGTAACGTTCTGGCCATCATCGTTTTTGAAGAAGTACGGACCAATGATTCCACCAGACCATAAAGCGCACCAAACAGTCAGTTTTTCTGAATGTATCGGTGTTTTGACATACACTTGAGGATTATCTTCACGCCAAATGCGGCAGTTTTTTTGTTGCCATTCAACCAGAAGTGCGCTTCATCGCTACACAAAATTCGCTTATGAAAATAGTGAACAACGGCAATCTCGTTTTGGGCTTATTCGACGAATCTACGCCTTGCTTGATGATCGTTTGGCTAATTCTTGCACGAGGTGGATTTTGTAAGCACGCAAACCAAGATCCTTCCGCAAAATCTTCCATAAAGTGGGTGGACACAGATCCAATTCCTGTGCTCGATGGCGGATGGACTCATTCGGTTCTTCCTCAATGCTACGCTCTACAGTAGCAATAGCTTCTTCTGTACGCACCGCACGGGGTCTCTGGGGATGCGAGTTATCAATAAGAGTAAACATGGTGCGAAAACGTTCCATGGTGAATCGAATTAACTGCTCTGATGGACGATTTTGTCGACGATAAAGTCCGTTCCGCACAGAACCATTATTTTCGAAATAAAATTGCACCATTTGTGAGCGTTGTTCAGGCGTGAGTCTATTCATGATGAATTGCCAAACCAAACTGAGAATAAATCACTTCTCAGTTGTTAAATCGGCCGCCATCTTCAACAGTAATGCCAACTTAAAGTCCTGTACCTCTAAAAAAAACACCCTTTACAAGATTATATATATATATATATATATATATATATATATATATATATATATATATATATATATATATATATATATATATATATATATTTCAGAAAACAAGACTTTTATTCTTATAAATCTCATTTGGACGTGATAGTTATTTCTGAAATATAGTAGGTGATAGTAGAATTCTGTATGCATTCCTCAAAATATAATAAAATATAATAGTTTCTAGTGACGTAGAACTAGAATAATTTAAGTTTAGCATTTTACATTTTTTTGTGTTTCCTTATTTCAGAAACTTACCCATCAAAGATCCAAAAGACATACCCGATCCTTACGTTAAACTGAAATTGTTTTCGACAAGTAACCATGTTCGCCACAAGACCAAGGTGATATTTTCAGTTATATATCATAGAATTTTCATCTTCATTATAAGTTAAAATTTTTCAGACGGTAATGGATAATCCAAACCCCGAATTCAAAGAAACATTTGAATATCTTCTATCTCCATCAGAATTGGCTGAGCAGATGTTATTGTTGACCATAAAAACGAAGAAAAAGTTATTCACGAATAACATGCTAGGACAGGTACAGTATTTTTGGAAATATTGAAATATATTTTTAAATGCCTAAATTGATAGTCTGGAAAATTCGTATGCAGATATTAGATAAAACACACGATACATTTACAACGGTTGTTGACTTACGAACGAAATATCGCTCTCTGCGCGCAGATGACTTTGTCGAGATGCACCGGGAACGATTGTCTTATAGAAGAATCACATATTGGATCAGGGTTTTTGGCACATTAATTAATAAAGATTGTTTTAAGAATTTATTTCAAAGGTTTCCATTCAAATGTATCTCCGCATAATAAATAAGTTTATTGGTGCAATACAACATGAACAACTGTTTCTACACGAGTATTAATATAAAATACAATTATTTTAAAAATATAAATATATATGTGTTCAAATCAACAGAATAAAAACAAATTAGATCGTATACTGGGAAAAGTCAATAAGAAAAAACTTTCCAACACCATTAATTCGGACCATTGTGGGACATGCACAATCTGGTCAAATTCAGTCAGATATCAGATTTACATCTCGTATCATATTGGGAATACTACCACACATAGACCTAGAGTCTCTGGTCTTGTAAGCGTATAAATATAAGCATATAAACAGACAAAAACATATAAACAAGGAGAAATAATAATGCCAACTTAAGCACTCCATCGGACACAGCATATAAAATTATTACATGCCTAAATGGCATTTGGAAGTTTCCGAAAAACGTAAATTTAAATCAGCAACTCAACTTATATCCGAATTTCATCTAGTTTGGTTGCAAAAGCTATTGGAGTATGAATTATGATAGAGAATGGAGACTACTGTTTTATTCTGAAAGACTGTTTCAGTTTGAACAGTTAACAAGGGATTGGTTTAATCTGTTCAATTATATAAAAATTATGGTGAATTGTTCAACTAAAAATTAAGTGGATTTAGATGACCATGGAAAACGGTCGAATTTGGTTACCGAAATTATTGAGAATATGATGATCACCAAGCATAAAACTCATATTTCGTTTTGAAAATTAATTATATTCTCAAATAGGTCCCTAGTCTACTTGTATTATTAATCACCGAAAAAATGTGAAGTTGTCGATTACATATTGACCTCGCGACTAAATCAAGACGTTGAAAAGTTCATTTCTTATATAAAATATATGGAAATGCCATCCAAAATCTACAGTCTGTAGTCCGAGATGGTATATATTGATTAAAAACTAAAGTAAATTTGAAAAAAAATTCTTAATTAATCCGCTAAAATGAGAAGATTAACTCTCAATATCCTTAATTGAAATGTAGCTTCTACCAAATATATCGATTAGGCTTGCAACGAATAGTATATTCGGCAGTATATCGAATATTCGGCGAACCCCCTGACCGAATAGCCGAACATTAGGCCAAAGTATTCGGCTGGATTTTAGCGCAAAAACTTGTACAGACGTGATTGTTTTGCGCTCGTTTGTTCTTATGTATTCACGCCCCGCGCACTCACAGTTGCTCTGCGTGGTATATTGCTAACGCACTGCATGTTTAGACCAGTTTATTTCGTGGATATCATATTGCGATAAGTACAGGTTATCGTGCACTATTAGTTTTGATTTGTTTGTAACGAACGATTATAGAATACTAGCTTTTATCCGCGACTTCGTCCGCATAAGTTTTTTTGTTTTCTGCCGGCTGTAAGTCCCCCTGCAACAATGTCCCACTATCGTGTTCCGGTCCTCAACTTCACATCAAAATTTGTTCAAAAGCAACCTAAGCACATAATGGATAGCTCCGAATGTTTCCGTAGTAAATATCAAAAGTAAATAATGTAAATCGGTTTAAAATACTACTAACTACCCACCTGCCAACCCCCGATGTTAGACAGTGTGACAGCCGCAACATCGTCTGCGTAGGAAGTACTAACTTAATGTAAGTAGTATAATAATGTCGGAAGCTAAAAATAAGAGGCCTTATTAGTGTAGTACATTTTTGTAAACTATGTTCTTTGTTTTTCCCTCTCTGGCCAACACATCGAGATTCTGTGGACTTCAAACACGTGAGCAAGCCACGTATAATTGTCCGTGAGAAAAACAGCTCTTTTCTAAATTAATGCCGGCTACTTTTGATGTTTGCCCCTGAGCTTTATTTATCGTCATGGCGAATGCGATTTTCAGCGGAAACTGTAATCTCTTAAACATGAATTGAGAATTAACAAATGAAAGCGAGTGCAAAATTAAAGAATAATACGTATCTGAGTAAACCTAGAGATATGAATGATTGGTTAAAAAAATACCTACATCTAACAGCTACCTTAACTACCTAATGCTTCTACCTGCCTAAAAAAACTACCTGTCCGCTTGGGTAGGCACAGTTGGGAACGGCCCTCCCCTCGCGCCGCACCGCCTCTTCGCTCGGCGTCTTGTATTCACTACGACGACGTATGATTTGAAGGTTTGCGTTATATTGAATTATTTTCCCTCGTTGATAGTAAACAAACTAAGTGTAGGTGTTATAATTTTGGTGATGAACTGATTACCTATCCTGAACTGATTACTGGGCTTAAAGTTCGTATAAATGTCTATCTAATTACCTCCTCAAGTTTAAAGCGTAGCTAGTTATGTAGTACTCTATTAATTCTGTGGTGTATGTAATTTGATTTTATCTGTATGTAATGTAAGTCAGTTGAATAAAAAATCGTATACAAATCAGATCAACAGTTTTGGCGTAATGTGATTCTAGACAGAGTTTTAATGTTGCGGATAGGTAACTATGTATAGGTTCCTGTGGGAATGAGATATTTTCCCGAAGTAAAAAGTAGTCTGAATTTTGGTACCTTCCTACCCTATGAGTTAAGTAGTGTGATGGAATGTCGCTAAGTTTCGATCCAAGTAAAACTGTTAAATAAAGACAGTTGCATCAAAATTTTATCATAAATTCCCTAAATTATGGCACCTATCTACCCTCTAAGTTAGAAAAGTGATCAAATACTAACTTGAAGTAACACTCAGTTAAAAAAAAACCATCAAAATCATTTCAGTAGCTATGGCGTCATGCGCTTCTTGACACGATCACGCTAGATTTCCGCAGGAATGAGGTATTTTCCCGCCGTAAAAAGTAGCCTGTGTCCGTGCCTAGGATTCTATCTTTAAATTAACCAAGTCTTATAAAAATCCGTTCAGACGTTAAAGCGTGTGTGAGGTAAACTTTCAAAACAAACGATTAAGAATCACTAACTTAATTAGTTTTCTGCCTACTGCCTACGCCTTAAGTACGATAGCATGAATATTAATAGCCCATATTCTTTTCTAGGTTACTCTCTATCACCTAACTAAATTTCATCAAAATCCGTTTAGCCATTTAGGCATGATAAAGCAAAACTCCCAGCAAAAACCATAAAAAAATCACTAACTCAATTCAGTTTTCTACCTACTTCCTATCCCCTAAGTACGATGACGTGATCATTTTGATCTTTTATCCGTTTTTAGATAACCATCTATTATCTTACTAAATTTCGTCAAAATCCGTTCAGCCGTTTAGACGTGAAAGAGCAAAAGTCCCAACAAACGACTAAAAATCACTAACTCAACTTAGTTATCTGCCTACTGCCTACCCCCTAAGAACGATGGCGTGATTATTCATAGCCTATGACCATTTCTAGGTTATCGTCTATCACCATACCAAATTTCATGAAAATCTGTTCAGCCGTTTAGGCGTGAAAGAGTAACAGACAGACAGACAGACAGAGTTACTTTCGCATTTATAATATTAGTATGGATATAATAATTTATTTATATTGCTTTTGTAATAGTTTTATTGGTTGAAAATTCTGATATTGCTGGATATATTTAGAATAATAAAATAATGCATTATATTTGAAAATTACTCATATAATTATTTCTATCGTTACAGGTTCTAATCGATTTGAAAGACCTTGGCCTTAACGAACATCATAATAAATGGTATGATATCGGACATGAAGTTCTTCCGGAATAAATAGAAGAGTCAGAATATTTCTGAGAATTGGTTATTGTTGTTTCTCGGAATTCGGATGATTTGATCCACTCAAGCAAATCCGAATTTACTACAACCAGATCGACTACATAGAATATGTTTACGTTTTTTGTAAATGCTAATATTGTTTTGATGTAATTACGTGGTGGTTGTTGTTGCTTTATAGTTTTATCACATTTTTGAAATTTCTATGTAGTAATATTGTTTTCCAAATAATATTACCATACCTTCTGACCATATATCAACATAATGATGCAATTCACATACGTGTGTAAAATGCTACAAAAATTGTTTAATTCATTTAATAGAATGAGTTAAATAATAGTGGAATTTAGTTAACCGTTTAGAACTTGTTTCTCTATATGTTATTCTATGAACAGGTTTTGTAAGTTGGCTCCTTTTTAACTTCGCCCTTACAATCTCTTTTAGTGATAAGAGGTATGGTAAACCGTAAGTCAGTTCCGTCCCAATGAACAAAATGGGTAAAATGAAAATGTTTTATAAATAAATTTATGCTAGATATATTTTTTATTCCACTAATCTATAATTGAGTAATATAATGTCGCGATATATTTTATACGTAGAATACTATATTTACTGTAAATGTTTTCAGTAGCTTATAAAAGCCTTTAAGAAAATGTGTCGAACTTAATTCAATCATCATTTTTTCCTAACTGAGAGTAATGTTTATTTTCATGAACAAAATCTTCCGTTTTCATAGTTAACTCTTCATTTGTCAACTTCCATTTATAGTTGACAAACCATAGCATAAATCTCTGTTGTGTGAAGGTGATTTCTAGAAGACGAAATAAGCGTACCACGAAATTTAATTGAATCACACAAATCCAGATATCTGGGCAATTGGGTTAAGAATAAATCCTTTTTTATACCAACTCAATCGGAAAAATACTCATAATTACTTCAATTGTTCAATATATTCAATCAATAAGTAATTTGATATTACAACTACAAAACTTTTTAAATAATCATTCTAGCGTTAACTAAACATAGGAAGACTAAAAAGGAAAAAAAAACTACCAAATCCAAGGTTTTGTCCAGAAATCGGTAGAAGAGAGGGGTGGTGTAATTTACTGCAAAAAAACCAAAAATTACGAGTCAAGATTTGATGAAAGCACAGAACAAATAATTTATAAAGCGCAAGAAACAACAGTTTCTCTTTAAAACTGGTGATCTAAAAATAAACTGTCAACGAACATTAATAAATCTGAGTTATATTTAGCGTATATAATGGTCAAAAGTTAATATTCCAATTCCTATCGATCTGGAACAGGAAATCCCTACCTATTATTCTGTAAGCCTTCCTCAAGTTAACGTTCAAATACTACGCCCCCATGTCCCAACTTTATCAAGCAAAAGTGGGCTTAAAATCGAATAAGTGAAGTTAAACATAATGATAATGTTCAATAGTGTTGGCGTTTACTTGATGTAAATCCATTATAATTGAATATAAACTTAAATTCAAACACTTGAACTTATGATTTACACTTTATTGACTACATAGCATGACGCGTTTAATAAGTACATCTAGTTTGCGCTTTTGTCTGGAAAATTTGTTGTAAACGATACTGCTAACTCTAGATCTAGTATTACTATCTAAACTCTCAAATTCTATATGATGTTAATCTAAATGATAATTCAGAATGGATTACCTTGAGATATACATTTGAAATATTTCTCTGATTGTACTGGATTTTGCAGTCTTCTTTGATCCTCGCTTTCATTCCTTGAATGACCCCTCTACTTGCAGAACTGCTGATGTTATCTGTCCTTAATTTGATGTATTTGGGGAACACTTCTTTCTTCAGACATGTTGGTAACTTCAGACTTTTAAGTAACAGCTTAAAGTACCATCGTGCCAAAAAGCTGTTATCAGCTTCTTTTTAATATTTAATAGTGTTGGCGTTTACTTGATGTAAATTCATTATATTTGAATATAAACTTAAATTCAAACACTTGAACTTATGATTTACACTTTATTGAGTACATAGCATGACGCGTTTTATCATTATTTTCATTATTCTGTAAGCATCTGAAGAAGTCGTTTGTAACGACGAAACGAGTCATGCTATGTAGTCAATAAAGTGTAAATCGTAAGTTCAAGTGATTAAATTTAAGTTTATATTCAATGATAATGATTAGTGACAACATTGCGTCTGGACTTAATTAACCAATTGATGAATTCTTGACTTCATATTAGTCAGTATATAGCGCAGATCATTCGCGCCGCGAGCGAAATTATGAATTTCAATTAATACCTAAGCCGATTCATGCCCCCCTTCTTTGAATCATCCTGCACGCGACCCTTTTTTTTGGATCATCTTGCGTCGTACTGGTTGGCAACAGGTTATCTAGAACAAAGAATTGTAACGACTAAGCACTTGACAAAGATTCTGGGAATATATAGTTATCAAAAACTAAAATTTTATAAACACATTGATATCCTTAATAAAAGTATATCATCTGTACGCTACACTTTACACAAATGTACAGAAATATCAAGTAGATAAAAAGCCCTGAAAATTTTATACTTGGCGAATTTTTAGTCTTTATTGGCATATTGAATATATCAAATGGGGAGTTAGTGGTTCTTGTCATTAGATTTTTTCAATTCAGAGACGAACTCTCAAGACAATTTTTGGTCTTCGAACCCGGATCTATCGAGGGGTTGTTGAGAAGCATAACTTCTGAGGACTATAGGAATATTTTTTATGTAAATTGAGTCATTTTTGAGGAGCTTGAGAATAAAATTGATACAAGAAAAGTATCCATATTTATATTCAAAACATAGGCTAATTACTTTCAATAGTATACTTTATTTGTATTTTATGTATGTTATATTTTATAAATTCAATGGACGATGAATCTACTCTGTGATAGTTCATATTTAAATGAGAGGTAATAATAAAAACTTGTCTAAAAATCACTGACTGAACAATTATTTATTCGACTAGTTTCGTTTTACAGCATTATCAAGAATTCTTGATAATGCTGTAAAAGGCGAAACTAGTCGAATAAATAATTGTTCAGTCAGTGATTTTTAGACAAGTTTTTATTATTACCTCTCATTTATATTTTATATGTAACTTAAAATTATACAACTTAATACCTATACCAAAATTTTTCACCATGTATCATCACAGAAGATTTTCGAAAACAAACTTTATTTGTTCCTTATAAATTGTTGAATTTTATATTTTCATCATTCCTTGTTTTACAATTGATCATTGCTCATTTTACGATTGATCATTTCACAATTGACATTTTATATAAACAGTGAAATATTTACTATGATTTAAAATCGGATAAAAAAACCGTGCTTCGAACTAAATTCCTTTTAATTTTTTAATATAGTGAAAATTAAGTTCAATAAACTCATCAAATTTTCTAATGATATATGAATATTTTGAGGTGAATAAATGTAAATTATGAATTTACATTAACAATATACAACATTCAAACGAATTTTGCTTGTAAAAAGCTGGGAATTAGTGACCACATTTCGTTACACGTAATAACTGTACTGTTGTTTAAATTATATTGAATCCTGTATCGTTAGACATGAGAGTGACATGCACTCTCACAATTATATAAATAGGTATATTACTATTCTTTGTTTATAAAGTCTTATTTATCACCGTTTTTTGAATGTTGTTTCTTAATAACATCAAACTCGAATACTGCAGAGGAAATAAAAGGTCCAGCTCACGACATTTGTTTATATATTTTTTGAATTTTTTCAAAAATATGAAAAAATCATAATTCTTTGAAAGCAATCAGTCTGTTTGTAATCAAAACAATCTAAACAAATTTGAAATACTTGTTATTTCATATAATTCTATTGATTTTATTATATTTTAATGTAATTTATGGTACCAGGAAGCGGAAGTTGCTTTCAAACTGCCCCTAGAAACGGGGTTCATGACCTGAACTAATTTTCAAATAATGTTTCCGATAAGTTGGTATTGTGTACTTATGTTACCATGGTAATAAGTTCGTACATATACAATATTGTACTTTCAAAGCCATAATCAATGGATATAATGTTTTTAATATATAAATTTATGTGTTATGTGACTTTACGATAGTTTGTTGTGACAAAAGTAAGTGAAATCCAATGAATAATCTTTTTGAGAAATGTGAGCCGATTCTCTTATTTTGTAAATCACTGTCGAAGCACACGAAATATGAACCATACCGCATTCTTCGATTAATTTTCTGTTTCAAACAAAAATAATTCTAAAATCTTAAATTTTTATTATGTTAAAAATTCTTAAAGATTAGCGAATTGAGTCGTGTTATCATTGTTATTCATTGGACAACCGGAAATATATTTTGATTCATTTATGTTCTTAAAATATCCCAGTAGTTCAAAAAAAACAGATTAGTAAGTATTGAATTGATAAGTTGTAATTTTGGAAATGTATGTTTATATACCTATTGAAATAGTTTTTAATGAATAATTTTTTGCCACCATACCTATATATTTTGTGGTAATAATATATACATATTTAATTTTCTGAGTCTCGGGATGATCAGGAAATTTTATTCCCATTAGTGTCAAATTGGAAATTTATGTACATTAATATTCCTAATATATTTACCCTATCCACGTAATTTATTTCAACATTATCTGTTATCAAAATATGTAGAAGTATATACATATGAATACTGAATACGTCTTTTTGATATTTAACACAATAACTAATTTTTTTCAGTATATGCGTTTTTCGAAATGCTTTCACTGGTTATATAGTATAGTAGAATAGAAAGTTTTACTATGGTAACATGAAGAATACTCTGAGAAGTGATGCTCTGATGATTATTTATGTATCAATTATTTTAATTTTACTACCTGGAGTATATACCGGTTTCGCGTGTTTGAATAATCCCTGTGTTCATGGTGTATGTATAGATGATTTAAATTCAACATATTTGTGTTATTGTATTGATGGATATACAGGAGTTCACTGCCAAACAAATTGGAACGAGTGTTGGTCCAATCCATGCCTCAATGGAGCAATATGTATAGATGGTATTGCTATGTTCAACTGTAGTTGTGCACCTGGATTCACAGGTAACAAAATGATTATTTTTCTTGAATTTGTTCAAAGATATGGGTGATACAGTTAATTTAGTTTGAAAAAATCTATTGAATTTCGGATAATAGAAAACCACATTTTATTTAAGATTGTTCTAACTAAATTATTGTGATATTAGTGACATGTGTTTTGCTAAACTGTTGAGTTTTTCCTAATAATATATTTTAGGTAAATTTTTAGAACCAAGGTTTCAGTCTATTAACTTACTTTCCTAGGCATGCCAAGCGTAATAATTTTTACCCGAATCACTGTCATAATGAGTACTAACTTATTAAATTAGAAAGTAAGAAAATAATATGTGAGCGAATTATTTTAGGAGAATTATGCGAGATAGATCTCAATGAATGTGAAAGTAATCCCTGTCTTAATAATGGCACTTGCTTAGATGCAGTTAATGGGTATGTTTGTAACTGCCTTGCTGGTTATTCTGGAGAATATTGTGAAATAGATATCGCAGTGTGTAATTCCACTAATGTATCCAGGTGTGCTAATGGAGGAATATGTGAAGAAGGACCAGGAGAAAGTTTCAACTGCAAATGCTTACCAGGTACATAATACATAGGTTGTATATATATACTACTGACAACATTAGTGAGAGTACGTTAGGGTTTTGTAGATATATCTTTCAAACAGCCCAGAGCCCAAATGATCCCATACCTAATCGCTCCAGATCATACCCAAGAGGACAAAAAGATAACTAGTTTCGAGATTCCCGAAATCGCAATATTTCAAATAAAACACTCTGGGTGCTGTCTACACAATTCTAATTATCATATCTTAGTATTCTTAGTATCTCATTATCATTCAACAAGTTCAATGATTTTTCGAAGCGCACTAAATATTCATTCTCGAAAGTGATGGGTTCGTACTCGTTGACAAAATTTGAGTAGACAACTTTCTGAGAGTTTTATTTGAAATATTTCGATTAAATGTCTAATTATTGGCTATACATATAACCTATATACTATGCTATTCGAATTAATTGGGACAAAGGATAAAAAAAATGTTTTCGTAAAATCTTATCTTTCAATGAAGTAAATACATACAAAATAGCGTAAATTCTTCATATTGATATGAAGTATATCCTCCTTTCGCAGAAATAACTTCTTGAACTCGTATAGGCATCGATTCCACCAGCGTAGCGCAGATTTTCTTCAATTCGTCATCATGCAACCATACCTGAATTGCACTTATAATCATTTTTTTTTTGTAATGCAATCCATTCTTGCCAGTCGTTTTTTTAAAATATTCCATAAATTCTCAATAGGATTGAGATCAGGTGAATTTCCCGGCCAATAGAGTACTTTTATTTCATTCCCACTCATAAAGGCCTGCGCTTGTTTGGAATTGTGGCTGGGAGCCAGGTCGTGCTGAAATGTTCCATCAAACGTTTCCATGAATTGGACACACCTAGTGCGCAATATTTCCATATATTCCACTGAATTCATCATCCCTGTTATAGGAGCTAATCGCCCAGTGCCATTGGTTGTGAAAAAACCCCTAAACATTTGTTTTTGTTTAAAATATGTTTTACTGTTTGCTGGATGTGATCAGGCCGCAAAGTTTCCCCATCACTTCGTCTAACAACACTTGATTTGTACCCTTGAATAAACAAATATGTCTCATCACTAAAAACCACCTTCCAGCCGTCCACAGTCCACGCACGGTACTTTTTAGTCCATGCCAAACGTTTCTTCTTCATTTTCTGGGTAAGCAGTTGCTTTCTTCTTGGTCTTCTTGCCTTACGGCCGACCTCCAGCAGTCGTTTTCGCAGAGTTGAGGTGCTCACTCTGCGAAATTCTCGAAACGCTGGACTTTTCCACACCAACAGCTTCAGCTATGTCTCTTACAGTCATTGATGTGAGTTCATTAAGTGCCATAATTTTGGAACACTTCCTCGGAGTAATATCCATCTTCGGACCAGACAATATAGCACATATCGAAATTGAAACCACCAACTGTCGTACCGGTAGGCTCACAGCTGAATTGCTGGCGAAATAAAACCGTTTAGAATGTAAATGATGGTCAAAGTCGAACCCTCACGTTACCTCAGGTAATAAACTAGCAGGTGGAAGGGTGTTTGGGCCACTCTGGTACTCACATACTTACTACAGTAACTCAAACGAAGAAAAAATATGTTTGTTCCAATTAATTCGAACAGCATAGTATATGTTTAGTTTTCGTTAAAATATTCAATTTTATGAGTTGATATGGTAATGAAATGTCGAATTGTAATTTTGAAAATCAACTAGTCTCTTTTGCCTTTTTAATATTCAAGTTAATGTTTCTGGCTCAGCATTCGCTATGAAAAATTGGCTCCGAATAAGCTGAATCATCTGGTTGCAGCCAGGTGACTCAAATGAGACAATATCAAACACATAAACACAAAATTAATATTAAGATTCAAAGATATGCAAAGATTCATTAAGATATTAAGTATGTATTATAGTAGGGAAGCCAAGCGGGGATTTGAGGATTTAATAAAACGCGGCAGATTAACATACCGAGGGATACCTGACGCGATATTATAACTTGTACCCAGAGAAGTACCTTTTTCAAATATGAGCTCCATTTGTATGGCCGCTCGTCAGGGGTAAATGATCAGATTAGTAAAAAAAACTGAACATCAGAAATTCTCGAACTCATCAGATTAAGGTAGGGTGAGTTAATTACATGCAAAAAAGTGTATATTCCACTAATCTGCCTTTTGAGAAAGACAAAAAAGAAGTGACGGGTTATAAACTTATGAAAAAAAAATTGGAAATACGACAAACTTGAAACGTCATTTCGATATTTCGAGAAATATTAAAAAACAATTCAACATGTATTAAATTTGAGGCGGATCCCTTCAGCAAATATGAAGATCAACCATATCGTTAGCTGCAGTGCCCGAGTATGTTTATGTAACAGTTTATTTCTGATATTTCTGATATAAAAGTTTTTCCTTTTATCATCTAACCTTCGCAACACAATAGGTTTATATGATACTCGAGTAAATCCCCCGTGGGCTCCCCTACGATTTCAAATTAATTATGTAAATTTTAATTTTGAAAACGATTGAAATATTCATCTGAATATTAAGGGGGCTAATTGATTTTCAAAATTAAAATTTGATGAGATGTAATAATAAAAACTTGTCTAAAAATCACTGGCTGAACAATTCTTTATTCGATTAGTTTCGCCTTTTACGGCATATTTTAAGGCGAAACTAGTCGAATAAAGCCTCATGAAAAGTATATAATTGACTTGTTCAGTCAGTGATTTTTAGACAAGTTTTTATTATTACCTCTCATTTAAATATGAACTATAACAGAGTTGATTCATCGTCCATTGAATTTATTATAATTTGATGTTTGATATCCATATCAATTTATAAAATTCAATTATTCAATAGTTTTGACAAAGCTCCAATTTGTAACGAAATTTAAACTAAAATAAATATTTTTCAATAGAAGAAGCTTATATTACTAAACATATAAAAATAAATAAAAAAAAGTACATATATATATATATATATATATATATATATATATATATATATATAAATATTTTATTAAGCAACAATGAATATTAAAAACGATTTGCGGAACTGGTCTGGAACTGTAGGTTCATCAAGTAAACAAAGTCAATTATATACTTTGCGAAGTGGTTACACCTTCCTAAGTAAAACCTCATTTATAAATGAAATCATGATTGACTGTCTGTACAATCTGCAAAACGTCATTCAACTTAGGATCAATTAACTACATAACATTCAATGTAATCTCAATTCTGCAATGATAAAATAATTTTTTAAGTAGTGTGAAATATGTATTTCGCACCCTATTTGGTTATTCGGTCATATTGTTGAATGTTGGACGTTAGCACAAAATACCTCATTTGCTTTTGTAAAAAAAATATAGATTAAATAGAGTTTGCAAGACATGGTTGTACATTAAGGAACGAAGTTTCATAAATGTGTGCGCTTGTGTGATTTTTTTCATAAATAATTATTTTAAAAAATATATAGGTTGGGAAGGTTCATTTTGCACCACAGAAACTAACGAATGCTTGGCCAATCCTTGTCAAAATGGAGCAGTATGTATAGATTTACTGGCGGATTATAATTGCGCATGTGCTTTCGGTAAGTACTTTCTTTTATTTCGATAATTTCCTAGTGTCTAATAAGAATTTTCACCGCATTGGTAGGCTTTATGGGGAAAAACTGCGAAGAAGAAATAAGGATATGCGACAGTAACAATTGTCAAAATAACGCATTATGCTTAATAGAAGAAGGGTTTCCTGTCTGCTATTGTGTACCAGATTTTCATGGCGACCTGTGTCAATATCAATACGATGAATGCCAATTAGGAGTTAGGTGAGTGATATAGTATATTAGAGTAACAATTAACTAGATAAATATTTTGTATACAGTAATAGAATTTATTGAACTCTTTCTAAAATATGTGTGTTTCTGTATTTCAACATGTTAGCTTGAGAAATATGAACTGCACCGAGAAAATACTTTGAGAATCTACAAAGCTACATTAACTTTCAATTTGTAGAAACTGTCACATTTTGCACAGATCACGGTACATTTATTGCCAATACTAAAGAAAAGATATAAATTTATTCTTTTAAGTTTTTAACTCATTCATTTAGATGAGAACATTATTTACATTTTGGTACGATAAATAAGATATTCAATTTCATCATACATCACTTCTATGATTAATGCTTCATTGAATTCCTTCATCTACAATCTTCTACTAACATAATAGTCTGTTCTTTGTTAGAATATTCTTTTTCCGAGTGCGGGCAATCATCGGTAGTATGTCGGACTTCCATTGTCTATAAGTTTGAACACAAATTTCTGAAATGAAAAAAAATGTCTAAAACAAAAATCAAAAATTAAATGAGTGTCCAAATATCCAATAACCGAAGTGCGACATACCATCGATGAAACCACATTGTCCGCTCCCTTCCAACAATCACTTACAGGATTATATCATTCTTATTTTTTGAGATCCTTAATTTTTTCAAATTCTTCTTCTACCTTACATCTTCTTCAATTTAACAATTCTATTCTTTTGTTTGTGTCTTCAATTATTTCACCTATAGTTCTTATATCTTCAGTGACTTCTATATCATACAGAGTTCTCCTTCCGATTCTGAATTTTCTCTACTACTGTTTCTAAAATGTTCATTTCTCCATACCTTATCAGACATCCAGCAAATTTTTGAGATCTCACGACTACTTTTCAACTTGAATTAGTTCAGCTGCTTGTTTTATAATATATTTTTTTTCATTTCTTTTACTTACTTTATTCATTTAACATTAAAATTTTGAAATAATCATAAATTTTTTCGAGCAAATTGGGTTTTCGCTGGGTCATAGTTAGAGATTTCTTTGAAAGCCATCCTCCTCTTCCGCACTTTACTGGATCTTTTCGAATTTCTATTGCTTGTAATAAAAATGGAAATCATTTTATTACCTCATTCAATTTGTTGAATGCATATGAATGGGGCAGTTACATATATAACAATACTAGTTGACCCGGCCAACATTGTTTTGCCATATAAATTATTATATATATATATATATATATATATATATATATATATATATATATATATATATATATATATATATATATATATATATATATATATATATATATATATATATATATATATATATATATATATATATATATATATATATATATATATATATATATATATATATATATATATATATATATATATATATAAGTTTATTTAACAATACACTGTGATTTCAATTTTGCAATTTGAATTGTACATGTACAAATATATAGCATGCGACAATGTTTCTGTTTTCTGTCTGGGTAAATACCTATTGTAATATTAATACATTTGTTTGCAATATTGTAAACATACAAGGTATACCCCACTAAGGCAAAGCCATTGCGTGAGATTTCAAGTCGTTTGAATTGTCTTATAATTAGGTCTGTGCACTTTTCAGTAAACTATCAATGTTTACGTTTAGAGAAAATTAAAAATTGAATTCATACCAACAAAAGTTCAGATTAACACAAAGTTCACTGAATTCATTTTAATTAAAATTGCATCTACAATAAATTAACATTGTACATTTTTATTAAATTGGCTATGGTTTCGCGATTTTGTTCCTTAATAAAACGTTTTGTTCTTGACTTTAAAAAATTAACTCTATTTTCATCAAATGTTATTTCCACCGGTAGGAAGTTGTACAGTCGATTTGCCAGATATATGAAAATGAACATTGTCGGCATATACCGCAGATTATATATATATATATATATATATATATATATATATATATATATATATATATATATATATATATATATATATATTTTTATTTTGAAAGTTTTAGCATTAACAGGCTTTTTTAATATGAAAAAGTTTATTTCTGTTGACGTTTCGTTGTTATATTACAACTTTGTCAAAACTAATTAGTTTTGACAAAGTTGTAATATAACAACGAAACGTCAACAGAAATAAACTTTTTCATATTAAAAAAGCCTGTTAATGCTAAAAACTTTCAAAATAAATACCTCAAACAGGCAATAAATCGATTTCAAGATATATATATATATATATATATATATATATATATATATATATATATATATATATATATATATATATATATATATATATATATATATATATATATATATAACTACATAGTATAAAACAAAGTCGCTTTCTCTGTAAATCTATAATTTCTTCGAAGATATTCATTTAAATCATATACTGTAAAGGGCCATATAGGCCTATATTAAATCAACAATGTATTTAAGGTATTTAATTGGATAAGGATGAATGCTGTATTGGTTAAAATCGCTTCGTAAATTAGCCATTATTTGTCGTAAAAAGTAAATGACAAAAAAATGTTATTGTGTGATATCATTAAGTGATAGACATATACCATAGCGGAGTTTTGTGTAGACCTTTTCAATGTGTTCAATACTTAGTATATTATTTTGATAAATCTCGTAGGGTTCAACCTGCGTTTGCAATGTAGGCGGAAAAATGTAATTATTTACGACATCACATTAGAAACCTCAAAAATAACAGTATTTTTTCACCATTCAATGGATGTTATACATATAAACCTTCCTCTTCAATCACTCTATCTATTAAAAAAAAAACCGCATCAAAATTCGTTGCGTAGTTTTAAAGATTTAAGCCTACATAGGGATATAATAGGGAAAGAGAAAGCAACTTTGTTTTATACCATGTAGTGATGATATTTCTTTAAATTCCAGATGCATCAATGGGGGAACTTGTATAGATGGCGTTGACAATTTTACATGCTCTTGTCTTCCAAATTTAACGGGAGTCTTTTGCGAATGTTTAATACTCCCAGATGGATCCCAAAATTGTTCGTTTATAAACTCCACCACCATTTATCAGACTAGTACAGATAATTTCACAACGATACAATTTACAGAAACTACCCCCTTTGATGAAACTATGATCACCCATGAAACTGGCTCAGATACAACTTTGCAGGGCACACGTTTTCCTACGGATACCTACTACTTTTCATCATCAACCCCTTTGGAAAAGAGTACAAATCCAACAAGCCAATTTTTCAATATCACCAAATCTATTACATTTACCATTAGTAATGAATTTACAACATATGAAGATAATATTAATTATTATTCAACAGAAAAGACTGACATGTTCTCTACCTCAACAGAATCTAGTACAAGATATTCAGAAACAACAGAAAATACTGACATAGATATAAAACTTTACAATTTTACCCAAAATTTCGAAAATACTACTGAATTAACAAAAAGTGACAGCTACAGTGACCATCCATCAATAACTGCTGAAAACACTTTACCATATTCATTAGGTACTACGACTTCTTTAGAAATATCAACAACGGAATTTAGCCCTACTACATTTAAAAAACCAACAGAAATTGCAAGCGATTCCTTTTTTACAACAACTAGTAGTACCTCACTTTCGTTGGTTACTGATTATACAAAAAATATGACCGAAAACGTTACAAGTTTAATAATAACTACAGGGAGTTATAATACCCAATCACAAACATTCAGTACCAGTTATGTACCTACTTTTATCCCTACTACAGCCGATATTACAACATTCAATGAAGGAGGAACAACTATTTATGGAATTAGGGATTGTACTCAAGAAGGCAATGAATGTAGAAATGGAGGTACCTGCATTTCGGAAGATACTATCAATAGAGTAAGTAAATCAAAAAGAAATACTATATTAATAAATTCCAGAAAATCAACAATCCACAAAATCGATTTCAAAATGTTTCACTACATGAGGACATATACTCATATATATATATATATATATATATATATATATATATATATATATATATATATATATATATATATATATATATATATAATATCGAAATGAAAGTAGTAGTGATTTTTATGGTCTATCAACTGTGCTGTTGAAGAATAATGTTAATAACTTGTTTGCAGCTCTGACGAAGCTCCTTAATATATGTATGTATAAGAAATAAAACATTGTTTAAAAATCTCTAAAGTAATTCCTTTATTTAAAAAACGTAACCCAAATGACATTGGCAACTTCAGGCCGATATCGTTGGTACCTGTTATATCAAAGGTGTTTGAGAAGCTGATATGCTCACAGTTGACTCTTTACTTTGAGAGGAGGAACTTGTTCACTTCTGCTCAGTTTGGTTTCAGAAAGGGAAGAAGCACAGTGGGAGCAGTGCTTAGTTTGTTTGAACACACTCTGAAGTGTTTTGGAAAGGAAAAGATGTCGTATATACTATTTTTGGACATATATTTGACATACTATTTTTGACAAAAGCTTTCCACTGTGTGTCACATGAGATCTTACCCGGAAAACTAAAGGTTTTTAAAGGCTGCGCGGATAGCGGTTCAATGTTGTCATCTTATTTATCCAACAGATTCCAGACTGTTGTTCATATAGTTATTCATATAGAACAGTTGGTCATCAAGGAGGCCAGTTAATATAGGTGTTCTCCAAGGATCCGTGTTGAGTTCTTTTCTATTTTTAGTTTTCATTAATGATTTACCAAGTTTCCGGACCATTTTATTTGCTGATGACACCACAGTCTCCGCAGTGTCGGGTGAGCAGAGTGTTGCACTGGTCGAGGGTAACGAAGCAAAATTAATAGTCTCAAATTTTTTTGCCTCAAACCGGTTAGTTGTCAATGATGGGAAGAAGGTTGAGATGATTTTCACCTTGAAGGGAACTGCTGATTCTTTTCTGAGTGATTCTTTAATGGAAGTTGTGTTGGATTCGAGTCTCCGATGGGGTGCCCATACGGATTCGTTGGCTTCTAAGATGTGTAAAGGTGTTTTTTCGCACGGATTTTTGGCTGATTCATTCTCACCTTGTGTATTGAGGGCGGCATATTTTGCACTGGTGGAGTCCCTTAATCGCTATGCCATTTTCATGTGCTTCTCATGTTAGAATTTTTAGAATTCAAAGAAGAGCCATACGTATATTGGCACGTTTAAATTAATGAAAAGATTGAAGAGCAGCATTTAATTAGCCCTAAATCTTAACATTCCCAATTATATTGTATAGTATGTATAGTATGTATTGTATAGTATGTATGATTTTTGTATGTTATCAATCAGGGATAATAATGTTAAGAAGTGTTTTCATGTATGATTTGTAATGCACACACAGGTTCATTGAACCCATAGTGCATTAAAAATGGCAATTTTTGGTTGTAAATAAATTTATTATTATTATTATTATTATATATGTATATTCTTGAAGGCCTAAAATTTGCACATGAATATCGGCTGTCATACGTCGAGATATGGGAGTACTCATGGATATTCCACCAGGCATGGTGGTCATCCGAGGACGTATCTGTGCAGGTTAAGTGTCACTCAAATCACTTTGCCATTTTACATGTCAAAAAAATTATTTAATGAGCTTCCTCTGTGTGTTAGGAATTTGGAGATGCCTACTTTTGTTAAATGTATTAAGTCCTTTCTGATCCAATCAGCATTTTATGTGAATATTTTTTTAAAGTTTAAGTGTTGAAACTGATGTCATTTTCTGACGTTTGTAATTGAAAATTTTAAGTTTGACGATGAACGTTAGATGCTTGGTGTGTCTGTACTCTAAGAGATGTTTTCTACTGATTCCTATTGATGGAATTGTGGAGTATTCATTACTCTACGGTATTCCACTTGGAGTCATAAGAAGATGCTTGGGGATTGAAATCGTTGCCGCAGTGGTGTGACTGACGAGTTCCTTGCAGAACGAAACATGTCTCGCACTTCCATCAGGTGTAGCATCGATTTCAATATTTCTCCAACATTTATCCCTAGAAGAATAATGGAGGCATTACTTAGTACACTAAGCTAGCTCTACTAAATTATTCTTTTGGTTAATTTGAATTTTTCAAATGAATTTCATTTTCTTATATAAATATATATATATATATATATATATATATATATATATATATATATATATATATATATATATATATATATATATTAAGTATGACGATGTTTTTTTATTTATGTATTTTTGAATGTTTCAGTGTGTTGACGAGTGCAAACAATGTGAAATTTTTTTGTAAAGCAAGAAATATATATATATATATATATATATATATATATATATATATATATATTATAGATATTTCGGCACTTTTTGACTCTTCTTCGGGGGAAAACAAGAATTAGAGTTTATGAAATGATAACAGAACTGGCATGATTTAACAAACGCTCCTTATTTTGTTTCACCATGGATCCCACATATTATTAATATTACATACATTACTAATATGTGGCGATTGTTAAATAATGAAAGTTCTGTTATCATCATTTCCTAAACTCTAATTCTTGTTTTATCCTGAACAAGGCACAAAAAGTGTCGTATTCAAATATATTGGGAAAAAAATTCCCAATATATTTGAATTTTTCGAATGAATGTTCTAGTGTTCATTTTCTTAATTATTTCATTCAGTGCCATAAGCACAAAAACTTCATTTCCTTAAAAATATCGCCGAATAGCCCCCTGAAACACGGGAACAATCGCGAGTGTACTACTAACGCAACCTGTTGACATTTGAAAACATCATATGATGACATTTGTCAAATAGATAAATGCAATTTAGTAGATACCTACGGGTATAGAAGAGATGTGAACGTTAGATGCTTGGTGTGTCTGTACTCTAAGAGATATTTTCTACTGATTCCTATTGATGGAATTGTGGAGTATTCATTACTCTACGGTATTCCACTTGGAGTCATAAGAAGGTGCTTGGGGATTGAAATCGTTGCCTCAGTGGTGTGACTGACGAGTTCCTTGCAGAGCGAAACATGTCTCGCACTTCCATCAGGTGTAGCATCGATTTCAATATTTCTCCAACATTTATCCCTAGAAGGATAATGGAGGCATTACTTAGTACACTAAGCTAGCTCTACTAAAATATTCTTTTGGTTAATTTGAATTTTTCAAATGAATTTCATTTTCTTATACATATATATATATATATATATATATATATATATATATATATATATATATATATATATATATATATATATATATATATATATATATATATATATTCGTTTCAGTGTGCTTGCCCATTTGATACTGAGGGAGAATTCTGTGAAATTCATTTGGGAGTAAGAAATGCAGCTTTCAATGGTCAGTCATACTTGGCACATCGTTTAATCGATTTATCACACATAAATTTCGAGTTTGAAGTAACAACAGTTACATCAAGAGGATTAATTTTTCATTTAGTTACGGACAAGATATTTATGAGTCTTTATATAAAAGACAATATTTTGGAGTTCAAATTCTCATGTGGATACCAAACGATGTTACTGAAGGAGTTGAGAACTCTAGTTAATAATGGATACGCAATGCACATCAGTGTGAAGTAAGTATATATGTTCTAATTAATATCGAATAAAAACATAGCAGATTATATGGTGCATTTCATCATTCCGCCTAGAAATGAAAGAGCTGAATATTTGTTTAAGCCTTTATTGGGGCATTATTACTGATGGTTCAATCTCGTGTCCTCATCTTAAGATATCGAATTTCAAAGGTAGAAAAAGTCAGTTTTTTGCGAATATCTCGTTTTCTATGGGCTTAAGGCTGTTTTCATCTATGTTGAATATTGTATTGATTATTATTATTATATTATTGAATTAAGTTGTTTACAAGCTTTGCTTCGAACTTTTTGAATGATTTTTCATTAAACATATAATAAAAATAGTTGTGGAAATGTCTTTTCGTTTATTTTTTGGGGTAGGAATATGTTTAAATCTATTTTCAATTTCCTACTTATTTTTAAAATATTTTTAATTTAGATTCATTGATAAACATTCTAGTTATATAGCATCCTCCAATTATTCTAGTTCCAACGTGAATAAGAATTTTTATTGATCATTTTTATATACGAAAAAAAAATTTATTCATTTCCCCAGTTATCAAATCAAGGTATTTCAAATATCCGAATATTATGTCCGGATAATCTAGCAATTTGGAATGCATCGTGTAAAATTTTCCATATAATAATCCATTGTATAAAAGCAATATTTCAATGCCATATTTTATAATCTTCATTACTAAGAACTTATGCGACCGCTGATTTTGAAAAACCAAGAAGTAAGTTGAATATTATTTCGGAGCAATCGATTTTTCGTCTAGTGTGCGCAACGCACCCACCACTTACACGACATATTAGTTGAGCCAATGTGCGCATTTCAAGGCTAACCCGATCAAAAAGCTCGTAATCTGCAGAGAATATAAGTCCTCAAATCATTCAAAAATATAGAATTAAAAACTAATATCAATTTGTAATTAATGAATACATTATATTTATTAATATTTGTCATCAATCAAATTATTTTTATTTCAATTATGTTACTATACATTTAAACATACTACTTCAAATGTTATGATAAATATCCTTATTCTAAAGAGCACATTTTAGTGGATGTGAAACGACTTCTTTGATATTCAAAAAAGCAATTTTCATCCGAACACTATAGACATTTCCCAATTTGGTTGAACTAGATGAAGTGTTTCAATAAGTGGACTGACAGACATTATATTAAATTGAGTTGACATTTTACTGGCAATATAAACAACATGTTTCATCTTCGTTACACGTATTTCGTTAGGTTAACAAAGCTCCATAAGCTTGTACAGTTATGCAATCTTCCTCCTACAAGTCCAGCTGCGCATGAACACATCAACCGTGCTTATTATCAAATTCAAATTGGGTTAGGTTAGAACCTCAATGTTGAGGATGGATGCTGCAAAATCAATTCCTTGTGCCGATTTCGACAATACTTCGAGCTCCGGAAGAATTACTACATACAATTATTATTGTAACTGCAGAAATAGTTGTAGTTCACGGTGTGGGTGCAGGATATCAGAGTTGCTCAATGCTTGTCAGTATTGCAAATTTGTCACATATTTGCAAAAAAAATGGATTTTTTACCTTTGACCATCGATATGAACATCAAAACAAGGACACGAGATTTCATGAGTCTTTTAAGAGTGTTTTCAAAAGATTTCACGAGTCTTTATTGAGCCTTAATAAAGATTAATACAAATATTTACCTTATTATCTTCAATTACGAGGTAGACTGTCTTTGTTGGCTTATTTTACTGTGATATACAGTGATATTAATTATATTAATTAAGTTTTACTAATTTGAGAAAAACACGTAATATGAATTATAGGTTACACTTCTTACCAAACTTCAGTCATTGTGATGCTTCAGTTAAAGTTAATGATACTCTTTCAATGCGGGGAGACCAGATAACTTCGATGCCACAACTTACAAAGCCAACTGTTTGGTTGTACTTTGGAGGTGTACCAAATGAATTGAAAAACACAGATTCTAACTTTGAAGGTTTCTCTGGATGTATGAAGAATCTAAAGGTATTTATAAAAAGAGTTGACCAATAAATTAAAAGAAATTCTATAATATTCAATATACAGCTTAATGGAAAAAATAAATTATTCTGGTTACGTTGATATTCCTGAAAAATCCCGAAGCCCCTCAGATTTAGATTGACATTCTGCAACGTAAAAATGCGAAACCTACTTTCAACTCCAAGCGAATGACAGGTACATTTTTTTAAGTGGTATGATATATTTTAAGGGTTTATGATATATTATAGCAAGATTCCAGAGCCATCTGATATTATGATATTGATTTATTCATTTATTTATTTATTTAAGCATATATATATATATATATATATATATATATATATATATATATATATATATATATATATAAATACCTAGTGAACAGGAAACCCCCTTTTAAAGGGGTTTCCCGTTCTATATTATACAAATATAGAACACAGAATAAATTAACAACCAACTTAAAAACATATATAAATCTTACATGTAGGGGCAAAGTAGCCGAAATACAATTTTACTTAAAAACAAAAACAAATACAAATCTTATTTAAAATTCAAATTCACTACTCTACGTACTATTAATTTAAATGATCTTTAAATATTTATTAGTGTTGGCGTTCACTTGATGTAAATCCATTATAACTGAATATAAACCTAAATTCAAACACTTGAACTTATGATTTACCATTCAGTATTTTAAATAGGAAACACATATCGGACACACGTTTTCCAATGAATCCAAGTTAAAATAGACACGCATGAAGTCATAGTTTCGTCTGACTTGGAAACCAGATTTATAACCCAAAAAACGCAGGCATTTACGTTGAACTCCCTCAAGACTCTCGATATCGCAGCGGTAGTATGGAGACCACTGCTGAGAACCTTTAAAAAAGGTTCTCAGCAGCGTTTCATGTGCTTAAAATACCTGCGTGCTTGCGGAGCTAGCCTTGTGGCACCTGTGTGTCACTGGTCCATGGAAAGTGTATGACACTTATGGATAATACGCCATAAAAATATTCTACAAAACATTTATAATCAGCTATACAAATTTGAGTTAAGTATCTGCCCAGTGACAAGGCGAGCTCCACCAGTACGCAGGTATGCAAAGCACATGAGACGCTATTAAGAACATTCTAAGTGGCGTCTAAGTATATAATAAATCATTCTTAAGTTTAATGTATAAGATTTAAAGAATAAAATAAAAAAATTTGAAAGTTGTTTATTGCATGAGCAATTTAGGGATTTACTGCCCATTATATTCCAGTGGACAATTAGTAAAATAAAAAAGGACATACACAAGTTTTGCTTTGTAAGGCAGAAAAAAGCCAGCTGACAATGCACTTAGTAGGAGATGGGGAAAGTTTTCAAGGGGAGGGTCAGATGTAATAAAAGATTAAAGTTGCAGACCGAAGAAAATAACAAAGTATTATAAATATATATAAATATATATATATATATATATATATATATATATATATATATATATATATATATATATGATTAAATTAATCATTTTCGAATATTACCTACTACGCAGAAAATATATTTTGTCCTATGTGTAATAATTGTAGAGGTTTATCAAAACCATGTCGCGGGACATATTAGACAAGTCCTAGGGCCGTACTTTGCATATCATTGCGCTAACTGCTAATAATAAATAAGATGTAATGCTTGAGTACGACGAAACTTCACATTCGTCGAACAGACAAGCATCTACAACATTTAATATTAGCAATATGTCTATACTCAAAAACATTGAAAAATATACCTATAAAAGGATACATTTTCAGGAGCTGGTGAAATACGATTTTTTATAGAATTTCACAATTTGAGAGCGAGTTATGGACATGTTAGATAACAATATATGTAACCTAATTAGAAGAAGTTGTTTTCTGATTATTTTTTTATTTAACCAAACGTCAAAATTGCCGCTACTGGTCAACGAAAAATATTCACTTGATGAGATAATTACACGGGCAAAGCCTTTAAAAGGTTAATGTTTGGGAAGGGATATCATTGGGTCCTTAGGATGGCAGTTATTTATTATGCAACAATACTTCAAAATTATGTCATTTCAACTTTGGCTAATTTATATCCTTATCTATGAAAACCTCAGGTTCCAGCGAATACGATATGGTCCCAGCAATATGGAGCAACACTACATTTCTAATGCAATGTCTGGCGGTTCTTCTATGCAATAATGTTATCACACATGATATTGTCTTAATTTTTGCAGTACATCTGAAAACGATTACATTTTTCAAGAGAGAATAAAGAAATATTTCAAGTGACATATCACAAGTCTACATTTAGGATTTAAAAAATTGGGGGATGTAGATATAAGTGTAATTTCAAAGAGGGTTCAACGTAATGAACACTTTTCCATATATAATAAAGCCGTTTCATAATCTACCGTTGATGTGTTTCAGGATTTTTCATAAATATGTACAGTAACCGAAATTTTAGTGAATTTATTCAATTTGGATTTTTAACACCTGTGCTACCATTCAATCAAAATAGAAAACTGGCATAAAATACAATTTGTGCGTTGGTTTCATAATCTGAAAAATATTAAGGAAATTCAAGCATTTTAAAATGAAAAATTTCGTTCTTGATTCCTATAATTCTTAACTTATATGTTTTAAGTCAAACCTAAAACTTAAAAATAACTGTAGAGATGACAACTGTTGTATAAATTGATCTCTTGGTTCAGCATTTGAAAATTAATATTTGCTAGATTTCTGGCAAACCTGTAAATATATTTGGAGGAGCTGAGGATGGGTCAGCTATTGCAGAGTGTTCTTCATTGGCATGTTTATCTAATCCTTGTAATAACGGTGGTACATGCATTGTTAAAGCTGAAAAGTGGAGCTGCCACTGTAGAAATGGGTAAGAGTATCTACTTTATAACAGATTTAAATGTTTTACATTAATTCATAGTAAAAATATACATTTATTCTTTCAGTTATCTCGGCAAACAATGTGAGCTTTCAGTTTGTGGAAATAATCCGTGCTTATTTGGAGGGACTTGTGTTAGTCTTTCAAAAAGTGGATATATTTGTTTATGTCCTTATGGAAAACATGGCCATTTCTGTGAAAATGGTATAAAATAACCAATAGTGAATCACTTCAATAAATTATACATCATTAAATTTTTTAGATATAAAAATAACTCATCCATATTTTCCTGCTATGGCAAAAGGATGGTCATCTTACGTTGCTTATTCTATACCAAAAGAGCTCTCTAATAATCTAGAGATCAAATTTAAGTTTCTACCTACTGATATGGACCAAATCTCAATGTTGCTCTTCATCGGTCAAACTGGACATCACGATATGTTTTCAGATCATGTTGCAGTTAGCCTAATAAAAGGTTATGTTATGCTAACTTGGAATCTGGGATCAGGTTAGTATTTTATCATTATTTATCAATTCATTATTTTATCTATTTGTTTCATCTATATTTTTCCGCTCTCTTATTCGATTTAAGCAAAGGAAAAGCTCAACAAATGCAAAAATTGTAGAATGGGGCTATGGGAACAATTTTGAAATTTAATAGTTATTCTGCAATCGAAAGAATGTTAAATTACTTAGAAGTAATGTCAGTTAAACAGAGAATACTTTATGCTACATATATTTATATTTAAAACTAGCTGACCTGGCGAACTTTGTACGCCCATTTATTTTTATCTGAAAATTTTTCAAAAAGCCGGAAAGACATGTTCTACTATTAATGCTACACTATCTGGTTTTTAATATTGATCCCGTGTTGAGGCAGGGACTTACAATACGAACGGATTGCAATACTTCCTGTTATTTCAAATCAGTCGAATTATCAAAAAATTTCTATATTAACACGTTTGATGTATTGAGAGTTATTAACCTGCCCGTTCTATAGTTGAATAATACATCGTTCCATAGTTCCTAATTTCGTATGAAGTACTTGTCCCATATATCTCATCATTATTTATATGAGATTTTTGCTGGATATAAGTAGAAAAATGTTCAGAATATAGTCCACTCCTGGAAAGCAATGAATATAGTGTCTCTGGTGGCTGTACCAAGTACACTAAATAGTGTCTATTTGAGTTGTCTCTTCGCGCAATATTTTATCGCATCATTGGTATCATTTTCTTATCAAAAACAATTAAACTTTGCATTGCAATATTGATTCACAACGTTCATTAGTACAATAGCAACGATTTGCTGTGAACTGTAATCTATTTCAAAGTTATAAATGAATGCAGGTCGATAGGAATTTAACGCAACCTTTTCTTATTGTTAATTTCGATTCCATCGATTCCGTCCAACTTCATTCCAAGCTTCGCGTTGCTCGTCAGTCTGACTTGCTCTTTTATATCTTTGAATTGCTGCATTGCGAGTTCTGCGACTTAAGGTTGTACATCGCAACATTAGCTATCATTTTTAAAAACGAAATTTCAACTATAAATTAAAGAAAACTATGTATTCTTCGTAACAATCAAATATACCACGTGCGATGTTAGTAATGTGTATGTTGTCCATTTAAACTTCGTCGTTAAATTTAGTCGTGATTGCTCTGGACTAACCGATAAGATATTCAGTCTTTTACATCCTCTTTTTAAGAATTAATGATTATTTATTACTTATATTATTAATTAAGTATTCTTAAATTTCCCAATTTTATACGCAATTTTTTAAATTTTTTTCCTGACTATAACAAACACAACAAAAAAATAGTGAAATTTGTCCAACCGTTGACTCTACATTTTAGTTAGAAAACGTTTGTATGGGAAAAATGAATGGATTGTTTTTAGGGTTTTCCCGGCAATTATTCGAATTCTTCTAAAAACCATCGTCGGACCTGTCGTAAAAACCATTCTTGGACTTTAACAAACATTTTTAAAAAAGAATTGGTAAAATTGGTCCGTGCGTTGTTGAGTTATGCGCTTACCAACACATTTTGCGATTCATTTTTATATAATAGATTAAAAGTAATTTGATCCTGTGTAATGTTATAAAAAATGTAACATGTAATAACGATAATAAATCAGGACAACAAATTGGCCCAATAGGGGCAAACACTAGAAATGCTGACAGTTTTTTACGTGCAACTTTGTAGACTTTTTAAATCTAGAAGTATATTGTATGCAGGGTTGCATTTATTGCAAGATCATGCATTAAATTGCCTAGCTCTATAAAGAATGTTAGTAGCTTCAAGGCATTCCATTGTAAATTAGCTTAGTTCATTTAAGACAATAATAAATAATTAATAGAAGCATAGAGGTTCCATCAATCAGCTAGAAGACATGATCAACAATACTATAAACATAAATGTGTGTTGTGTGACTGAACATTGGAGAGCAAAAAAGAAATTAATAAGTTATTGGATCCAAAATTTTGTTTTGGCCAGTACATACTGCAGATAATTTTTATTTGAAAAGGGATGAAATATATGGAGAGAAAAGAGCTTGTTAAAAAATCCGTTGCATATATCGTATAGATTGCTGCAGTGGAAATCTACATAAACAAAAGAAAAATAACCATAATGTCAATATACAGTCTTCGTGGTAACTGTTATCAATTCTTGTAAAAATTAGAAGAGGTCTTAGATCACATTGATGCAAGAAGCAAAAAATTGAATGTGATATGGTGTGGAGACTTCAACATAGTTGCAGAGACAAGCAATCTTTCTGTGACCTTCTATCATATTATCTGAAACCTACAATATGGTCATAAAGTCAAAAACGGGTGTTTTTTTTTAGAGGTATAGAAAAATTTAAGTTGGCATTACTGTTGAAGATGGCGACCGATTTGACAGCTGAGAAGTGATTTATTCTCAGTTTGGTTTGGCAATTCATCATGAATAGACTCACGCCTGAACAACGCTTGCAAATAGTGCAATTTTATTTCGAAAATAATCTGTGCGGAATACGTATCGCGCACTGCGTCCATTTTAACTTCGACAAAATCGTCCATCAGAGCAGTTAATTCGATTAACCATGAAACGTTTTCGCACCACGTTTACTCTTATATTGATAACTCGCATCCCCAGAGACGCCGTACAGAAGAAGCTATTGCTACTGTAGAGCGTAGCATTGAGGAAGACCCGAATGAGTCCATCCGCCATCGAGCACAGGAATTGGATATGTATCCATCCACTTTATGGCAGATTTTACGGAAGGATCTTGGTTTGCGTGCTTACAAAATCCAACTCGTGCAAGAATTGAAGCCAAACGATCATCAAGCAAGACGTAGATTCGTCGAATGGGCCCAAAACGAGATTGCCGTTGTTCCCGATTTTCATAAGCGAATGTTGTTTAGCGATGAAGCGCACAACTGGTTGAATGGCAACGTCAACAAACAAAACTGCCGCATTTGGAGTGAAGATAATCCTCAAGTGTGTGTCAAAACACCGTTACATCCAGAAAAACTGACTGTTTGGTGCGCTTTATGGGCTGGTGGAATCATTGGTCCGTACTTCTTCAAAAACGATGATGGCCAGAACGTTACAGTCAATGGTGATCGGTATAGAGTCATGATTACTAACGTTTTCATTTCTGAATTGAACAACCATGATGTCCAGGAGCTGTGGTTTCAACAAGACCGCGCAACATGTCACACAGCTCGTGCCACAATCGATTTATTGAAAGACACGTTTGGTGACCGCCTAATTTCACGTTTTGGACCTGTGAATTGGCCTCCAAGATCTTGTGATTTAACACTGCGGACAACTTTCTTTGGGGCTATGTAAAGTCATTGGTCTATGCGGATAAGCCACAAACGCTTGACCATTTGGAAGACAATATTCGCCGTGTTATTTGCCGATATACGTCCACAAATGTTGGAAAAACTCATCGAAAATTGGACGTCCAGATTGGACTACATCCAAGCCAGCCGTAGCGGTCATATGCCAGAAATCATATTTAAAATGTAATGCCACAAGATTATCTTTCGAATAAAAAAAAATCGAATGGTCCATCGTTGTTTTATTGCAATTTAAAGTTCTTTACCTCTAAAAAAAACCGCCCTTTACATGGCATGCCCCCCACATAAAAAGAAAAATAAAACAAATCAACATAGCGCAAAATTTAGTGAATGCAAAAAGCCACAACACATACTATATGCATGTAAAACAAGAAATGACGCTTTTACAGAATCATATAACAAAACAAAAGAATAAGACATGCTATTAAGAAATGAGAAAAGATATGAATATAAACAGAAAATAATTAACTCAGATAATAAAACGGCAAGCTATAAAAGAAAGAAATGGTAGAGTCAAAAAAAACCGTGTCCAAATTGAAGGTCATATTAGAGATATTGCTAACGGTTTCAATAACTACTTCTTTGAGGCAGCTTCACTCATCATAAAAGATTTGAAAGAAATTTCTTTCACTTTTGAATTCAAGAGAAATGAATAAAGTATATATTTCATTACTATTACGGAAAAACTACTAAGCACAGGTGCATTATTAAAAAGCAAATTTACTGGAATATATGAAATACCAATAATAGTTGTCAAAGCTTCTTATAATTTAAGTGTTATAAGAACGCCACTAAACATACATTTTTAACAATTGCTTAACATATGTTATCCATCTTAAGAAACGAAGGAAGCGGTAATTAAACCTATTTTGAAGAAAGGTGATCTAAATGAGCATCAGAGCTAGAGGCCAAAAAGTCTCTTACCGGCATTTTCAAAGGTATTTGAAATGGTTATCGCCAAGCAATTATGCTCTCTTTCTTAAGCAGCTGTAAAATATATTCGGACAATCACCAAGGATTGATCAAAGATAGATCAACTGATACAACATTTATGAATTCTTAACAGAAATATTACTTGCATTTGAAGAATCAGTAATATTCATAGATGTTTTCTAAGACCTATCGAAGGGCTTTGATAGCCTCGCGGTTACGTCCTAGCAAAATTGGAACAAATTGGTGTACGAGGTACAGCATTGAATCTCATACACTCAGAGAGACAAAGAAGACAAAGAACATACATAAACAATTGTGTTACGGAAGTCTTATCAGAACTTAAAATCAGAAAATTAGGAACACCACAAAGAAGTATCTTTGGGTCAATCATCTATACTCTTTTTATAAACGATGTACGCACTAACCTGAATGAAAGTGGAAAAACAAAAATTCTAAATTATGCGGACTATACTCACATTTAATGAAAGCAAATACTTGCCCTGAAATAATCATCATTGGAGAATCGATATTGAACAAAGAAAACAATGCTTTGTCAAAATTGAATTAAGTATGAATGTATACAAGGCAAGTATCGTTCTTTTCAAAATCAACCACTCTGGCTCTGATACCCCAGAATATTTTAACATGTCAAACACTAATATGCAATTCAATAAAACTACAAAATTCCTAGGATTACATATTGATTAAATGTTAAGGTGGGCAGAACATATTCAAGAATTATCATAAAAATGTTCAGCTGCGTGTCATCTCCTAAGAGTAATAAGACAATATCTGAACACAAAATCCTTTTTTTAATCGAATAAAACACTCAATTTGCATCATATATTAAAAATTTTTATTGAAATTGTTAACTTGGCCTTTGCCATTTACATTTTAAAGATAACTTCATATAAATGTTGTCCGCGGCTCCGTATCAAATGGTCCATTCGGAAGGTGCAATTTGACACATGCCCAATTGCTGAGAACGGCGACGAATTGACATTTCACGATCCTCATTAACACTGTACGCTACGGCTGCAATAATCTCTTCAGTACGAACTGTACGCATACGAGACAATGGTTTAATGTCCAACAAAGTAAACTTAGTGCGAAATTTGGTGAAAACAGCACGAATTGTTGATTTACCAGGTCGAATATGGTCGTAACAAACGATACACATTTTTCACAGAGCACGAATTTTGATGGTAAATTTTAACAATTTGCAATCGTTGCTCGTTTGTAAGTCTTTCCATGATGAAATGGCAGAGTATACTGAAAACTTTTCACTTTAACAGATGACGTTTGGATGCCATTACCAACCAGTGCCGCCAACCTGAAAAACTTAACTCTTAAAAAATCACCCTTTATATGTATATTGCTGACACGATTTCTTCTCTGCCTGATCTACAATATGAACAATAATGTAACATGTAGATTTAAAATGAAGAGTATTATTACTGTTAATGAATAATTAATGAATGTTATAATAGTTGGTGCTACATAAACTATTTATTTTTATATCACCTTAGGACCTAGGAGAATATTTACAAATCAACCTCTTCAAAAGGGATTAAATGACTATACTGTTCATTTAGGTTTGAGAGGTAGAAGAGCATGGTTGTATGTCGAAAATATTGGCAATATTACTGGTAGATCACCAGGATCTTTCGAAAATCTAGACGTAGATTCAGTTCTGTTTATAGGTAGGTTAATAGAGATCCCTTATATCATTTACTAGTTGATGTACTCTATTCCAGGGGGACATGAAAGTAGATATTTCAATAAATTACCACATGATTTACCTCAGCACAGTGGCTTTATGGGATGTATTTTCGACATCAGACTAAAAGCAGGCAGTGATATGATTCCTGTGAAGCCAACAGGTCGTACTATTGGTAGGTCAGTAAACCAATGTGGAGTGTCAGAATGTTATAAGAACAGATGTCCCAACATGGCTGCATGTCTACATCATGGCAGTACCTTCACGTAAGAAATATATAAATATATATATATAATCATAAACACAATCACAATGACATGTTTTTTGGATCAATACATATTTTATAGATGTCTCTGCCAAGATTCATGGTATGGTCCACTATGTTTAACAAAAGTCAATCCATGTGATTCAAGTAGTAGTAAATGCTCGTCAGGATCAACTTGTGTCCCCTTGATAGAAGGTTATGAATGTGATTGTCCATATGGAAAGACTGGGAGATATTGCGAAAAAGGTATCAATCCAAGATTTCTCAAACCTTTTCAAATAATTTTTTTCAGATCAAAATATCTCTGACGTAAGCTTTCAAGGAACAAGATCCTTCCTGAGCATAAAAAGTCATGAGTTAAATTACAATAAATTTAATATAAAATTGCAAATGAAGCCTTTATCTGATAAGGGTATGCTACTTTTTATTGGTAAAACAGATAATTTTATTTCCCTCTACCTGCAAAGTGGCGTTTTGGAATTACGAATAAAAAGAGGCAAACAAAGAACAAGCCATAACTTGGTAACTGTTAGAAGTAGTAGACTTTTAGTTCAAGGAGTATGGCACAATGTTAAATTAGGTATGTTTGGAAGAAATGCCTATTTATCAGTAGAAAATGTATTAGATACAGCACTTATGGACAAAGACAGCTACGCTTCAAATACAAGAGAAAAAATCTATATAGGTAATATAAATATACAGTTATAACTTAAAATGTATCTGCTCACATATGAGCAAACTCAAAATATGACATTTTGATGTGAATAAATAAATTTATGCTATCATTTCATGAGAGACATCTATTGTATTCATTCTTTTTAGTTACCAATAATTCCAGTTTTTTTTATGGCATTTTCTTTCAGGTGGATTACCAGACATGTCAAAATTGCCTCTAGATGCTCTTCTGAACAATCCAACCTCATTTATAGGGTGTGTCCGTCTGATCGAGGTAGATTCCAACTTTATACCTTTAAATTTGCAGAATATTGAAGCTGGACGAAATATTGTAGACTGCGACGGCACACCTTGCGGAGGAGATGTGTGCAGAAATGGAGGAACATGCTGGCTAGATTCTTTCAGGCAATCACACTGTAATTGCCTCCCTCCATTTTTTGGAACTCATTGTGACAACGTTTATAGTTGTTCCAATAATACATGCACCAATAAGGGAAAGTGCAATGATAATAAATGTTACTGCATTCCTGGAAGAGACGGTTTTTATTGTGAAAATGAAATAATTGTCAAAGTACCAGAATTTAAAAGAGGAAGTTACCTCATTATCGATAAGAAACATAATAAACGAAGAGGAGCATTAAGCAAATACACTGAACAAATTTCAATAAACTTCACAACAGCTAGTCTTGATGGGCTACTTTTGTGGCACAAAGAAGTAAGCCATGAATCTTTATGATACAAATTCCAAGCAATTTCTTTATTTTTATGTTAGAATTCGTATTTACTTTCTTTCACTTACAGGAGAATTGTTTTCTTGGTATTGGAATTGAACGCGGACACTTAAAAATTGCATATTCTTTTAATGGAAGTAACATATTTTCAGCTGTGTTATGGAATAACATGATATCTGATGGACTCTGGCATAATATCGTCTTAAAATTTAATCCATGGTCAATAGAAATGGATAATATACCTTCCAAAAAATATATACCTATATTTAGAACTCATAGTTTGAATTTTACAAATAAATTATTCTTTCTAGGTAATGTGCCAAGTAACAAAACATTGTTAATCGAAACAAGTGGTTTCTTTAAATATCCGTTTGAAGGATGTATTGAAAGTTTTACAGAAAATTTTGATAAAATAATAGATTTTTCAAAATTTGATGGGTTAGGTGTGGGTGTATGTCAAGTGTTTTGATGTTAAAATATACTTTCTTGGAATTCGTGATTATTTAAGTTTATTGCATGCTCTGAATTGTTATATTTCGAGTTATAGTAATATTACTTTCAGTTATAATATTATACGTTATTAATAATTGAATTTTCCCTTCATCAGATTAAATTGTTGAAATTTTCAGAAATTATAGTGAAGTGTGACAAAATTACTAATAAATTGAAAAACACAAAGTACTTCTTGCTTCTTTTTCAATGTATATCCCATTTTTAAGCATTTCTTTAACTAGATCATAAACAGCATTGAACATATACAGAATTGAAAGTTATAATAATCATGATTGGATTGACAAATAAGATTGTGTATAAAAGTAGTAAAACCTTTAGTTGTTTGTGTATCTGAAAAAATTTAATCGATATAAATGGTTGATAAAAATGTATGGGAAAAATTGAATTGCTTAGCAAAAACAATAGAACAGAAGGAGTCACATTTTATTTTTTAAACGGAATAGATTTTAAAATAATAAAACATAAGTTTTATTATGTCCAAAGGAAAAATCAGTTAAGCATTGTCGCAATTATCAAATTAATAGGTGGATTACAAATAAAATCATAACGATGATGAACGGTAGATATCGTAAAGTGTTGTTTTTGATTATTCACACCAAGCATGGCAGGAATATAAAACAATAAGAAATGAAATTGTAGAAATGATAAGAGAGTCAAACATCAGAAAAAATTCTCAACAACTGTAGAAAAATTTAAAACAATTACATAGGTATTACCAAGTAAAACAAACAATTATTATATGTATCAGTTGATAATTAAATAATCCGGGATGACAATCATATTGCTAGGTGATTGCGCGAGTAGTGAACACTACTCCGAAATTTAAACATGATTATGTGATAAAATTTATACCAAAAGCATTTAAAATGGATACTCTCAAAAAACTATAGCTGGCAGGTTTGAAAACTATTGTGAGAAATCTGAAAAACGTAGATAATTGTGAAGATAATACTGTTAAGATACTAAAAGGTGCTTCTGACATTTCTAGAAATAGACTTGACTAACACATCACTGGGGTCTTTCCAAATGAATGGAAATGTTCATTGATGATACCTGCGCCTAAAATTCAAGGTGTTAAAAATCAGGTTCTAAAATGATGCGAAAAATTTTCAGTCATTTCTGATTAATTTTTGAAATTCCTCCTGTGAAGCATATGTGTGGAATAGTATATAGCTATGGAAAAACGAGAGTTAGTGATTGTAGTATTGTTGGACTTAAAAAGAGCGTTCGAAACTTAATGCTGATCATTGCCATTGGAAAAATTGAATAAAATTGGTTTTGAAGGTTTAGCAAACAAATGGTTCAATTCTTATTTACATTCACGATCTCAAAAAGTTAAGTTCAATGGTGTCCTTTGGACAGTACTGAAGTTGATGTTAGTGTACCTCAAGATATGGTCTTAGCTCCACTGCTATTCTCCTTATACATTACTATTGTTTTTAATGTAAAAAAATTGCTCTATACAATTATTCGCACATGATAAAATGCTTTATGTTAGTGATAAAAATATCCAGACTATGACAGGATGGATGAATAGAGATAGAAGCAATAATAGTATATCGCTGAATGTAAAAAAGTCATAAATTTAGATTTTATACATTAAACATGAATTTTTTTGGGTACAAGTAAAATTCTGGAGTTAAATAGTAACGAAAATATAGCTATTAAAATTGAAAATCAGTAACATATAGTAACAACTGAGACTCTTAAGAGAGGTGATGTCTCCATCATCCTTCAAGGGATAAATGTTAGAGAAATATTGAAATGGATGCCACACCTGATGGAAGTGCAAGACACATATATTTCGTTCTGCAAGGAACTCGTCAGTCGCACCACGTCCATCGAAGTGAGGCAACGATTTCAACCTGCAAACATCTGACTCCAAGTGAAAGATCGTAAAGTAATGAATGCTCTACAATTCCATCTATAGGAATCAATAGAAAACACCTTTCAGATTACTGACACACCAAGCATCGAAATTTCACATATCTTCTATACCTAATACCCTTGAATTCTATATATAATATTTCGAGATACAAGGGTTTTCATTCATACTTAGTCAATACTGAGACTCTTAATCTGAATATCGAAGTATTTCAAATTGAACTCTCAGGGATTTGCCTATTCACTCTGGAATGTGTGAATTCTTGTTGACATTATATATATATATATATATATATATATATATATATATATATATATATATATATATATATATATATATATATATATATATATATATATATATATATATATATATATATATATATATATATATATATATATATATATATATATATATATATATATATATATATATATATATATATATATATTTAGGATTTATTCTTGAATTGATAGGTAAGAATTGCTTCTATGAAAATATTTTGAAAACTCAACACTTCACTCAATCTAAATAATTTTAATAATAAAACAAATAAATAACTATATTGATGATAATTATAAATGATAAAAATAAATATAATACAATAATTAAATGTTTTGTATTTAAAATACAAATTTTTTAAATCATACAACAAAATCAGTCATATACAATAATTTTTGATAATAAATTGTACCTCATAAAAATTAATTAGAAACTTTTATTTACCTTTTGGATAAAAGATTAATGGAAATGTTTTCAAATTAGTTCAATGTTTTTTTGCATGTTTCTCTTTATTACTAGATAGTACTTCGCCTGGTGATGGATATGGCCTTTGCTGGTATAAAACACCAGAAGCTGTGTTATCAGCATGAGTTTTATTATTTTCCAAACCATCACTCCAAGTCCCTGGGGCTATATCTGAATAAGAAGCAGGATCCATTGGATCCAGTACATTATTTTCTTTTCTAGGCCTCTTATTTCCATATTTATCCTCTTTTCTATATTTATCATCTTTCTCTCTATCATTTTCTCTTTTATTGGAGCTTCGAGACTGTGGTTTCTTGAATTCCTTTTCATCCAAGTCATTCTTACTATCATCAACATTTTTTTCTTTAGAGTCTACCTTTTTTGAAGTTTTCCTCAGTTCTCTAAGTTTTGCAGCACATTTGGTAATGTTTGCTTTTGGATGTTTTGGTGGAAGCCAAGATACAAGATCATTTTCAATATTCCAGTAATAGTATCTTCCACTAAAAAATCAATATCATTTGAGACAAATATTATTGAATAACAATAATTTTTAAATTAAATTTACAGGACCTTTTCAAAGTAACTAAAAAGTGGTTGTGGGCGATTATAGTCTTTCAATGTTTGTAATGAATGTTTCAATAAAAAATCAAAAGGAAACAACACTGAAAACATTCTACATTTCGTAAAAATAAAAGCATTTATAGATGTTAAAAATGACAACAGTTTAGTAAAGAAAAGAATAATAATATAGAAATATAAAAAATTAATATTAATAAAATATTCAGTGAGATTCCAAAATATTATATTATATTGAAAGATGCGGATACGCCGAAACGTATCAGAATAAATATAAGTATATTTTATTTCATAACCGGTAAACCTAACGACAATTAGGTATTAATTAAATACGAATTATATGTACACAAACAGGTAAATAATACAATTCAACTTATAAGTACTTACACAGCTTTATCAAAAACTTCAGTCCAGTTATTTGGTAGAGGATATTTGAACAATAATTTTTGTATATTTCTTGCGTAAACAGGATCTGGGATACTATTTCCTTTCCAATTAGCTTCACACCAACTAGTGCAGATATGATAAATGTTTACTTTATTGGGGCAATAAACATAGCCCTTAAAGTCCTCCTTTTTAAATACCTTCGTGGTAGATTTTGCTGAAATTGAAATACACTTCATTTATACATATATTATTATGAAAATCTGGTATATATAAAATTTTTCACATATTAATACTTACGCTGAGGAACAATTCCTCTTTTCGAAAGCTTTGCTAGCAATGCTGGTGGTAAAGGCATTTTAAAATCAATTCACAATTCACTTAAGTAATAAAAATAATAATCACTTAAGTAATAATAATATAACAGAAATACTTATTTAACTCTAGTTTTCTAGTATGTTAGGTAGATGGGTTATAGTTATGTTTATATAGTGACTACCACAGAATACCCTATTCGATTTTTCTTCTTCTTCTATCTTTTAACCAAGATCATGGCCACCTTTTATACAGGCCATGAAAAGCGTAGTCCCTCGGTGTTGCCAAATTGTGTTGAGTGGTATGCCACGACCCCCTTTACTACAGGCCATGAAATGAATATTTGACATATGTCATAACGTGGGCATATATTCCCGCAATTTCTTGTAGAGCAAACAGGACGCTTCCCAAAACTTTCGCAATTTGAAGTAAAATAATTTGAGCTTTCGGTATAAATACTATATTTTTCAATAGTGTACAGTGTATTACAAGTGGTGATGTTGATAATTTGTTGAAATCTCAACATCAAACACTAAAAAACGAAGTGTTTAGTTTGTTTACAAATTTCAGTGAAACGAAATCAATTTCGTGTTGTTCAAGAATTTCGTAGTTTTAAGTAGAATATTTTACGATTTCAGTTCTAATTCTCTATTCATCAATTCTCTATAGTGTTATTTACGTGCTAGTGTTGATATTTTGTGGATAACATAACATCAAATTATAAAAACGAAGTGTTTTGTGTGTACCGATTTAATCGAATCGAATTTGTGTTGTGTTTTGAGTACGGATTACTTACAAATAATTTGTTTGTGAAATGTAATGTAGAGGATAGGTATTCCGTAGATGATTCAGTAAGTTTCAAGCTTGGGATAGGTGAGTTTATTTATAGTAATAAGTTTATTTTCTAACCTATTTATTACCGATAACCATCGAATAAACAGATCGCTATTCACAAATATAACTAACAATAACACATTCTTTCGAAATCCAAACTTTCCTCAAAACAGAATTTTTGGAAGCTATGATTTTATTTATTATTTTGATAATATTTTAATGATTTGCAACGGGGAGGACTGAATATACCTACAGATTTAATTAAAAATGCCTTATTTCACATGTGTTCCAGATTTGAAAAAATTATTAATGGTATTTCTCTGGAACGTGCCTTTTTGTATAATATACACCAGAAATCAATTTTGTGTAATCTCACTATTTTAAGAGTGTCATTGGATGAGTCCTTAAAGATTTTTGTTGTTGCTGTTTATGTGATGAAGACAATAAAAATATTCTGAACATGCTGTGTTCCATTTTTTCGAATATCTTATTGAATGATTAGACAAAAAAAAATAATGAAGCCGGACACGAGAAACCTGAATCAAAAAATAAACGAAGAAAGTTCAATACTTTCATAAAGTAGTTTGTTGGTTGCTCTAATCAGAAATATAATATTTATTTTTACTAAGGTAAATAATTCAATTTGAGTAATTCCTACAGCGTTTCTTTCAAGGTTCCTATTCTCTCAAATAATTTAATAAATTTGGTTAGGCAACTTTTCATGTAAATATCTCCCACTGACTAATAGAGGTATTTTTCACGCAGTGGGGCTTTATCGAAAACATCGTTGTTTTCTTGCAATAATAAATGTTTTACAGTTTTCTGTTACAGAAATATGTGCTCACAATACCCAATATAATATTCTATATATTATACATACTAATAATATTCATTGTTTGTTCACAATATACAAAAATAGTTGAGATAATGCTTGAAAGCTTGGAACATACGACTAGGATAGTATACAACTAAGCACAATTTGGCAACACCGAGGGACTACGCTCTTCATGGCCTGTAGTAAAGGGGGTCGTAGGTATGCTATCCTAGTCGGATGTTCCCAAGCTTCCAAGCATTATTTCAACTCTTTTTGTATATTGCGAACAAACAAAAAAAATTATTAGTATATATAACATATAGAATATTATATTGGGTATTGTGAGCACATATTTTTGTAACAGAAAAATGTAAAATATTCATTATTGCAAGAAAACAACGATGTTTTCGATAAAACCCCACTGTGTAAAAAATACTTCTACTAGTTAGTGGGATTTATTTACATGAAAAGTTGCCTAACCAAATTGAAAGAAACTCTGTTGGAATTACTCAAATTGATTTATTTACCTATATAATTTAATTATATTATTTATATCAATAAATATTATATTTCTGATTAGCGCAACCAACAAACTACTTTATGAAAGTACTGAGCTTTCTTCGTTTACTTTTCGATTCAGTTTTCTCGTGTCCGGCTTTATTATTGCTCAATATTGCTTTCTGGTGTCTATTATTCAAAAAGGCCCGTTCGAGAGAAATGTCATTAATAATTTCTTCAAATATGGCACACATATGAAATAAGATATTTTAAATGCAAAGAAAATGCAAGACACAAACAACTGAATATTTTGTTGGACCCCAATTGGCTCGTGGTATACATTTCATCTATTTACTCTTTAAAAATTCATTTTTAGGGAAACTGAAAGTCGATACTTTAGTTGCCCACCCGCCCACAGGGTACTGTTATAATTGGATTTACAACCAGGAATGCAAGAACTTTTCGACATTTTAAGAAAATATACTAGTTATAGACTCACCTATTCCAAGCTTGAAACGTACTGTGTCATCTACGAAATACCTATCCTCTACACTATAATTCACAAAAAAATTATTTCTAGGAAATCCGTACTCACAACACAACACAAATTCGATTCGATTAAATCGGTACGCACAAAACACTTCGTTTTTATAATTTCATGTTATGTTATCCACAAACTATCAACACTAACCTGAGTAAGTAATCCGTACTCAAAACACAACACAAATTCGAATCGATTAAATCGGTACACACAAAACACTTCGTTTTTATAATTTGATGTTTTGTTATCCACAAACTATCAACACTAGCACCTAAATAACACTATAGAAAATTGATTAAAGAGGATTAGAAATGAAATCGTAAAATATTCAACTTCAAACTACGAAAGTCTTAAACAACATAAAATTGATTTCGTTTCACTGAAATTTGTAAACAAACTAAACACTTTGTTTTTTATAGTTTGATGTTGAGATTTCAACAAATTATCAACATCAACACTTGAATTACACTGTACACAATTGAAAAATATAGAATTTATACCAAAAGCTCAAATTATTTAACTTCAAACTGCGAAAGTTTTGGGAAGCGTCCTATTTGCATTAGTATACCAGCTCAACTAATGGCGGGATTGTTAGACCACTTCTATTCTATGACAGATATTCATTTCATGGCCTGTATTAAAGGTGGCCGTGCCATGATAATATAGGTTTACTATATTATCATGGCACTATATATAGATAATAACATTACTCAAATTATTAGAATTTATTTCTTTGTTACCTTATTTTGTGTATTCATCTTTATAAAGGCCTTAAATTTATAATCTATACACCAGCACGTAATTATGTGCTGATGTTATATTATCGGCTATATGTGAGAATGAAATTTATTTCTTTTCAGTCCCATTTTGTGAAGCAGTACATGTGAAAATAAAATTAATTTTTTTTATCATTTTATGAAGCCATCTTTATGAATGTTTTTATATTATGCTATAATAATTTAAATTCGTGTAGAAATATATTACGTGATGGTGTTCTATTATGGACTATATGTTAGAATGAAATTTATTTCTTTTCTGTCAAATATTATGACAGTCCTAATTTAAACAATAATTATTTAGATTCATATGGAAATATTTTACTTGATGGTGTTCAATTATCGACCATTTGTGAAAATTAATTTTATTTCTTTGCTATTTATATCAGTTATCAGTGTTATCACAATATAGCATAGTGCTATGACAAATTAATTTTTCGAATACGTTATAGTATATAAAATCAAAGAAACCTTTCCAAAAGTAACCGTTTTTCGGAACATTTACTTTCGGTCAAGGAACAGTCCATGTCTACAGCACTGGAGTCACAGAACATACCAAAATAATTAATGTTATGTTCTGTGACTGGCGGTCTCGGGAATAGTGATACTATTCTGTGGTATGTTTTCGTCCATCGAGTGACAATATTTTTACAGCAGTTTTATATATAATCTAACCGCATCACGTTACATGTAATACTGAGCATTGCCGTGTAATATAAATTGTAAATATTTTATTATATAAAGAGAAAATATTAAAGAATCGATGGATTTTCACGATATACAAATAGGAAAAACGTTTACGTACTTGAAAGAAGTGGAGACAGTTGCACAAGATATTTTAACACTCAAAGATACTAAATTAGAGTTATCTAATGCTCAAAATAAATTTCGAGAAGCGCTTCGAGCGATTGAACAATCTACAGATCGTTGTATATGGATGAAGGAAGGGTCGGTGTTTATTCAAAGACCTAGACAAGAGTGCATTGAAAAATTAAGGCAAGGTTATACATATATTCAATTTTTCTACCATGCATTATTGTAACTGCTTTTTTTTCAGAAATTGAAAAATCAAAAGAGGATATAAATGGTCTTCATGATACCATAAAAGATAAACTCAGTGAGTTGAGGGACCTAGAACATGAACCAGGGATTGTAGGCTTCAGTTTAAAACCTCTTTCTATTACAGAAGCTAAAACATTACATAAAGCTTTTGGATCTGAAGTAATGTAAGAAGGCAAATTGAACTTGTACTTGAAAGTAATTACCTTGAGAACAGTTTGTTGTATAACATTTTTTCATTCATAGTTTTGAAATATTACAACATAGCTGCTGGAAAACTTTTTAACTCCGGTTTCACTCACAGTTTTAGTAATTGATTGCATAATCTGCTTTTTGAATTGAACAATTACATTTTATACCAAGAGAACTTGTTTTCTGAAGTATCCCCTAATTAGTCGTGAATATGTCATTTTAAATATATACGTAATATAGGTAGGGATCCATGATTGAAGTGAGTCGCCTCAGAATATCCAGTACGTTGTCCAAGCACACCTCTGAAACATCTTGTAGGTTCACTTGTTGCAATATTTACTTTAAATTGTTCTAATAATTTGTAAGAACTTTCTTTAATCACAATCATCAGTCAGTGTATCACTTTGAAATCACCTCCAAATATCAAATTTGCATTTTCGTAATTCATTATACGATTCCAAAATTTCTCTCACTTTTTAAATAGGGACAAGTATTATTTGAATTTTTTGTGGCGCAATATTCAATGACATTTAACACAGATAAAAAGTTCAAAACTGATCTCTCCTTGCACATAATATATTGTCAATCATATTGACAATATATTACATATTAACATATTGTTATCAATTTACTTGAGTATTTTTTTTTTATTCTGATTTATTTCCTCAATCTTTTTTGGATAATGTATCCACAAAGGTTAGTTTGTAATTAACGCTTGTAATACGTGTTCCTCTTTTATAGGACAGTTTTGAACTGTCTGTTCTATGAACCCTGGTATGTGAAAATAAATAAATACTTACTGTAGTTACAGTATCTAATAGCGATCTTACTGTCATGTAGGGTTTATAAACAGGTTTGTTTTTTCAAGATTCGTCCGATTCTATGTGAAGTGTTGATATATGTACAACTACTTTTGGCATATCAGAAATATTGTTTTTCTAAGGTCTATTCTGTTTATGTAAGATTTTATTTATTTGTTGTCTGTGAGTGGAACCATTCTGTGTGAACGTGTTTTTAAGAAAAACTGTTTCTCTGTGAATATTTTCTTTACCTGCAAATTTTAGAGTTCTTGTTACAATTGTGTTGATTATGCCATTTAATTGTGACGGATAGTGATGTGAATTTGCCTCGAGATTTCCATTCGTGTAGTTCCAAACAATCAAGTTTCTATGACTTTTCAAAAGCACCCACGCTCTATCTTCAGAATGAGGCGAATATTCGGTCGTGAACTAATCACGAGAGCTCCCTCATTATAAGAAACGAGATAAACTCTCTCGAGCATGGCAGATCGCTTAAACATTTCGTGCTTAGAGGCTTTGTAGACATTTCATTCATACACCTCAGAACTCTATCTGTAGATGTGCAAGAATGGTCCGATGCCTTATCGCTCCGGTTCACACTCTGCCTAGCGGGCAGTTCGATAACTAGTTTCCAGATTCAAGAATCCTTCATAGTCGATATTGTGATTTTTAATGGAAAAAATATTTAAAAAATTTTACTTTCAATATTTCAAATTCGCTTAGGGAGCGTGCCACTGAAAAATTCCATAAGAGGCCAAACAATTGTTTGGTTTTCCATTCAACCAGTTCGATATCTTTGCGGAACGAATTCACTCTGGAAATTGATAAACTGTATTTTTGTTGACAACATTTGTGTAGTCAGCTCCCTGAGAATCCCCTCAGGGAGCTCCCTATATTTGAATACTTTATTTATTTTAATATAATTGTTCCTAACCAATCCGGATTTCGCGAACAACACTCCTGCGAGTCTGTGGTTGTTAGTATCGCTGATGATTTTTTATCAGCTGTTGACAATGGCAGTTATGTATTAGCGGTGTTTTTGGACTTTAAAAGAGCCTTTGAAACAGTAGACATTGAAATCTTACTGAAAAAGTTAGAGAATATAGGCTTACGGAATAAAGTACTGAACTGGTTCTGGTCATGTATGTCTAACAGAGTACAGAGAGTACCGTATAAAAACTGTGTGTCTGAAATATTAAGTGTAAATCACGGTGTACCACAGGGAACAGTTTTGGTCCCATTACTATTTTTAATTTATATTAATGACGTAATACAGGTAGCCACAAAATCTAAAATAACTTTGTTTGCTGATGATACGATGATGTATATAGTGAGGGAAGATTTACATCAAATGGTATCGGATATGAACATTGAAATGAACAAATTATTCGCGTGGCTGTGTGATAATAGATTAAGTTTGAATGCAGGAAAATCAAAATTTAGTATATTCGCCAAGAAATCACTAATGATAAATGTGCAGGTTGATAATATATGTATTTCTGTAAACGGAGAAGCCATTGTTCACAATGAACATATCATATACTTGGGTACAATTTTGGATTCGAATTTAAACTTTCACGCACACGCAGATTATATAACGAGAGAATTTTCGAAAAAAGTAGGATTCTTATCTCGAATCGGCAAATCTTTGTCTATGAACACAAAGTTGTCACTCTATAAAGCCATTGCACTTCCTCATTTACAATTCTGTTGTTCCTTATTGTTTAATTGTCCTCAATATCAAATAAGTCGATTAGAAAAAATACAAAATAGGGCTATGAGATCTATATTGAAATGTAATAGATATACACCTGTCAAATCCATGCTTAATGTGTTAAATATGTTATCTGTTAGCCAAAGAGTTGTGTTTAATGTACGAGTGTTCATTTTTAAACTGAAAAGAAATATGTTACCAACCCACATTAGTGATAGAGTTCGATTATTTGAAGATATACATACTTATAATACGAGATTCAAAACGGACTTTATCCTTGGAAAATGTAACACCACACAAAAGCTCAAATCTATTTTGTATAAAGGTTTAATTGAATTTAATGGATTTCTTGCACATATAAAAAACTGTGAATGTTTAAAAGTATTTAAAAGACTTTTGAAAACGTTCATCTCAACCAAATGCAATACAGTTTAAAGTCACTCTAATTCATTTGGGCTTTGTTTCTGCTAGTACTTGTTTTTCTACTATATTATGTTATTTACATATATTGGTACTTTACTTAATTCACAGTATCTTACTTTTCATTATTTTAATTTTTGATTAGCTTGAGATTACTATATTTTGTAATATGATGTAGCAATTCTGCTAAATAAATACATTATTATTATTATTTTTTAATATCAGTATTGCCTATTTTTCGAGAAAGTGCGTGTGTGTGTGTGTGTGCGCGCGTGTTTTAAAGAAACTGAACGTTGTTTGTTCCCATGTAGGAAAGGCCACTATCCAATTGAGAGAATTAACGGAGAATAAATTATATAAATTATAAAGCGAAAGAAGTGAAAACGAAATTTGGTAGATCCATTTTGGTTGAGTTGGAAGAAGGAGAATTTAAAATATCTCAACGAAGGAACATACGGAATAAAGTTCACGGGGTTGGACATTGGGACACCTTAAATAAATTTGAATTTGAACGATTGTGAAAAAGTGGTATGTATTGATAATGTATAAATGCTAAATGTCCCATTTCATAAAGCAATGGAACATTTAACAAAAATTAAATCAATAGAGGAAAAGAGAAAATGGATTAGGCATATAAATAGACCAATTCTTTTATTCAATATTGTAACGAAAAGCAGTGATCTGGTCAAAATATTCGACTCCAATCAAACCTTATTTTAAGAAATTTGATTTCACATAAAAAGGGGAATTTGTCCAATACGCTAGTTAAAAAGGTTCAATGGGAATACGTCAAGTCAGCATTCGCTTGTCGAGTTAGAACAGGTGTTGTTATAAACTTAAAACATGTTGATATTTTCACCCGTTTAGGAAGGGGGCACCGAATTTTTTTTCCGAACTCGTATGTACTATTTTGAAAATTCAAAGAGTTCGCAATTTTGGTGATGGCTATGAAGTTGGCATACAACATATTGTAGAGACATTCATTCTGAACATTTCCATATAAAAATTTTCATTGTCACCCGTTTAGGAAGGGGGCACCGAATTTTTTTCCGAACTCATATGTACTATTTTGAAAATTCAAAGAGTTCGCAATTTTGGTGATGGCTATGGAGTTGGCATATTACATATTGTAGAGACATTTATTCTAAACATTTCTATATAAAAATTTTCATTGTCACCCGTTCAGGAAGGGGGCACTGAATTTTTTTCCGAACGCATATGTACAATCTTGAAAATTCAAAGAGTTCGCAGTTTATGGAATGGCTAAGAAGTTGGCATATTGCATATTGTAGAGACATTTATTCTTATCATTTCTATATAAAAATTTTCATTGTCACCCGTTTAGGAAGGGGGCACTGAATTTTTTTCCGAACGCATATGTACTATCTTGAAAATTGAAAAAGTTCGCAATTTTGGTCATGGCTATGGAGTCGGCATATTACATATTGTAGAGACATTTATTCTTAACATTCCTATATGAAAATTTTCATTGTCACCCGTTTAGGAAGGGGGCACTGAATTTTTTTCCGAACTCATAGGTACTATCTTGAAAATTAAAAAAGTTCGCAATTTTGTTGGTGGCTATGAAGTTGGCATATTACATATTGTAGAGACATTCATTCTTAACATTTCTATATAAAAATTTTCATTGTCACCCGTTTAGGAAGGGGGCACTGAGTTTTTTCCGAACTCATATGTACTATCTTGAAAATTCAAAAAGTTCGCAATTTAGGGAATGGCTATGAAGTTGGCATACTACATATTGTAGAGACATTTATTCTGAACGTTTCTATATAAAAATTTTCATTGTCACCCGTTTAGGAAGGGGGCACCGAATTTTTTTTCCGAACTCGTATGTACTATTTTGAAAATTCAAAGAGTTCGCAATTTTGGTGATGGCTATGAAGTTGGCATACAACATATTGTAGAGACATTCATTCTGAACATTTCCATATAAAAATTTTCATTGTCACCCGTTTAGGAAGGGGGCACCGAATTTTTTTCCGAACTCATATGTACTATTTTGAAAAATCAAAGAGTTCGCAATTTTGGTGATGGCTATGAAGTTGGCATACAACATATTGTAGAGACATTCATTCTGAACATTTCCATATAAAAATTTTCATTGTCACCCGTTTAGGAAGGGGGCACCGAATTTTTTTCCGAACTCATATGTACTATTTTGAAAATTCAAAAAGTTCGCAGTTTAGGGAATGGCTAAGAAGTTGGCATATTACATATTGTAGAGACATTTATTCTGAACGTTTCTATATAAAAATTTTCATTGTCACCCGTTTAGGAAGGGGGCACTGAATATTTTACCGAACTCATAGGTACTATCTTGAAAATTCAAAAAGTTCGCAATTTTGTTGGTGGCTATGAAGTTGGCATATTACATATTGTAGAGACATTCATTCTTAACATTTCTATATGAAAATTTTCTTTGTCACCCGTTTAGGAAGGGGGCACTGAATTTTTTTCCGAACTCATAGGTAGTGTCTTGAAAATTCAAAAAGTTCGCAATTTTGATGGTGGCTATGAAGTTGGCATATTACATATTGTAGAGACATTCATTCTTAACATTTCTATATAATAATTTTCATTGTCACCCGTTTAGGAAGGGGGCACTGAATTTTTTTCCGAACGCATATGTACTATCTTGAAAATTCAAAAAGTTCGCAGTTTAGGGAATGGCTAAGAAGTTGGAATATTACATATTGTAGAGACATTTATTCTGAACGTTTCTGTATAAAAATTTTCATTGTCACCCGTTTAGGAAGGGGGCACTATTTTTTTCCGAAGCATATGTACTATTTTGAAAATTCGAAGAGTTCGCAATTTTGGTGATGGCTATGGAGTTGGCATATAACATGTTGTAGAGACATTTATTCTCAACATTTCTATATAAAAATTTTCATTGTCACCCGTTTAGGAAGGGGTCACTGAATTTTTTTCCGAACTCATAGGTACTATCTTGAAAATTCAAAAAGTTCGCAATTTTGGGGATGGCTATGAAGTTGGCATATTACGTATTCTAGAGACATTTATTGTGAACATTTCTATATAGAAATTTCCATTGTCACCCGCTTAGGAAGGGGGCACCGAATTTTTTTCCGAATTTATATGTACTATCATGAAAATTGAAGAGAATTGAAGTTCGCAATTTTGGTAATGGCTATAAAGTTGACTTATTTATAGTTTTTGAGAAAGCCGAAACATCGCAACTAGGGTAATAGCAATGAACCCAGGCAATGAAGAATAAATCATGGTAAGTGGTTGTACGCAATAATTATTATCAATGTTGCACTCTCACAAAGGAAGCAAATTCCTTTTTTCTGATTTACTCAGAAAAACCTCATTTTACGAAAATGTTGAAATTCCTGCATAGTTTGTATCATACAAATATTCTTTATGAATATTTCGTCTTGAAATTTTAAATAAAACTTCACAATAATCTTTCATGAAAACGTGGATACTACAAAAATTGAGACATCGTTATAAAACCTGTCATCCACTGTTGTAACCACTCCGTCATTTCTTACATCCCTAAATTACGGGATATGTTGAGACCAACCACTTCTTTGCCACTTCAGAAATCACTCAATAACAATTCAATTTTAACGTGGGAATTAACCAAAGAATCATTTCAAAATGAGTTCGAACGTCTGTAATTGATATTTCAACAGATACTGATAAACTACCCGTTGAAATTCATGTATGTCGTAAAATTCAAAATATTTCTGGAAGAGACCCTTGAATTCACGTCGACTTCTTTGCGCATTAGAAAAGTAAAGGGAATATTTATCAAAAATGTTGAAGACCGTTAGTTATTATTGAATTTTGTTCAGGATAGCTACATTTTTTCGACAATTGTGCGAGATTTCATTGTGTGTGCTTTATGAAATGCTCTTTTCATTAATTTTATATACAATAAGTTAAAATTGAACATTAAACTTGGTGACGAGTTTATTTTTCGAAGATTTCCGAATAGCCTGTTCACGATAGCTATATTTTGTGGACAATTGTGCGAAGTTTGGTCGGAATGCTTATTCGGAATGGACTTTGGATTGACTACATCTGTATAAAGTATTTGTATGAATAGTGATTCAATTTACAACTTTACACTTTTCATTTCATACATTTTCTACTGAACATTTTATGTTGAATTTCATTTTCGACACCTGTAGAAGTAGATAGGAAGTTGCATCGAAGCTGCAGTATTTTTCAAACTACCTCAACACTATCACCACTCAACATTTTTTCTGTTACTTTATAGTTTTACTAATTTATCAAAATATATTTCTTCACTGTCAGATTTTGGGATTCAATCATGGGCAGGCAATTAAACATAGATATCAGTCATCTAAATAATTATTTATGTTCATTAAACTTATCTGCATCACAAGTGAAAAATCTCTCCATGAATAGCGAGGCAATTCAACAAGCATCGTTCGTGTTATTTGGGGAGATTTCAAAAAAACGTTGTTATGCAATTAAAAAATGTATTTCAAGAAATGCCAATAAGTTTGTTGGCTTACCCGATAGACGTTTCAGCACAGCCTCACATAAAATCAATAAAAATTTCGAGATTCTGAATTGGTTTATATCCCAGAGATTCAATAGGAAAGATTTATTGTCCAGGCCGATGTGGAAATCCTTATTTTCTAAAATTCCTGAAGTATGTACGATAGCTTCAAATTCCAGAAACGAAAGTAGGATAAAAAATTCCTCTTAAGGCACGTTAGTCATGCCTCATATATAAACGGAGAAAATTCCGAAAAGACGCACTCCAAATCATACTTAAGTGATATTCCTTCAATACTTCGTGGAAACAAATTCAATCAATTATTAGTAGATGATGAACCCGATCACATTCAAATTTTGACGGCGAATAATTTGAAAAAAATTGAACCTCTATCAAATGTTGGTGACAGTACATCTGAATTAAAAGAAAAATTTATATCCTCTCCTTTCACAATTCAAGAGCATACCGAATTAGAATATTCCACATCTCATTTACTATTTGAAAAAACAAACTTTACACAACAGAATTACAATTCTGATAATCAGTTACAAAATAGAAAGGAAATTTGTGTTGAATCGATGGGAACATTGTTTTCAAACTTATCGTCGAAAACATATCCGCTTCGAAATAGTCCTACAACGAAACAGAATGTTGAGTCTGATTCGAAGATTTCAGAGTTTTCTTTCAATAAATGCCATCGGCTTTCTTATAATGACAAGGAAGATAATTGTGAATCTGAGATGAATATATCTGGGGAGATTTGCAAAAAAAACATATTTTTTGAATTTGAGGAAGTTCCAGAGGTGTGCTCATTACTGTATCAGAATAAAAAACTATGTGGAACTGAAATTGAAACAATACTGCCGCTTGATTCCACAAATAACAAAAATCAATGGGCTAAGCGACCGTCCTTCTTGGAATGCAATACATTTGAGGGACATTTTCTCATTACACAAGCGGAATATAATGAAATGTTTGAAAATGATAGGCCACTCGCTGGACGATGGACGTACATATTATCCAAAAAATTTAAATATGTAAACAATGTTTGTATTCTTTGTATAAAAGAGAAAAGACATATAAGATCTAAAAATGCGTTGAAAATTTATTGTTACTACGCTCATAAGACGTGCAAAGTGTTCATTCTTTATTTGAAATATTTCAAAAATGCTTCTGTTGATCATCCAGTTGATGTTTACAGTTCATCGTTATATAACAACCATCTAAAAGCAATAACAAAATATGTAAAAGGGGATGCTAGACGATTAGCAAGAAACGAATTGGCACTAATCAAACCATCTAAAGCTAGAGAAGTACAAATTGAAAAATCTTGCACTAAACTGATAGAGGCAGGAAATTTACAAGAAATAAAATCAGATAGTGTTTTAAGAAAAATACGTTCAGAACACTATGCACGCAATGATAGACACGACGATGATATTTGGGATATATTTCTGATGCAAAGATAATAACATAATAATTATATCCGCTTTGTAGGCCAACCGTTTTCTGTATATATTTTCAGTGCTGAACAACTAGAAATTCTGAGTTGTAATATTGGAAATACCATTCTTCATCTAGATGCTACTGGCTCATTGGTAAGGAAGCCACTTTCTGTAAAAAAGAGTATTTTTTACTATGCAGGAGTCATTAAGACGTCTTTCAATTCCCGATTGTGGAAATGTATAATTGTAATCAAGACACCACTTCTATTGGAGTGTGGATGGCGCAATTTAAGTCATTTGTTTTGAAAAACAAGAAACATTGGCAAATTTTTAGAAGAGTTATCACTGACTTCAGTTTTGCTCTGATTAATGCGACCATGTATTTTTTCAATAATATGAGTTTAGGAATGTATCTTGAAATTACTTATAAAGCATTAACCCAGAATGAAATTTCAAATTGTAGTATAACCTTCGTCAATATTTGTTGTGCACACTTCTTCAAGATAATATGTAGGGACATCAACAAAGTTACAAATGATGAAGAAAAAGAACGCTTTTTTAAGGAATGCAAGGCAGCTGCAATCAACTTAACTCAATTCGATGCATTTCAGTTGTGGTTTCTATACATGAGCATAGTACTAAAATCGAAAAAACTTACATCATCAGTTCAAAGTGCTCTTAAAAAATTAGTAGATATCTGCTTGAATGAGTCACACAATGAAGATGTTGAAAGTAATTTAGAATTTATTTCAATATCACAATTCGAAAGGGAAACTGAAAAACTACGAGAAAACAGTCCATTTTTCAACACTTCAAAATAATTTCTGAAGAAATAGACACAAAATTAAAAAATGATCAACCTCGGGATTATAAAGATATTCTTGATAATCTGTATTACGATGAAAGCTTTTCAGATTTGATATTGAAAAAATATCTACCACTGTTGCCACTCTGGTCGGGTGTTACAATTGACGAAGAGGTTTCACCTCCTAGATACAGTAATGCGGAGGTGGAAAATTGGTTTCATATTGTTAAACACTTGATTATGGATGGAAAAGGGCCACAAAAAATTAGCAGAGTTGTAAGGACCTTGAGAAGAAGAGTTCTTTCTGTGCATAAGGAGATAATGCTCAAAATTTCTAAGGATGCGTGCACGTCAAAAGAACAAAAAATAAATGTACATTATTCTAGTCAATTGTCTGACTTCAGCGAGAAAGAGGAATGGAACAGAAAAAGACACTTAGCGCACAGCAACTTTCTAGGAAATGAACTAAAAAAAATTCGTACGAATATTTCTTATACAAATTACGGACACAGCTCCAAAACAGTCGAATCAAACAAAACAGAAACTTTAAGAGAGAAATGTGAATTTCATTTAAGTAATCTAAAGTTAACTGCAGAAACACGTGATATCCTTATGAGAGATACTATAGATCAAAATTCAATCAAGTGGTTCGAAGAGAGACGGAAAAGAAATTTTCTCTTCAAATTTTGGAAAGATCTGTAAATTTAGAACTGAGGTATCCAAGGTTAATTTAGTTAAGATTCTTGTATACCCTAAAAATATACTTACACCTGCCATGAAGTATGGAAATGACACTGAGCCTATCGCTTTAGAATTCTACAAAAAACTCAATCCTTACGTGGATGTAAAACGGTGCGGACTTGTAATTGATAGGTGTACTCCTTTTCTCGGTTGCTGATGCATTATTGAACGACGAAGGAATTTTAGAAATCAAATGTCCATTCAGTTTAAAAAATTCAAATCCTCGGCTCGTGCCATATTTGGATAGCACTGGAAATTTGTGTAAGTCACACGATTATTCTTATCAAGTACAAGGCTTACTACACATCACTAGGCGCAGCTGGTGCGATTTCTTTGTTTTTACAAATGTAACTTTTCATGTTTGCCGTATATTAAGAGATGATGAATTCTGGAAAAAGATTGAGAGGAAACTTGCGGAATTTTATCTATATTATATGCTTCCGGAATTAGTTGATCCTAAAATACCGATTTGCAAGAGAAGTTGGATGATAGAACCGATTGAAGATACAGCATTATCAGCAGGTGCCGAATTATCAGCTGGTGATAATGCGATTTCAGTTAAAGAGAATCTTATGGACTTCAAGCAAAGCCTTTTCAAAATTGACAGTTATCCTATTGGATTTAGTATGCCGCATGCGAATAAACAGGAATAAATTTGTCTGAACTGTCCTTAGAAACGCTTCTTCCAGGTAAATGGATCGACGACAATATTTTGAATGCATTTTTGTTAATCGCTCAAGACATTGCAATTAATGATGAAATGAAGTTATTGTCATTTGAAACATTTTTCTGTGAAAAATTAATGCTAGGAATTATATCCGACGGTCATAAAAAATGGCTTGCCCTCAATGAAATATGGACTCAAGATATATGGTTAATTCCCATCCATATCAATAGTAACCACTGGACACTTCTTGTTGTAGTCTTTCCACATAAAATTTTTCTGTATCTTGATTCTCTGAAAGGCCAACCTCCTAATCAGTTGATACATAATCGGTTGATACTATGCGGTTTCATTGAAAATTATAGAGACGCAAGAATTCGAAAATTTACGAGATGGCAGGACTGGACTCTACATGTTCCCATAGATATTCCTGACCAAAATGTTTCGTCTGGAAATTGTGGTATTCATGTATGTGCTTGGGTATATATCATAATAACTGGTACTGCGTTTCAATTCAGCGACATGCATATGAATTGCTTTAGAAAGGGAATGGCTCATTGGTTGCTGAATTATGACCTCATTAGAAAAGTAAATTCGCGAGAAAATTTGAGAACTGCCTTATTGGAACTACCCGTTAATCCTGGAAAAATCCATCGAAATATTTGTCAGAATAGTCATATACCTTTTGAGTTCAGTTCAACTTTAGAATACTGTTCTAGTATAAAAACTTTACTGCCGTAAATACGTATGTTTCTCTATTATTGCTATCGAAATAGATGTGAATCATGTATTTACATTATTACTACAAATGCTGAAATTTTTATGCGGAAATATTTGTCATGGTGAAACAGGAACAAAGACTGTTGATTTTTCTCTGTTCTTTAATTTTTTGCTATTCCTTTTGTTTCGTAGTTCATTAATGTATTCAATATTCAGAAAGATCCAATGGAGTGAAAGAGCAACTAGTAATATATCGAAATGAAATTTAATTTTCGATATTAGTGAACTAATAATAGCGATAATGTTGAATTGTTTCTTCATTGTCATCATTCATTAAGAATATTTGCGAACATTTAATTATTTCTTTTGTCTTGAAATTTCTGTATTATCGAAATGATAGAAGATTTTTCTATTTTATATGTTTATATATTTTCTATTTTATTGTTTATATATTTATAGATTGTTTATTTATATATTTATAGATTGTTTATATATTTATATATGTTTGTTATATGTTAAAGATAATGAAGATATGTTTATTAAATTGAATAGTAATCATGAGTATTCAACAAGGAACAGTGATGTGCTACTTACTCCTATACATAAAACAGCTAAATTTGAGCACTCTCTCTATTGTCAGAGTATTGAAATTTTCAACCAATTACCATCTTATTTGAAAGTCCTAAAAGCTCATTTGTTCAAGAGGAGAGTTAAATCTCTGTTCTTAACAAAGGCATACTATAGTGTGGCAGAGTACTTCAATTATTCAAATGTAGGCAATAATGTATTAATCAATGTATCATATGTTTGTATGATTTTTTAACACAAATGTTCTTCACCATGTGAAATTGTCTCAAATGTTTAATATCTCTGAGGCAATTTTTTTTTCTTTTATTTTCAAACAAAGTTGTATATTATTGCTCGAGGGCTGAATGGAAGATCATACTCCAAACTGAATTGAGTCCTTTGGAGAGCATTTTTCTTAGTTGTAATTATTGTATCAATTGAAATGAATGTAATTTTACAATGTAAGGAATGTCTTTCAATAAATTTATCTTATTATTATTATTGTATGTTCTATATGCATGTTTTCGATTCGAAAGTTTGTCGAATGTTTGAATTTTCAAAATCATGACAATCGATTTCATAAAGATGTCTACAAACTCTGCATTTCTATTGAACGCGTTGATTGAAAATTAAGGAAATTGATACTTTTTATTTTGTGTAAATTTTCGAAATAAGATATAGCGCTATATGAATTTATACATATTCATTCAGTTGTCATGTAGGAATAATATTAATTAACTTTCATTTCTCATGTAGTTTCGTTTTAGAGTTTCTTCTCTCAAAGATGATATGATATCCTTTAAATGTTGAGACGAATGATGACTTACATTTTCGTTGGTAATTGCTTTATTCAATATTTCGAAAATTGCGAATATTGTTGATTTTCATAAAATTAAATTTCAATTGAAATTTTCACATAGAAATATTCACAATACATGTCTACAATATGTAATATGCATATTACATATTGTGGTCATATGGGTTCGAAAAAAATTCAGTGCCCCCTTCCTAAACGGGTGACAATGAAAATTTTTATATAGAAATGTTAAGAATGAATGTCTCTACAATATGTAATATGCCAACTTCATAGCCACCACCAAAATTGCGAACTTTTTGAATTTTCAAGATAGTACATATGAGTTCGGAAAAAAATTCAGTGGCCCCTTCCTAAACGGGTGACAATGAAAATTTTTATATAGAAATGTTTAGAATGAATGTCTCTAAACATTGTTGGCATATTACATAATATGTAATATGCCAACCTCATAGCCATCCCCAGAATTGCGAACTTTTTGAATTTTCATGATAGTACCTATGAGTTCGGAAAAAAATTCAGTGTCCCCTTCCTAAACGGGTGAAAATGAAAATTTTTATATAGAAATGTTTAGAATGAATGTCTCTACAATATGTAATATGCCAACTTCATAGCCACCACCAAAATTGCGAACTTTTTGAATTTTCAAGATAGTACCTATAAGTTCGGAAAAAAATTCAGTGCCCCCTCACTAAACGGGTGACAATGAAAATTTGTATATAGAAATGTTGAGAATAAATGTCTCTACAATATGTTATATGCCAACTTCATAGCCATCACTAAAATTGCAAACTTTTTGCATTTTCAAGATAGTACATATGCGTTCGGAAAAAAATTCGGTGCCCCCTTCCTAAACGGGTGACAATGAAAATTTTTAGATAGAAACGTTCAGAAAAAATGTATCTACAATATGTAATATGCCAACTCCATAGCCATCCCGAAAATTGCGAACTTTTTGAATTTTCAATATAGTTAGTACATATGAATTCGGAAAAAAATTCGGTGCCCCCTTCCTAAACGGGTGACAATGAAAATTTCTATATAGGAATGTTCACAATAAACGTCTCTACAATATGTAATATGCCAACTTCATAGCCATCCCCAAAATTGCGAACTTTTTGAATTTTCAATATAGTTAATACATTTGAATTCGGAAAAAAATTCGGTGCCCCCTTCCTAAACGGGCGACAATGAAAATTTCTATATAGAAATGTTCACAATAAATGTCTATACAATATGTAATATGCCAACTTCATAGCCATCCCCAAAATTGCGAACTTTTTGAATTTTCAAGATACTACATACGAGTTCGGAAAAAAATTCGGTGCCCCCTTCCTAAACGGGTGACAATGAAAATTTTTATATAGAAACGTTCAGAATAAATGTCTCTACAATATGTAATATGCCAACTCCATAGCCATCCCGAAAATTGCGAACTTTTTGAATTTTCAAGATAGTACCTATAAGTTCGGAAAAAAATTCAGTGCCCCCTCACTAAACGGGTGACAATGAAAATTTGTATATAGAAATGTTGAGAATAAATGTCTCTACAATATGTTATATGCCAACTTCATAGCCATCACTAAAATTGCAAACTTTTTGCATTTTCAAGATAGTACATATGCGTTCGGAAAAAAATTCGGTGCCCCCTTCCTAAACGGGTGACAATGAAAATTTTTAGATAGAAACGTTCAGAAAAAATGTATCTACAATATGTAATATGCCAACTCCATAGCCATCCCGAAAATTGCGAACTTTTTGAATTTTCAATATAGTTAGTACATATGAATTCGGAAAAAAATTCGGTGCCCCCTTCCTAAATGGGTGACAATGAAAATTTCTATATAGGAATGTTCACAATAAACGTCTCTACAATATGTAATATGCCAACTTCATAGCCATCCCCAAAATTGCGAACTTTTTGAATTTTCAATATAGTTAATACATTTGAATTCGGAAAAAAATTCGGTGCCCCCTTCCTAAACGGGCGACAATGAAAATTTCTATATAGAAATGTTCACAATAAATGTCTATACAATATGTAATATGCCAACTTCATAGCCATCCCCAAAATTGCGAACTTTTTGAATTTTCAATAGTTACTACATTTGAATTCGGAAAAAAATTCGGTGCTCCCTTCCTAAATGGGTGACAATGAAAATTTCTATATAGAAATGTTCACAATAAATGTCTCTACAATATGTAATATGCCAACCTCATAGCCATCCCCAAAATTGCGAACTTTTTTAATTTTCAAGATAGTACATATAATTTCGGAAAAAAATTCGGTGCCTCCTTCCCAAGCGGATGACAATGAAAATTACTATATAGAAATGTTCAGAATAAATGTCTCTACAATATGTAATATGCCAACTTCATAGCCATTCCCAAAATTTCGAACTTTTCGAATTTTCAAGATAGTACATATGAATTCGGAAAAAAATTGGTGCCCCCTTCCTGAACGGGTGACAATGAAAAATTTTACATGGAAACGTTCAGAATACATATCTCTACACTATGTGATATGCCAACTTCATAGCCATTCCCAAAATTGCAAACTTTTTCAATTTTCAAGGTAATCAGTACATATGAATTCGGAAAAAAATCGGTGTCCCCTTCCTAAACGGATGACAATGAAAATTTCCATATATAAATGTTCACAATAAATGTCTCAACAATATGTAATATGCCAACTTCATAGCCATCACCAAAATTGCGAAATTTTAGAATTTTCAATATAGTTACTATACTACATTTGAATTCGGAAAAAAATTCGGTGCCCCCTTCCTAAACGGGCGACAATGTAAATTTCTATATAGAAATGTTCACAATAAATGTCTCTACAATATGTAATATGCCAACTTCATAGCCATCCCCAAAATTGCGAACTTTTTGAATTTTCAATATAGTTACTACATTTGAATTCGGAAAAGAATTCGGTGCCCCCTTCCTAAACGGGTGACAATGAAAATTTCTATATAGAAATGTTCACAATAAATGTCTATACAATATGTAATATGCCAACTTCACAGCCATCCCCAAAATTGCGAACTGTTTGAATTTTCAATATAGGACATCATTATTACTATTATTATTAACATTATTAAAAGAGGATATATAAAAGTTTCCGGTAGACAATTTACTGTTAATTCAAGATGAGCACTTTCCTGATAATGATATTACAGAGATTATCGAGACTGAAGATGTAACAATATGTTATTATGTTCTGATTAAGTATCTCTCTCGAGGGTTTTAGCAGGGGATGATTTACATGACGTTCTAGAATGGTTCGACGATTTTTTTTACTGAACGTATTATAATGATTAATATTATGTTTCTTCATTACACTTTGAAAGTGTTTATTGAAAAACTCCTATCCCTGATCCGTTTGAAGGTTATCAGGTCTTCGTCCACTGCCTTTCAGAATATCTGAATATGCTTTAGTAACTTCTTGGCCCGCTTTAGATTTCAGTGGTCTTGACCACAAACATTTCGAGAAACAATCGACGATTACAAGAGTAAACTTGTAACTATTATTTTCTCTCAAAATATATATATATATATATAGGCCCATATCAAAACATAGGCCCAATTGACCTAAATCATTTTGCCATTAATCATCAATTACTTTCAAAATTGTACGACTTCCTCCAAAATTTCTACGAGCCGGTTTGTCTGAAGATTTGTACTTTCCTCTTTGTGTGCTCCATGATCGGTGGCATTCAATATTTTATCCTTCAACGTAGTTAATTCAATTGTATGTAGTATATTGAGCTGTCTCACTTCAGATATCTTTTTCGCTTGTTGACCCATAGTATATTTCAACTCATTTATGGACTTAATTTCTTAAACTCTAAATTGGTGTTAACACTTTGCTCCTTTAAGTTACTTCTCAGAGTTTGCAAACTTAATTCATAAGAGGCAATTAATATTATAGCTTTTGATAGTTCAGATTCACAATTGGAAATAATTTGTCTGATTTCATCCAATGTATTATTTAGGTTATTTATTGTTTCAGTCAATTTAATATCCTCCTTAATTATCAATTTAGTATCCACATATAATTTCGTAGAAGCATCTGTGTTTATAAAGGTAGGACAACGTAGCCTTTCGCAGATAACCAGCAACGGTGCCTAGACGGTACTATTCGCATATACACTTACTTTCAGCCGTTCGCTTTCTTGCCGACCGCCTACCACGACAAGTAACGAAAACACTTCTCTTTCGTAAAATCAATGGAATAATCCCTGTGAAAGAGCTTACACTGTAGAAGGTTGTTGATTTGCCCTAGGAAAAATATCTTATCACCAAATTTCCCTTTTTCGTCAGAAGATAATAATTCTTTTTTCAAGAATGTCTCAATATCAGCAATCTCATACATTCCATGCAGTATAACTACTTTTTTCTCCTCGGCAGTATTTGTTTTGTAGAAGAAGCTAGTATCACTTTCTACGTTTGGTATAGTGTTATATGAACCTATTAAAGCTAACACGTAACTATATTGAGCGTCTAGTTTAATAGGAATGAAATCTGAAGAAAGAACCGATGTATCACCTTTCAGTGTAAATATCACACACATGACTGATGTAATTAGAGCCAGAATTCATATTTATAAAATGTTATTCGTAATTCCACACATAATCGACCACATATGCTAGTATTAACATTCTGATAACGATTTTTATTATATAATTTCTTACAATTTAGATACTTTACTAATTCTAATGGTGGTTTCAAATTACCAAACGAATCAAAATACTCTGTAATATTGTTCCTCTACACATACGCTACCCAATGAGTACCAGGACCATTAGAACTCTCCAGGTTTACAATTGCATATTCCACAGACCATGGTTTTTTTCGGTAATTGATCAATCATAAACACTCCACGAAAATAATTAATACGTGAATCTCCAACATATTTTTCAATCTTATAATGTGCTCTATTGGGTATCTTTAGTAGTTTTTTAGTGTCTTCAAAAAACGACCATAACCTGCCTTTGGTTTGCTCACGTAAAGACCATGATCAATTAATTCCATAGCTTGATTATGACGTTCATCTTCCTTAGGTACTTGTTTTTTAGCATTCTTGGCAGCGATAACAGTTTTTGCTAAAACGCTTGCTCCTCCAAGAACCGATAGTCCAGCAAATATCGGAATAAGTGGAAGGATTCGTCCAAAATTTGCCCCAAAGGCAATTATTCTTGTTACTCGGAATTTATGTTCACATTCAGCATTTTTTAAGGTATCGCTCAGCTCTAATAACTGTAATAAAACTTAATACGTTGACTTATGTCAATTAGTTTCATTACCTTTCACCTTCAGTGCCTCTCTGACGGGTCTAAGTGTGTTCTGAACGATTTTTGTTTCATACCCATACCTAGTTTACGTTACAATCCTATTGCTGCCGTAACTGTTAATAAAGCTAATCTCTCCTTGATTTTAGCGTCTTTTCTTTTTATTCGTTCCCAAGTTCTTTCTTGTAAAATTTTATCAGATTTATGTCATTCGGCTAGATCGTGATTTTTTGAATATGCAATATCACGTGCGTTACAAGTGGCATCTAATTTATTTATACCAGGGTCGCCCCGTCGTAATCGCTCATCTAAACGTTTTCCAGGTCCACAAAATTGATATCCACTAGGAATATGAGCTTCGAATGGTAACTTGTTGATGAGCGTATTAAGTAAACCTCCACGTACTACGATCACCATAATAATAATAAATAACTTTTAGGTAGAAACTTTAACATATACTATAGAAATCAATCATTTTTAAATGATAAACCAGTAATTCCTGTGAATGTACTTGTAGATACGTCTATAGGGGGAGGAAAATTTTTCTTTATTGTATTGGAAGAACCCAACCCCATTGGTTATAAAATATTCATAATGAAAATTTTATGAAATTTATATTTTATTGAACACAATTTTGGAGCACGTTTTACTGATGATGAAGTGTAGTAGTAGTAGTGGAAAAGTTATAATCTGGCTTTTAGTTGGTATTGATGACATCGGTACATATGTATTCTTTGGTTTTCCATGAAGAGATTGAATAGCATTTATATCATTCTTGTCCAGTTCTAATGAATCCCTATAAAGATCATAATATGGATACATTACTCCGTTTTCAACACTTGAATGATCTATTTCTTAATTATGACTGAGTTCACGCAATAATGTAAAATATAAAGAAGTTTGATTTTCTGGTGGATAGGAACCAATTCATTTAAACCATTTCTCGCTTTTATCTAAATGAAGTTCTATGCAACGATCATCATTAGAAGGAAAGTAGGAATACCCCTTTGGGGAACCAAGGTCGAATTCATATTTACGACTGCTTCCATGACAGTTATAATAGTTTGAATAATTATAAGCACCGTAACTTCACAAAGTCAGGTTTTCTTTCATATACATAAAACGTCAAATTCGTATGTCTTGGCCATTCATCAAAACATAACCTAGTAATCCTCTTATCATCTTTATCACCAAGAAGAAGTTTCCATCCAATTTGAGTTTTATTCCATTTACCATCTTTTCCATTATTTATAAAACTAATCTCCGAGGGAAATCGGACACCGCACCTCCACGTTTCGACATCAATTCAATAGTCTCATCAGTCAAAGTTCCTGTGGCATCAACTCAAAAGACACCTTGAAAAAAATTATTTATCTGAAGACAACGATTTTTTTGTTCGATAGGCCCGCTCTGCTATACTAAACGTGGAAGTACCAGAATCGAACCTCGATAGAATTATGGAAAAAATTTGAAGTATCATTGATATGACGAATGAACGGAAAAAATCGAGGCCTCATTTACGACAACTCAGGCTCGTGGCCCCATTCGGGACAACAAAGCCCCGAAATTTTTTGTCTTTATAGGAAATCGAACGAAAGTGGTCTAGATACCGCTTTGCTATACTACTACAAAAAAAAATACCACGTGGCCCCATTCACGACAACGAAGTCGTTGTTTTTGTCGTATGGGAAATCGACCGAAAGTGCGCCAGAACCCGCTTTGTTCAGGTACAAACTATGCTCACTCAAAACTTTTTCAGAGAGGCCACTATTTATGAATAATCGCAATCACTTAATTTTATACACTTCTGTTTATTTTCACATTTGCTCGTTATTCTATTTGATAAAATATTATTAACTACGGAGAGATTTTCAACACGCCCGCATACTTCGACACTGATTATATATACATATATATATATATATATATATATATATATATATATATATATATATATATATATATATATATATATATATATATATATATATATATATATAAATGCTAGACAACTGGTGTAGCTATGGGAGAGACTCATATATAATTCAACAGGTTTGTTTCTGATTCCTTATTCTTGATAGTTTTCATTTTCAAATTTGCCGATATATCTTCACGACTGCTTCTCTTTAAGTCGTATTAATGTTCCCCAAATATTTCTTATATATACAAAGTAGGAAAATAGTTAAAGTAGGTAGAATTAAACACTCACAGATTGATGAACTTAGTTGAAAAATTAATTACACTATAAAAATCATTTAAAATTAAACATGAAAAACGTCAACAAAATTTCAATAAAAAAGGTTGTATTAATGCCTTGCTTTTAAATACTGAAAAGAGTCTATACACCTAACTAGACACTGTAAAATATAGATCTTCTTTTCTCCAACTCATGTCCATATCCTAAGCAATAATTATTTTCAATGATTAAGCACAGTCTGTATTTAAGGCAGCTGGAACATTTTCTCTTGTTTTGGAGATTACACTGGGACCCAAAAGGTATGGACACTTTTTCATACCAGACTGGATTTCATCAATCGTCTTCAATAGGTCATAATTTATTTCATCAGACACTATGGAATCTTGACTGAAAAATTAAATAATATTTTCAATATATAAGAAAATCTGAAAATTTTTCTTATATATATATATATATATATATATATATATATAATATATATATAATAAGAAATTTACTACAAGAAAAAGAATTCTGTAGGTAGTTCTCATGCTACGAGTATATTATAGCACTTGTAGATATTCCATATCAAAGTATACTATAACTTTTTTCGATAATCTTTGACAAATTATTCAAAAGAACATTATAGCAGAGGTGGCTCTGTGAAACATGAACAAAGCGATGTCTCTATTCTCCTTCTAGGGATAAATGTTAGGGAGAATATTTATTGAAAGCGCAAGACAGTTACTGTTTCAAACTACAAGGTGCTCATCAGTTACGCAACGTTCAACAAATGAAAGGCAACGACTTCAATTCTCACATACCCTCCTATTGATTGTAAGACAGACATATAAAAAGTCGAATGCATAGATTAACGTACATCTCAAATCTTAGGAATCAATGAAAAGCACATGAATACATCTAACATGGAAAGTTTCACACGTCTTTAACAAGAAGATGAAAAATACCTAAACTAATCTTATACGAATTTAACGAAAAATGCACTAAACGACTTCCTTTCAGATTTCGTCTGTTTTGCAATATATCGACATCAATAAAAATAAAAATTACCATCTAAAAAAATTTTAATTCTAAATGAATGAAAAAAATTATTGCACAAATCAATCAGGAAGAATCCACAGATTGGGAGATCCTTACGAAGAACATTGAGAAAGCCATTACACTAGGGTAACATCCTCGCACCAGGAAACATCGCTGGTGGAACGCTATTTGCGAAAAAGCAGTCGACAAGCGAATAGCTGCTTGACAAAAATTTAAAGGTCATAAAAATGAAGAAAACTGGGAGAAAGTCCTTATAATTCAAAACTAGGCCTCCGAAATAATTAGAAGAGAAAGATTTCACCAATAATAAGACTAGAGATTTTTACAAAACTTTTTTTAAAAGGATGCCAAGTGGCCAGTCTGTCCTTCACGATCTGATGGCACATTGGAAACTAACACAAAAAAATCACCCCAAGAAAAACTTGAGGTCATCTTTTTGGTGTTTAGGCATCCGGACTCGCAAACCTGAGATATCGAAGAAAAACAACAAAGCAGGAGGAGATGGGATTTCCGCCAACTCTGGAAACTGAACGATCTTATTCTGACGCAAAAACTCCATCATTTAATATCAGATATCTGGAGAACGAAACAGATACCAGATGATAGGAAATGCGTGCTAATACACCCATTGCACAGAAAGAGGGACAAGGTGGATATCAACAATTACAGAGAAATTTAATTACCCCCAGTTGCTTACAAAATACTTTCTAAAGCACTTCTTAACAGGATAGAACACCAAGCGGATACACTTATTGAGGAATATTAGGCTGAATTCAGAAAAGGACGATCATGCGCACAACAGACCTGGACTTTAAGAATTATATTACAAATGAGGAAATGTAGGAATACTGTGATTACATTTACTGACTTCAAAAAATCATGATTCGGTAGACTGCGAAATTTTTTAAAATCTTGGAAGAATTTGGGATCGATCGAAAGATCCGAAAAGATATAGAACAGACACTTACAGGTACAACTTCCAAAGTAAAATTCATGGGCGAAGTATCAGATCCCTTTGAAATCAAAACCGGTGTGTGGCAGGGAGACGGACTTTCGCCATTTCAACATTGTTTTATAAAAGATCATTAGGGAAAGGGAACCTCCTATAAAGAGCATACTAGTGGGTAACAAAAAATTAAAATCGAATAAATGTCAAATATCTCGCTTTCGCAGACGATATTGCTATTATCACAGACAGCAAAACTGAAGCCGAGGAGCTCGCCGAAGAAAAACTACATGAAATTGCGCAGAAAACTCGATTGAATTGTGAATTCAAGTTTAATCGCTCTCCTCAAGGGGAACAATCGTAATAATAATAATAATATATATATATATATATATATATATATATATATATATATATATATATATATATATATATATATATATATATATATATATATATATATATATATATATATATATATATATATATATATATTTATATTTCAAGTGTTTTATTTTGAAGTAAAAATACACTTAAAAAACTCACCAGTACTTCGGGTGTTCAGTCACAAATTTTCTTATCCAAGAGGCAGTAGTAAGTAATTCACCAGAAGCTCTGCGTTGAATGAATTTCAAATACTGTTGTATAGTACAATGAGTATCCGCATCTACGTCCATACCACTGAGATAATTATTAATCAAGGGAATGAGTCCAGGAAATTCGCCTTCCTGTTATATACAAAATATTTCATTCTATTACGCAATATTGAAAAAAAAAGTTTTTGTTGATGATATTAATTATTCAGTTCCAAGGTAAAGACTCAGAATTTGTAAGAAGGGTTTCTATTACTTGTTCTTGCAATTAGACAATTAGAGATATTTATGTTGTTGCACTACCTGTGGGAGGTAGATATTACATAAATTATTCATTGATGCATTATGTTTGTGTTGAGTTGTTGTTTAGTTTAAGATTTAGGGTAGGGGATTTCCCTTCATTTATTTTTCTCCTAATTAATTTGGCATTTTTCAGTTAATGTATTGTATAAGTAGGAAGATCATGTTAAAAATGGTTTGCATTAGTTTGTTTGCACTCCATTTGAATCAATGAATGAATAAAACTAAAGTTTAACAGAATTGATTTTATGAAATGAAATCAATTCAGTCCAACTGTACATTTTGTCATTCCAAGTTTATAAATAAATCTATCTACCATACTAAAATATACCCAAAAATTGTACCAACTGATCAGGTGATAAGATCACACAATCCACAACATGCTTCAAAATATCGAATGAAATTTCGTCAGAGCTCACAAATTTTTTTGAACTTAGAGCACAATTAATATCAAATTCAGCTGGAGTTACTGCTGTTAAAAGATGAAATTTTTTGGTCACTTATTCTACAAGTAATTCCTTCATAAAGTTAGAATAGAATACTTTTTTGTGATTTGGTATTGTATCCACTCATAACATTCATTGCTAGAGACATTATTGCCCAATTTGAATTTGTCATAATTATATCAATCAATACTTCTTTGTCAATTTTCAATCACTTGGACTTCACTTAGATATATACAGGTAGCACAAGACAACTACAATTCTGTCAACTAAAACCATAAGTAAATAACATCAGACAAACAAATGCCATAATATTGTGGAATTGAACGTCTGAGGTTATATAACCACTGCAAAATAATATCAGTTTGTAATAGAACCTGATAATAATTGTCAAAGTTTTTTAATTACAGGAGAAATTAGTTCGATAAAATTGTTGATTTTTAGTTGGATTTCTTCCAGCAAAAGCTTCTTAAATAAAATAACTTTTTGAAATTGAAAATGAATTTAAGGAGATTTTTTTTTTATTTTTGGTGTAATTATACCCTATAATTTGCATTCCAAGATACTTGTAGCTATGTAATAGATTATTGTACATATTTTATTAAATCAATCTCACCTTTCCATTTATTATTTCATTAACTGTCATCAAGGCATAACTATCACAGACATTCTTATCATTTCTACTTGTTTGACACACTTCACTAGCCTCTGGTGGACTAATTTGTGTTGTTATATCTTTTCTAAACCAAAATTTCTGTTCTTTGCAGGCGTCTCTTTTTTGGGCATTTGCCATATTTTCATCTACCTAAAACAGTAACACTTACTGAGAGAATTCTATCAAATATTCTTTCTATATGATCCATACACTAAAGATTTGATTTTTTAATACCATATGCATTATTTATTTGTAATAAGTGGCATTTATTATCATATCAATAAATATTTTTAGAATTTGAAAGCTAACTAACCTTACTGATGGGAATTAAAAAGTTCAGCTGGTATGAGAGAATTACTCTTGTCATTAATACTACAAAGCATACAATAGCTGCATTTTCGAAATCTGTAATTTGCACTTCACATGGTCGAAATTCCACTCTCCAGCCGATTGTTGAATTAGGAGGAGGTGGTTTGAATCGCATAGTTTGCCAGTTCGTCGATTGAATATTCTGAAAAAAATTGATACTCATTTTATCATCGTTTATTAATAAAATGTGTACAAATGTTCTTTTTATTTATAGTTTTTTGAGAACGCTCATTTACTTGTTATGTAGAATGTACCTTGCAGCAAATATTGCGCTCCTTTATGTAACCCTTTGTCGCGTACAAAATACCGGTAACGATCAGGAAGCATCGTGAAACGCAAAAGATTTTTCACCGTCGTTTCACGGCAATCGCTGGTTCTTTCACCGCAGTGTACAGCACGCTTAACACTTTGTGAAACATGGCTTGAAAATTATCGATGTGTCGATAGCGTTAGTAGATGTAAAATTGCCAGTCGAGGCGATAGTTATTAACCGCCAAAACCGTATAGAGTTCTTCCTTGACGCTTCAGGGCGTAAACGACGTCCATCGCTGTTACGGTTTTCCTTTTAGCGTGCTCCGTATATGTGACTGCCTCTCTGATTACGTTTTCGAGGAAAACTTTCAGCACGCCTCGCGTTTCCTCGTAGATGAGCCCGGATATACGTTTTACTCCACCGCGTCTGGCCAATCTTCTGATAGCGGGTTTGGTGATGCCCTGGATATTGTCTCGAAGTACTTTTCGGTGACGCTTGGCGCCTCCTTTTCCTAACCCTTTACCTCCTTTGCCTCTTCCAGTCATGTTGTATACGAATAGCGTCTAACGTACGTTTAGATTGAGAATCGTCGATCGATCGTCGATGTTTCCCGACCTACGTGCAGGGCTCGTAACCTTTTATAATTAGTTTGACAATAATAAGGTACCCACAGTTAAACATGTACCCGACTGATAAGTGAGCCTCTTCCATAGTAGTGTCCATCTGCAAGAAACATCCTCAGTGTTATCGTTCTAGTAACAAATGTTTCTTCGTGTCTAAGTTAGATTCCTACGAGTTTCTCTCAAATGCTGTTCACTGATTAGACCTGGATACTGCGCGTAATTTTCTGTATAACCTTTTGCTATGATCCTAATGTGACAACTACTTCCATTGTGTCGTATTCAATATCTATATGGGTTATTGAATACATGTTTCGTCATAAACGTCTTTACTGTTTGTACTTCAGAACAACAAAGTACAAACAGCATGTTATACTTTACTTTGTTGTTGTTTTTTTATGTAGATTCCGGCACGCAAAATTAGTTTGTATACTTTTTCTGCAAGACATTTGAACACCTCACGATTCTGTTAAGAATGATAATTGAAGTCCTTATGCAGATAGCGATCCATGCATCTGTATCGAAAAGGCACATAATCTCCTGATAAAGAATTAAGATCCCGAAACGCAAATCAATAAAATGTTGATAAATAGCCCAATAAGCTGTCAAGAACAATAAAATTTCATTGAAATGTTCATTAAAATTTCACAATTTGGATAGTCCCATTGCAATAAAATACCAATTTCACGAAAATAAATGAAATAGTAATTTTTTCCAGATAGGTATTGATACTGATTGGTATATCTACACTCCATTAAACCTTTATTGATTTTTATTAATTAAACGAATCTATAACTGAATAACATGTCATTTCAAACGGAATTTTACATAAGAAACATTCACAATGCATATGTGTCCTGTCCTTAAAATAACTTGAATATAAAACAGATAACAGGTTTTTCATTTGCTTTAGTATGATAGATGAATCTTTCTCAAAATTCTACAATTAAGAAAAATGTATATTTGCAAGAACAAAATATATAATTATTTTACCTCAAAATGATCAGTATCCTCTTCGTCATTCTGAAAAATCTTTTCAGAAAATAATGATACTGTATCCCTTATGAAGAGATGAGCAATGTGCTGGGCAAGTAAATGATCAATATCATTATCTCGTAATTGATTGTAGATTTCTGGATCATAAACTAAAGGAATGTCATTAAATTTCTCCCCTTGGGGAGACAAATACGAATCTATCGAATCGTATCTAGATTTTTCAATAACAAATTTGTTCATAAATAACGGCTTCAGTCCCCTTTCTTCTTGCGTCCGACAATCTACAGAAGCAGCTATTATGCTCCAACGACAATCTACATCTGTCAAAAAGCCTCGATGTACAGGCGAAGCCGCGGTAAATGCCAACTGAAATAAATAAAACTCATTGCATCTATTTACTCTCAAAGTTTTGATTTTTTTTTTGTTGTTGTCTTTTAAAATTCTATAGAACAATAATAATAATATATACTTTTATGAGATTTAAATACAAAAGAAATAAGGAAATAACTCTAAAAAGATAATTTTAAATTAGTCCTCACAGTCATACTATTCTCATAATGAATGGATGCGAACATATTTTTTCAATTTAATTGACATTAGCCACAACCAAACTTATCTAGTCTATTAGATTTTAAATTCATGAAGTTGTTACTTGATTAAAATGCATAAGAAATTATAACAAAAACACATCAATTTAATTCAATATTTGATGCAGCATTTCAACATACGGAAACTTAACAAATAGAAATTAATAATATGAGAATGACAATATAAATACATATGATAAGTATGAAAATCTGTATTGAATTAATGAATTTTGTCTAATAAGATTTAAATAATTCTGAGCCTTTTTTTAGAAAATTACAATTTATAGATAGATACTCAATTTTGTCATTGTAGAATTCAATTCATTTGTAAATAGATATTTGTAATGCTGGGTGATATGAGGCAAGTCAATATTTTCATTTCCAAGCTAAAATTAATAAAACAAACAGGTACAGTATAAGTACAGTACAAATAAATAATCACAGACAACAGCAACATAAAATGAACTTCTTTCACTTCCATGGTTTTGGAACTCTGCCAGATTGTACAAGAAATTTCTTGTTTGGTGATTTTTTAAATATTGCTATTATATGCTCTCGTAATAATAAAGCATTAGAATTTGTAGTTTAACAGCTACAGATACATGAATTTTACCTAATTTCATCTGTGTTTAAATATATGTAAGTGTAAGGATAATCTCTTTTGAATGAATCAAAGTTTAAGATTTATAGTATTTTTAATGTTCGCTTGAAGTATTTTTTATATGGCAATATATATTAATATTATAATGTGACAAATCAGAATTTTTAGTAAACATCTTCAGAGGGGAAAAACTTTTCAATGCTAAATTAAAATTCAACAAAGTTTTATGACTTAGTTACTTTCAATTCAACAGTCGCAAAACCGTCTGAAAATTGAATTCAACTCACCATTATGGGACATAAAGGAGTCAACTGATCGTACAATGTCCTCGCTTCTGTTATGTTACATGCTTGGAACGTAAGCTGTAAACAACAACATCCCATACCAAATCCCATGGCATCCATGTAGACATGGTTAGGTGCGGCAGCTTCAGTTAGTCTAAAGGAATCATCGACGGGTCTTACAGTATGTTTATCTCTGAAAACTGATATAAAAATTTGAGTGAGGAATCCTAAAAACGAAAATTGTGTTTCACTAATATATATATATATATATATATATATATATATATATATATATACCCACAATAATTATATATATATATATATATATATATATATATATATACCCACAACAATTATATATATATATATATATATATATATATATATATATATATATATATATACATATATATAGCATTATTTCGACAATTCGTTTACGAATTATCCTCCATTATCCTTCAAGGGATAAATGTTAGAGAATATTGAAATCGGTGCCTACATTTGTTGGAAAATGCAAGAGTTACTGTTTCGTACTACAATGAATTACTCAGCTGTGCCATTGTCCAACAATCTACATTCATCGACTTCAATTATCGAAAATCCTCTTAAAACTCAGAAGTCAAATAAATAGCAACGCCGAATGCATAGATCACTAAATATATCCCATTCATAGAAATCAATTGAAAACACACATATATATATATATATATATATATATATATATATATATATATATATATATATATATATATATATATATATAATTAGGTAATTTCTCGACCTTACGATACTTATATAGAATTTAGATAACAGGAATAATTGGTCTGGTGAAGTGATCAAAAACTAATTTATTCAACACATGTGTCGATATTCCGACAATTTTTGTGCCTTATTCTGGAGAAAAACAAAAATTAAAGTTAATGAAATGATGATAACAGAGCTAACATTAATTAACAAACGCCCTTATTTTGCTTTTGCCTTCTAACACAAGTTTAGCTAAAAATCGTGTCCAAAGATACAAAAATCTACATCACAATGAAATAGTGGGGACCATATACTGCAATCATATTCCAAATTGGATCTTACCAGAGGGCAATATAACAGCTTTAGAATATTAGGCGAGCAAGACGAGGAACTATGAATAACAAAGCCAAGCATGCGGTAATATTTGTTGGCGATATATTTGAGAAGTTCTTTAGAATTAAGCTTGTTATAGCTGTTATCCAATATTATACCTAAATTACGTACAGAGGGAATCACTTTTTACCCAGTAGCACCTAATCGATATTGCGGGGTTAGAGGAGACCAAACATGATGAAATGTGATTTGCTGACATTGATAAATGTTCAAATGCAGTCAATAGTCGAGTAAATCCTCATATCATCGGCATAGAGCAGAAACTCATTAGTCACTGCATTTCGAATATCGTTAATGAAAATGTTAAACAATATTGGACACAAATGGGAACCCTGCGGTACGCCAGAATAAATTTCAATAGATATGGATAAAAAATTTATATTCAACAATTTGAGTTCTACCATAACGAAACCTCCGTGTCATTTAATGAAAGCTTCTGAGCCAGGACAACATAGGGCCAGAAATTTCAATAGCCTCAAGTTTTACAGATAATATATTTAGATGTACCTCATCAAATGACTTAGAGAAATTCGTAAAAACTACATCCATTTGACAACAAGATTTAAAATATTCAATAATCTCTTCCATGAAAAGCAAGAGATGTAAATCACTCTGGTTGCTCCAATTACTGATTTGTTCAATGCATCTCTCAGGATGGGTCGCTTTCCTTCATTATGGAAGGAAAGTTTTGTGGTTCCCATTTTTAAATCTGGCAATAAGTCGTTGATAAGCAATTACAGGGGTATATCCATACAGTCGGCAATACCTAAATTATTTGATTGCCTTATGAGCAGTTTTTTATCTTGGAACTGTGAAGCTATTTTGATCGAAGAGCAACACGGATTTAGAAATGGACGCTCTACCATCTCAAACTTGGTGCTCTACCTGAGCGATATTATTCGATGTTCTGAATCTGGTATCCAGAGGGACGCTGTGTACACTGACTTCTCGAAAGCGTTCGATAGGGTCAATTTGAATTTATTATTGGTTAAGCTGGAGTCCTGGGGTGTGCATGGTGCTCTGCATCGCTGGTTTCGTAGTTTCTTATGTGGCCGAACCCAAATGGTTTGTTATAAGAACTACATTTCCACATAATTTGAAGTGCTGTCGAGTGTGCCCCAGGGTTCGCACTTGGGACCTATTTTATTCAACTTATTTATTAATTATGTCAAGTGTTCCATAGATGCTAATTTTTGATGTTTGCGGATGATATGAAGATATATTCAGCAGTAGATTGTATCTCAGGCGGTGATGACTTCCAGCTTCAAATTGATTCTTTTGTTAGATGGACTGAAACGAACTGTTTGGAACTTAATATGAGCAAGTGCAGCATCATCTCTTTTCATAAATCCGGTTCTCCGATTTCTCATGACTATCATCTGGGAGATCACATGTCGACTCGAGTAGATTCTGTTCGTGACCTTGGTGTGATATTCGATGTACGTCTTAATTTCAAGGAACATTTGAGAAGTGTAATTTCCAGATCTTACCAGATGCTGGGTTTCATTATCCGCAACTCTGCCAAATTCTCACCCAACACTATCAGAATACTATATTGTTGCCTTTGTAGGTCAATACTAGAGTATGGCTCCAGCATTTGATCTCCATACTACCGCTGCGACATCAAGAGTCTTGAGGGAACGTAAATGCGTTTTTTGGGTTATAAATCTGGTTTCCAAGTCATACGAAACTATGACTTCATGCGTGTCTATTTTAACTGGGATTCATTGGAAAACAGACGACGGTTGTCCGATATGTGTTTCCTATTTAAAATACTGAATGGTTACGTTGATTGTGCGGATGTGTTACTCAAAGTGGATTTTAATTTACCATACAGAATTACAAGGCACACTCCTCTCTTTCGCTCGAGAACATGCAAAGCGATCTATATTTCGAATTTTTTTGTTAATCGCGTTCTGTGGCTGAGCAACCAGGTATCCCATGAGATTGACTTTTTCTCTGGTTCACCGAGATCATTTAAATTGATAGTACGTAGGGTAGAGAATTTGAATTTTAAATAAGATTGGTATTTGTTTTTGAGTAAGATTGTATTTCGGGTACTTCGCCTTTATATGTAAGATTTATATATGTTTTTAAGTTGGTTGTTACTTTATTCTGTGTGCTATATTTGTTAAAAGGGGGTTTCCCGGTCACTAGGTATTTATATATATATATGTTCATATTATGTATATACTTAAATAAATAAAAATAAATAAATAAACCGTTGACCTACCCCTGATCTAAAGCCATGCTGTTCTTTAATAAGTTCTGGTGCAATCAAACACGAGAAAAGCTAATTGCAGACGAGACAATCAATCATAATTTAAATAAAACTAAGTATTAAGATTTTCATCAAGTATCGGCCCAATCGATTAAGAATCCATCATTTTAGGCATATTGTATTGAATTGATACACCTGTATAATTTCTGACTTAACACTTATACTCTGACTAAAAATTAGGCATAGGGAAGTTTTGCTTCCAAAATGATGGAAAACGACCAGAACTGAGAGACAAGTTGCATATATGACAAAGAGGACTGGAAAGAGCAAATCTACATTTTTTTAAGATGATATTAGAAACCTCATTAGGACCTTAACTTGAATTTTATTTTTTCAATTAAACCAAATAATTCTGATAATGTAATCTGGCATGAATTTTTGAGGAACTTCCCGCCTCAAATTTAGGTGGTACTATGACATCAACAGTAAAAAAAAATCTGCAAAATAATTTCACTACCTTCCGAACTAGAACTATCATTTCATGTCATAGATTTCGGCAACTCATAATTCCCTTCCTACACTCAACAAATTTGAATATTGAGAATCAGACTGAATTTTCTGCTTAATATTCTGAATGTACTCGTAGTTGTGACATAATTCACGCTCAGGGCCTCACATATAGCTCTATATAGGTACTAAAGGTAGTATAGTGTATTCCACTCCCTGACTCCTCTTCTTCTGGTTAATCAATGACAAACATATTCAAAAGTTCCCTGTTGAACCAGTTAGGAAAACTAGATTGTAACAGACCTCAATGGGACAAACATATTCATACCACTATATAGGTTCCGATAGAAGCGAGATACCGCAGTGTCAACATCATCATTATGATTCCAACTACACGACAAAAGATTGTTCAAACCAATATAATCGGCTTTGTCGAAATCAAGTACTTCTTCACAATAATTGAGCTTCTAAACAGTTACACCATTCACCGAAACAACAAATTGAATTGTGATATGGTGAATGCTATTTGGATGTAACAATCAAATGCTGGAGAAACGGTAGTGTTAACGTCATTGGAAAAGATCGAAACTAATTATACATTACGACTATTAGGCAGTTCACATCGCTGAGATAAACCCATGGAATTTCGCAGAATCGTTCAAAATCATAGCTGGTTCATCACGACATAACCTTTACATATCACCACGTATGTAAAGCTTACTGTCAGGATTCAAAATGTTCACTTCTCCGAAGCATGGGATAGGTAGACACTTTGCTGGGAACCTGGAGACAAATAAGCTACGCCAACCATAGAACTGAAACTCGACGAAGATATTTTAATGAAAAACTGTTCCACATCGTCGACATAGTGCCCAATGATTCGGACAAAATTCCCAATTCAGAATATCCCCACTAAGCCAGCTCTCAGTAAAAACAACGAAATTGTATAAACACAGCGCGAGTGCACTTGAAATATCCATCAATTTAATTCGCATACCTCCTATGTTCTGATAGTATACTAATAACGAATGAGGATGCTCAACTAGTTTTTCATGCCCTTAACTATGGCAGGAATCCCGTTCGGATACCTCATCAAGATGTTCTCTTCAACCTGCTTCCTGCGATTCTCCAAATCCTCACAAACTCCCGAATAATATATACGCTGCAGTATTGTTTGATCGAGACTAATTTCAATTTTAATGCTATAATGACTCAGAATCATAGTCTTTTTTCTTAAATATATTCAAAGAAATATTTGAATTGGCCAGCACAACCCTTAGAGGGCATCTGCTATTGCTCCTTTTACCAAGCCTCAACACTTTGATAATTTCGTTCTTTGATACCTCAGCTGGGCCCATGATTCTTTCAACCTCAAAATATGTTTTGGAAAGCCATAGTTGGTATCTTCTGTTATATAGGTGAGAAGTTTCAGTAAAAAACTAGGAGCTAAACGAAACACTGTGCCTAAATGTGAAAAGAAATCACGATGTGAATTTGTCAAAGTAAACTACGTTCAGGATCAACTGCATGTTCCTCAAATATCCAAGAAATTTTTATAGAAAACCCGGCAATTGTAATGGATATAGTGCAGAGGCACCACTGATCGCCCCTTTAAGGTTTTTTCAATCTTTCTTCTAATATAAAAAATGCAGGATTTTAAGGTTTTTTCAATCTTTCTTGTAATATAAAAAATGCAGGATTTGGAGAAGACCTTTATGTTGAATGTCACTAATGTTTCAAGATCTAATCTCTCATAAAATCTAGTGTTACAGATTTCATGTCAAATGAAATTATCACAGAACTTTTTTGTCGAAATTCTTCAAAATTCTTTACTTCTGGTCATTTCATTATACTTTTAGCCCTACATATTCTTTAGGGTTGATCAATCAAATGATTATTGCGTAATAAAATGTCGTGTTTAATCTTAATTTTAAAAACAACGTTTGCTGTATTTATTTTTATTAAGAATTGGTGGACTTTTGTATATGCGTATAGGAAATCTCCTTTGCATTTATATTTAATGTCACGAAAAATTGACCCTACTGATGAAGGAGGAGGTTTGGAATGAAGCCCAATTTATGTCTTAGGCTTAAGGACCATATTCGTAGATGATTAAATGAATAGTGATTTATTGGGCGTGCATGCTTCTCAAGAAATATCCTTTTCGAAATCGGCGAGTCCGTTCCATAATAATCCTCGTATTTCGAATTCGAATATAAATGATAATTCATAATAACTCTCAAGAGGAACAAAGTCCAAATTCGTTAACCATTAATACAAACTCCTTTTCAGGAATGATCCGATTCTGGCCCTTTCATTATTTTAATTGAGAGTAAAAATAGGAACATTCGCAATTTGCATCCTCTATCGATCGGTAAACTAATATATAGAAGCGATAAATCATCAACGGAAAATATGTTGACAAATGATAAGAGTGGTAGGAACATATTGAAAATTATTTTCGGACTTTTTTATCTGCTTATAAGTTTCTTTCTTCTAAATTTATATCTGATAACCAGTTAGCAGGTAATATTCCACAATATCTCAATGAGTAATAAAAAAATAGACTTAGATATAACAAATGAGAAACTTAAATTCTTTATTCAACCTATCACGGGAAATTCCTTCGAATTGTTTGAATAATTCCAGTCTGTACCGGATAATATACCAATGTTTAATTGTATTCGTTACGTTAATCCCTATGTAGAAAAAGTTATACAATGTCGAAAGTGTTACAGAGTAACATTGTATACTCTTGATAATGAGTTAACCACCCGAAACATATGCAGAGTTTTTAATATATTCGGGGAAACTTAAGCCAAGTGTGTTAATTTTAATTTATTATTTATAACATAATGTTTCACCAAGAGATAAGCAAACCTCCGTGTTATTTATTTAAAAATTTCTTATTTATTGTTCAACCCAACAGTAGAATAAAGGAAGAACCTAAAATAAATAATGAACAAATAATTATTAATAACCCAATTGATAAATTGAACACATTTTTCCAAAATTTCTAAAATATTTCACAAATTGTTTCGGCATAAAATACCTTCATCAGGTGGATGAAAACAGGAATATGAATATTTAAAACATGAAATATTTTTGAAATTTTCAAAAATGTGTTTAATTTATTGATAAATTGACATGGAATTTCAACACGTATCTCCTCCTCAATCAACAACCTATTAATCGGTGGAGATTTAAATCTGCAACATAACTCATGGGCTACCTACAATTGATAGATCAAAATATATCAGCGGTTGACATAATTATCTAGATCCCTAATTTCCTTGATCAATTGGTTTGTTGACAATGAGTCATTCGCCTCAGATCACTTTGTAGTTAGATATATTACTTTAGAGGTAACTAAGGGGAAAATAGAAATCGTTTAACTTTAATACGAAAAAAGCCGATGGACAATATTTTCCCAAAAAATGGAACATCTATTTCTAATTCCTATTCACAATAACCAACTAGATTATTGAATTATTCAATTCAAATCTACTTGAGTCAAGTCAAGCCAGTATCCCTTGTCACTCTTAAAGTTTCAATAAAAAATTCAACAAATCTTGGTGGAATGGAGAATGTGAAAATTCAATTACCGCAAAAAAAATGTGCATATCGAAATTACATTTTATCTTGTACGCTTGAAAATTTAATAATCTTCAAATATTACAAAGCTGTAGCTAAACGCACAATTAAATCTCATAAGCGCAATGCTTGGACAAAATTTTGTTCATTTTGAATTCTAGTTCCCCAGTTGGAAAAGTTTGAAACAATGTGAAGAAACTGAATGATTTTTCTGCAATTAAACTTCTAGTAATGGAAAGTGATAAGTCTCGTGAATTTTTAGCTAATTTGACTCCTTCAGATTTTTATGAAAAAAAAAAAACAATTTTCGGATTATGATGATTTGGATCCAAATTGTAAATCTTTTTCATTTTTTGAACTGGAGCATTCGTTGAAGTCTAATTCAAATACTGCACCCTGATATGACAATTTTCAATATGATAAATCATCCACTTCTGATTGCAAAAAAATGATAAATTCGTATTTTTAATGAAATTTTTATTAATGGGAAATTTCCAGATGATTGAAAAATATAATTGCTTGTTCCGGTGTTGAAACCTAATGAAAACCCTATATGGCAAATTTGTTCAGGCCTATTTCTCTACGTTCATGTCTTTTAAAGACATTTAAAAGAATGCTCAAGACTCGTGTAGTGTGATGTATGTGAAACTGACCTCCGTTTTTCCAGCCACCGACTTGACTAAAGTGCGCACACACGCCACGATCGGCGGGATCTACTACAATATGATTTTGCGAATAAATCACAATAAGCCAACATTTTGATGAATTTTTGATGTGATTAAATGCGAATGAGTAATATTACTACGAAATAATCATTTTCAGAATTAGTTCATCCATTTACGAAAAATATCATCGCCTTTATATATATAACAAGTGTTTTGTTATACCTTATATATTTGAAAATATTAATTTATTTTGGAAAATTTCGAATGGAACACATCGAAATAAAAATTCTTAATGAAATTTACTCGTCTTCAGAATTTGTTCAATCCATTTACTACTCGTTTCACCCCTTTCAAATAATTCGATATTCATTCCTTCTCTACGCTACTGATTTCTAACCAAGTCAACATTTTGATGTAAATAGATGTAAATGAGTAGCATTATCACGAAATAATCATTTTCAAAATTTTTTCAATCCATTTCGTAAAAATATCATCCCCTTTATATATATATGACAAGTATTTTTTGTTTTACCTTATATTTTCGAAAATACTGACTTATTTTGAAAATTTTCGAATAGAATACATGGAACTAAACATTTTTAATGAGATTTATTTGTTTTTAGAATTTGTTCAATCCATTTACTACTAGTTTCACCCCTTTCAAATAATTCGATATTCATTCCTTCTATTCTATTTCATATCGAAGTCATTTCATTGCTACTGATTTGTAACCAAGTCAACATTCTGATGAATTTTTGATGTAAATGAGTAATATTATCACGAAATAATCATGTTCAAAATTTGTTGAATCCGTTTACGAAAAATATCATCCCCTTGAAATGAAAATGAAATGTTCATTTCTTTCGAAAAATTTTAATTTTTTTCGAAAAAAACCTGAAAGGCTTTTCAGTCTTGAAAATGAGCTAGCGCTCGAAACATGTTGACTATTTTATATTGTTAAATAAATCGTGAAACATTAAGACAAGAGTTTAATTTAATTAAATATTCAATTATGTTTCACCAAGAGTTAAGCGATAATTCCATCTCAAATATTTCGTAATAATATTACCCATTTATATCTATTTACATCAAAAATTCATCAAAATGTTGGCTTGGTCCGAAATCAGTAGCGTAGACAAGGAAGGGAGGTTGAAATATTTGAAAGGTGTGAAACTAGTAGTACATGGATTGAACAAATTCTGAAAACGAATTGGGAATGTTTATTTCGATGTATCCTATTCAAAATTTTTCAAAATAAGTCCATATTTCCGAAAATATAAGGTATAACGACAAAAACATGCCATATGTATAAAGGAGATGATATTTTTTTGAAAATGGGTTGAACAAATTCTGAAAATGATTATTTCGTGATAACATTATTCATTTACATCTATTTACATCTAAAATTCATCAAAATGTTGGCTTGGTTAGAAATCAGTAGCGTAGGCAAGGAAGGTTGAAATATTTGAAAGGGGTGAAACTAGTACTAAATAGATTGAACAAATTCTAAACACGAATAAATCTCATTAAGAATGTTTTTTCGATGTATTCCTTTCGAAATTTCGCAAAATAAATGAATATTTTCGAAAATATAAGGTTTAACAAAAAAACACTTGTCATATTCATAAAGGGGATGATATTTTTCGTAAATGGATTGAAAAAATTCTGAAAATAATTATTTCGTGATAATATTATTCATTTACATGTATTTACATCAAAAATTCATCAAACTGACTTGGTTAGAAATCAGTAGCGTAGAGAAGGAATAAATATCGAATTATATGAAAGGTGTAAAACTAGTAGTAAATGGATTGAACAAATTCTGAAAAAGAATAAATCTCAATAAGAATGTTTATTTCGATGTATTCCATTCGAAATTTTTCAAAATAAATGAATATTTTCAAAAATATAAGTTATTGTCATATATATAAAGGTGATGATATTTTTTGTAAATGGATTGAAGAAATTCTGAATATGATCATTTCGCAATAATATAACTTATTCACATCTAATCGCATCAAAAATTCATCAAAATGTTGGCTTATTGTGATTTATTCGCAATATCATATTGTAGTAGATACCGCCGATTGTGGCGTGTGTGCGCACTTTAGTCAAAACGGTGGCTAGTTTCACACACATTTTTGTGGTTGTTGGAATCAGGCGGGAAATTTCCATCCACCAAATTCGAACTTCGTGAAGGATATATATATATATATATATATATATATATATATATATATATATATATATATATATATATATATATATATATATATATATATATATATATATATATCCTTCAGTAGTAAAAATATCCTGATGTCAATGTTTGCTGATATCAATGGTGCCTACGACGTTTCGCTACAAGTACTACACGATGAAATGAGGAAAATAGGGTCGATCCTACGTTTTGCTGATCTTGTACATAACTTATACAATAATAGAAACCTTCCTCTCAAACTGAATGGAAAATAATCAGATGGAAGAACTACGAGCTCGGGTCTGCCACAGGGTGGAATTCTATCCCCTTCATTATACGTAAAATATTATACTTAATTAGTTAAAACTTCATAACTCTAGAATTGAAGTTATTCAATACGCTGATGACATTACTTTATATTCAACCAACGAACGTGTAGAAAGGTGTATTCGGGATCTAGAGGGAACAATGTCTAATTTTCTAATTTCTGTTCCTTTAATATAAAACGCATTGATTTTCCAAATCAAATTACTTTGGGTAATTTGGAATTACAACATAAATATTATATAATATTTTTGGTAGTGAATGTAGATAGGAGGTTGACATGGAAACAACATATCAATTGGCTAAATCTGGATACAACTACGAGTATTTAGGTACATGTCATAACAATTGGGGTTCTAACAAAAATATCTCTCTTCTATTTTATCGTAATTTCATATGATCAATATTGGACCATGGCAGTATAGCTTATCCAATTCATCCAACACAGATTTAAATCAATTGGATATAATCCAAAGAAGAGCTATAAAAATTAGGAATAGGTCTTTTAAATAGTACTCCTTATGATGTTATTCCATCGGAAGCTGGAGAATTACCTTCAAAATATATTAGGGATTGTTTAGATGGCAAATATATTCTTACAACACTAGCTGTCAATTCATCAGTCATAAAAGAAATTCACGAGTTGTTTCCGTTAACTCTAACCCAGAAAGTTTGGGTGATAAAAAAACCTTCTTTGATCTATTGTTATAATACGTTACTAGGTTATAGAGAGGAAATTATTGTACAAGATAGAGTACCAATATAGTCAGTAGATTATTCGACCACCCATATAACGCCAAAAGGTTTTATTCCGTCCCATGGCGAAAGTTTTCCTATCAATGATTTCTTTAATTTAATTAACAACTCATATGTATGTTATGCAACGGTGCCTCATGAACCACGTGTGGGTTGCTTCCTGCCCAGTAACGCATATTTTGCTTGTTGACAAATCCATTTAGCCAAAAGTGAGCCTCATCGCTGAAGATGATTTTTCGGTGAAAATCTGCATCATTTTCGAATTGCTCTTGAGCCCAATTCACATATCGGCGTCGCTTCAAATGGTCAAACGGCTTTAGTTCTTGTGTCAGCTTGATCTTATATGGATGTAAGCCAAGATCTTTACGCAAAATTCGCCACAATGACGTCACAGAAAGGCCCAATTGTTGCGAACGTCGTGTGAGCGACACATTCGCGTCTTCTTGAACTGAAGTGCTGGCGGCTGCGATGTTTTCATCACTTCGAGCACTTCTTGCTCTCACGGGCACCGGGACATTATGTAGCGAAAACGTAGACTCAAATTTTGCCACTTGACGGTCGATTGTCGAACGGGCTGGCTTGTTAAATGGACCGTAAAATGGCCGTAATACTCTTAAAGTAGATGTATACATTAGCATCAAATATACCTATACAGACTCGTCTAAGTCATCAAGTTCGAACGTTGGAGTAGCTAAGTATGATAATTGCCACTTTTTATGCAATCTCAACATATGTAGAGACATTATTATTATGATAGAAGGTTCATTAGAGTAATATCTCGTTTAAGCTCTAATCACGTGCTGTGCCCACAATATTTGCATAGGATGATAGATTTGAAAGACTCTCCTTTATGCAGTTGTGACGGAGTTGGACCCGTTAATCACCCTTTTTTGTAGTAATTTCCGACACCATTCTCTTGATATGCAACTTATGGTGAGTTTGCTCACAAAATTTAACCAACCATTTAATCTGGAATTCTTATTATCTTTATCTAATTTTCAAATCGACGAAATACTATATGAATATATAAGTTGGCTAGAATTGGAAATCTGTAACTGCGTTGTTTTGTCCACATGTTTTACTTCCTAATATAATTATCTTTCTCTCCGTGGCTTAGTTTATGTTATGAAGAAAAATGAAGTCGCCGTGATGAGCCCCTAGGCGCGTCGATCCTTAAGATATTTTTTATTTTGGTCTAAAAATTAATCTTTAGTTTTTTCTCTTTCGTTTAGTGCCATTTATTGTGTAATACATCTCAAAAAATATAGATGTATATATATATATAAGAAAATGAAATTTTTTGTGCTTATGGCACTGAATGAAATATTTAAGAAAATGAACACTAGAACATTCATTTGAAAAATTCAAATTAACCAAGAGAATGTTATAGTAGAGCTAGATATGTGAACGTGTGCGATGTGATGTCTCCATTATCCTTCAAGGGATAAATGTTAGAGAAATATTGAAATCGATGCCACACCTGATGGAAGTGCGAGACATATATGTTTCGTTCTGCAAGGCACTCGTCAGTCGCACCACGTCCATCGAAGTGAGGCAACGACTTCAACCCCCAAGCACCTTCTTGTGACTTCAAGTGGAAGATCGTAGAGTAATGAATATTCCACAATTCCATCTATAGAAATCAGTAGAAAACACCTCTCTCAGATTATAGACACACCAAGCATCGAAATTTCACATATCTTCTACACCCGTAGGTATCTACTAAGTATTATTATTATTAGTATTATTATTATTATTAGTAGATACCTACGTGTATAGAAGATATGTGAAATTTCGATGCTTGGTGTGTCTATAATCTGAGAGAGGTGTTTTCTACTGATTTCTATAGATGGAATTGTGGAGTATTCATTACTCTACAATCTTCCACTTGAAGTCACAAGAAGATGCTTGGAGGTTGGAGTTCCTTGCAGAAAGAAACATATATGTCTCGCACTTCCATCAGGTGTGGCATCGATTTCAATATTTCTCTAAGATTTATTTCTTGAAGGATGATGGAGGCATCACATCGTACACGTTCACATATCTAGCTCTACTATAACATTCTCTTGATTAATTTGAATTTTTCAAATGAATGTTCTAGTGTTCATTTTCTTATATATATACATAATACATATATATATATATATATATATATATATATATATATATATATATATATATATTCCGAAAATAAATTTTATATTTGCTGGCTAAAGGCATAAGCCGAGGCCAAAGGGTTGTTAAGACGCCATCGAATTATAAAAAATGTATATTTATCGAAATAAAGAAATGATACTCATTATTTTATCAATAACTCTGGGGTGGAAAATTCATACATTCGTACAAAATTTTATTAGTTCCAAAATTTATATAAGGTCACTTAAAATATGCATATCATCCTAGTTAACCGTTCTGAAACAGTTACATCAACAATCAATAATTTTGAGATAGCTCTAATCTTAATCAATGATTTGTTTGAAAATAAATTAAAACATTTATTCCCACAACTAGGCATCTACAATTACGTTGGCATTATTTCCAATAACTTGATATGATAACAAAATATTTCATAAATGACCTACATATTCAACATAATACTATGTACATATTTCCTGACAACATCAATCAATAACCATTAATTTTCCATTATTTAACATTCCTTTCATTGCTACATTTCGACGATTACTTTTATTACGTTAAATAAAGAAATACTGATACTATTTTGAACTATAATCAAACCGCAAGAAATCAATATTACATTATTAATAGAATGTTTGAAAGTCAATGCGAAATTCGTACTTCAAAACTTATGATATGGATCTATGATTAATGAGGTGTTCCTCCTCTAACCACAAAGGAATCCACATTGATAATGTTAATTGCAATTAATCGTGAAAATTGTTATCGTGAAAATAAATTGCTTTAGATTATGTTAACAATTCATGTTCACTGAATGACATCACTCTGTATCAATATAGGTAATTTACATATTATATTAGAATGCGGCATTGATGTCTATAGAATTCAAAATTTGAAAAAATAAAACGAACAACTGTTCCGACTTCGACGAAGTTTTTGATACTCGACACCATTTTTGTTGATCAAAGTAAAATGTTAGTCAAACATAAAATTAGATTTAACTAAACTTAACGGATTATCGTCAATACTTTTCTATGGTTCATTTACAAAGAAAATAGTTCCGTAATAACTCCATATTGAAATTTGTAATTTCCATTTTTTTGTGTGTATATGAAAACTGACATTAACTTCACAACTCATTACTTGGCGCTATAGTTATTCTCTATATACATGACTAGTTATCATAGATGTTTATCTATAATTCATAAATAATTAGTTGATATGAAATTAAAAAAGCAAACAAGCCAAAATAGGCATTTTCTCTAATTAAATTCAGAAGGTAATAAACTAGTTCACAAGTTAGATACAAAACTGTAAGCGTCATTAAAATGGATAAAAAAAAAGAAGTGGTTTGTAAGTTTTACTTTTGATCGAAAAGAGTTTCTATTGTTTTTCTTTAGAAAAAAAATACTTTGAGGAATGAGGATATATAAAATATTTCTTGTTACATATGGAAGTTGTGCTGCATGTTTTTTCCATGAACAGTTAAAATATTATAATAGTTAAAATTTATTTAAAAAAATTTTTCGGTCATTTATAGCTTGATTGTTTAATCCCATGAATAACACTTAAACATAACCAGATATGTATGAAGATTTACACATCTGTTTCACACATATTTCACAATCGAAATCATCAGATCTACTTAGTCCGGATGAAAATATGAAAACTGGAATAATGACGTTAAACTTATTATGGCTTATGCGAGGTTCATTAAAAAACGAAATGAGGTTCAACTCAGATAATACATATTTCATGTAATTTACCTCTTTTTTGAAATATCGTAAGTTTCACGCAGGAATAAGTCCTACATTCAGAAAATTTTTATTTTTTAATAATGCTGAAGGTTTTTTTCCGAAAAGTGATCATACATTCGATCTCGATCATAAATTAATCTTTTCAATTATTTGCGGTATTTCTATGCATTCTTTTGTGAAATATGGTACGACCCTTCTTTGCTCTGATTGGCGGAATGCAATTAATGTAAAACAAATAATTTCTAAGCGGGAACCAATAGTAATGTCAAAACACCTATAATTATTTATACTGCATTAAAATACAAAACTGTCATATTATTCAGGTGTTATTATCAATTGACTTTACGATCAGCACTTTCAAGAATATTGTTAGATAATACACACTATAATTTGAACACTTGGCTGATGTCCAATAACAAATGATTTATACTTGTCATACGAGTATGTTTTGGGTATGGTGGTAACATATGTTGAACGTATTTGAACGTTTTAAATCATTTTTAGTAGTAAAACTTTTTTTACTACTCTTCTTATGATATAGTTTGATTGAACAAGTGTTCTATTTATTCATTTTACAATTAGAATTTGTTTGCTAATTTTTAAGGAAATTTTTTCTAATGTTTCTATCCTATATACAAAAATATTTATTTTTCGCCACGTTATCGTTATGAGTTTTTTTTTCAGTTAGTATTTACAGAATGGGATCAACTTGGCTTTCCCACACTGCGGAAAACGCAAATGTAATAAATTCATTATTTCGACTAAAATTCAAATTGTATATTGAAATTCTTCAGCAGGAAAAATGCAAACCCTTCAATGCCTTTAAAAGGAAAGGTATAAGACCCAATTTTTTAAATGGAAAGTATGGGCCCATGACATCACCGTTGGAAAGTTATCTTCAAAGTTATTGCAGAAATTAAGGTAAAGTAATATCACGCGATTACCGAAAATCGATGAAATAAACTCAAAACTTATTGCTTATATATAATATAAAACTCATTACAGTATACCTAAAACTGTTCTTTTAAAACCTTCACTTGAGAACGATTAGAGATACATTGCTAACCGAAACGTTGTGTGATTTCAACGTCTGATTCAACCATCCGACTGTTTATCACACATAAGAATTTTTTTATTTAATTTCATTTTAATTTAGCTCATTTTTATTTTTATTTTATATTTCTGGTTGGACCCTCAGGACACTAATTATTATATTCATCTTTTTCAGTGTTTTGATTTCAATCCAATTAATTTTACCTTTTAATTTTTCATTTAATGATAATTTGTTTTAGAATTCGAACTTAAATGTATAGGCGATGGAAGTCTGACAAAATAGTGACAAATTAGCTTAGTGATGAGATCCACTGAAAGAGGTACATATATGAGACGCGATACATTCACATTTCCTCTTCATTACACTTCAAAGTTTGAAGGCTGTCTTTTACATACTGCACCTCATTTTATGAATAAGATCCTGGACATGTGGTGCATAACGCCATATTCATTCAAAATAAGGATTAAAGAGCTACTTTTAAAAGATGAAATTTCTCAATGACAGTTTGTGAATATGTGGTCAGTTAATTTAGTTGTACAAGTGTAGGTGGAAGATCAGGAAACTGAACCGATCCCTTTTGTGATAATTATGAATGTATGAATTATTCACAATAAACATAAATTATTATTATTATTATTAAATACCAAACTCATTTTGCTTTTAGGTTTTGATAATAAAAGAGTAAGCCAAATCATTACAAATACATAATAATGAAATCACTTGAATAATGACTATTCCTTTTGACTTTTCCACACAATATACAGTAACAATTTTACATTGTTTGGTGCCTCGTAAAATTTGATAAGTCATAATTTTATCTTGCTTTTTTGTACTTAAAAATGAAAAAGCATGAATAAACTGCGTAGTGTACAATAAAATAGCTAAAAACAGATATTTTTAATTATGCAAATGATTTCAGCGCCATTAAAGTGTGGAATAGAAATGTGAATGTTTAAATAAGTTTAGTTTCTGGAAAACATTTGAAAGTAAAATATGAGATAATCTTCTTTTGTATTCTTTAAGTAACGAGTAGGTCAACATACATATTGCATTTAATTTTAGGTAGTTGAAAAAGTTTAGTAGTAAAAAATTTTCTTTAATTAGAGATGAAATTGATTTTGATATCTAGTGATACTTTTTCATTAAAATATGGTATTGTAAAAAAATTTTAATAAATGAAAATGAGGATTTCTGATAATCTATAGCTTTATATGTACTGATATTTATCTAGGTGAACATGATAAAGTAAAATAGTATTACAATGAGATAATATAATTATTTAATATCACATACTTATCTCAAGGTCAGTTTATACTTAAGTAAACATGAGATTTAATCATGAAATATGAAAAACATCAATTATAATAATATGTACTTCACTAATTGAAATTTTAGAACTTATAGCTATCAAATTAAAAAAATATGATTGAGCTATAGTGACGAATATGGTTGTCTATACCAAAATCTTCTTGATGATTATATTATATATACTCAGGAGAGTATCAATAAAGAAACTTCATTTACTTCCATTTCAAAAAATTTGAAATTTTTAGTTTAAATGGATATTAATTTCCGACATGATTGAACATAATAAAAAGTTAAGAATACTTAATAATTCAAAATAGGTTCTGAATTATATTTAACATTTATTAGAAGTCTCTCCCTACCCATTTTCTAAATTTGTAACAATATAATTTTGAGAGTACTTTTTATTGACACAGTAATCGAAAAAATCTTTAAATGTGTACCACGTGATTTCCCTGTTTTTCAAGAAATGGTATTTTTTTTTAAATCCTCAGAAATCAATAGTAAAATTGTTATTAGTGAAACTATAAGGTAAAACAATTTTAGATAATAGTTGGCAGCTATATTTTACAAAGCATTTGGAAGAAAAATTACTCAGGAGCTTTGAAAATATGTTTATGTAATAAAAATTTTTGAAATATATATATATATATATATATACTTGAAGTTTTAAGTTTGTCACAATAAGATAATTTGTAGGAAATATTTTTCAAGGGAGAAAATAATATATATTGAGACTAACCTGGAATATTTATAGCCACCTTTTCTCCCCTTCTTTCACGAATATTTCTAGACAATGTTTTGAAACGAGGATGGCCAGGGAATATTGCATCATCAGGAAAGAAAAAAGATTGAGTATAACCTTCTTTTGGATTTGGATGGGTTGGAGGATCAGTGAAATTTTCACACCCCAATCTGAAACAGAAAGGTAAATATGAACTCATTTAATTTGTGAAAAACAATATGAATTTTTATACTTATTTTGAATTAATAAATAATAACGAAGTAGTTTTCCAGTTTAGTTTCACAGCATATAGTAAATTACACTAAGTATTTTGAAGAATAACAAGCAATAAATGATGCAGGTAACTCAAATAACCTTAAAAACTTAAGGTATACCAAACTTAATATACCTGTAAGAACTTAAAAAAAAGCAGCACATAATTTAAATCAAAAACATATTTTATACAACAGCATGATAAAAATCAAAAAGAGTAATGCCAATCATTTGGGACAATAAGTTAAATTTTTTCTGAAAGTTTCTTAAAAAGTTCTTGATTCAGTAGTGGACTACCCGTCTGATGTCATACTGACTCCAAACAAATGAGTTTATTATGTGCAAAATCCCATAAAACAATGTTAATTTACTGTTTTCTCATTTTTTGAGCAAATTATATTTATTTTCACCAAATTGGAGTTGATTTAATTAAATGATTTGAAACAAAATATATAAAGGAGAAGTCTTATTTTATTGACAGAATAAAAAAACATGGTATATATATTTTACTTTACCTTAGAAAGCTTCTTTGTTTTGAGCCAATTTTTGGATCTGTCCCGTTTTGTGACATCAGGACTTAGGCATAATTCCATACTTTATGGATATGAATATAATGATGAATAAGTGATTCAATACTTATTCATCACTACTTATTTATAATTGTTACCAAGTTGTTACATACTATTCAATGTTTTTTGTTGTTAAATTTTGAATAACTAATTAATATTTCTTTTAATCATCACTTCATATTAACAAGAATTTCATAATTTAAGAAATATAATATCTCTAGGCTGTCTAAATAAGATTCACTATAAAGATAGAATTCTTTAAACAAATCACAATATAAACCGAAAATACTTTCTGTACTTCTCTTGGGAGTTATTACAAAAGATAAACATAAATATATTATAGATATTCATTTCTATAATATAAATATATTATAGAAAAATGAAAATCTTAATTATAAAAAAACAATCTACCTTGGAAAACTAGTAATGGACATAATGCGTTCATCACCAGTCAGGAGCTGAGAAACTTCTTCTCTTCTAAGTTTCATATTAGCCTCTACGATATTGAAATGTGCCAGTAAACCACCATATGGTTTTCCTGGAGTTCCTTCTATCATATAAGCCCCATATTCTGGTCTCCACAATGATTTACAATCTGAAGGGTTGGCCAGTTCTTTTTCATTCAATACTGCAAGAATTTCTTTTGCCCTTAAACTAACTTTGGCTTCCTTTTTATCATCATTGAATTTAACTATAATATATTCAACTTCATCTCCCCATTTCAATACATCACCCTGTCTATCTTTTACTCTTTTATAAAGATTTATGAATTGTATAATACCATGTTGTCTAACATGTTCAATATATTTCTTAGTTTCGTTCCATGTAAGTGGATTTCCTTCAGTAAGCAATCCCATTTTCGAGTAAGATGTGTGTTTTCAAATACAATTAAATCTTGATTAAATCCCACTTCATTCACAGAAGCACTGTTGAAATAAATAATATGATCAGGAATGTTTTGTCAATCACGATAAATTCATATAATGATAGTATATCCTCCAAGTACTAAAATACTTGATTTCGAATAAATACACCTCTAATTTTCTGACTGGAGAATAAGTTCAACTTATCCTGGAAAATACGAATAACGCAGACAAGTGACGTTAATATTGCACCGACCACAAACACAACTGAACTGAGTGGAAGCGAAAATAATAAATACACTACTTCGTACACCCCTTATCAGAGATTCAAAATGATATCACACTTAATATTACGTTAGGTACATTTGTATGAAGTACTACATTACAATTTTCTGGTAATAAATAGCGACATCTTATGTGACTTGCAGGTTATTTGTCATAATAAGTAACCTTGAGCTAATCAAATAAGTTCTAGGTTGCCAGAGTTCGTTATATATCCTATGACCAATGATCATGACCTATGCCCATGATTTTCGAGACCAAGTTACATTACAATAAATCCTAAAGGTAGAAAGAAAACTAATTTTGAAAAACTAATTTTTCAAAATAATTTATGAAAGTGTTGACATAACTCGTAGGTATAAGAAAATTTCACCAACTTCGGTGCTAATGTGAAATTTCGAAGTTCATAATCGTGTTCAGGTTCAAAATCGTGTTTCAATGTCTGTGGGAAATTTATATTTTACTAAAAAATTCACATTGCGCTGGTCATGTTAAGTCACAGTATCACAGTAGTATTAATAACATTAGATTACATTAAATCATTGTTTGAAAAAATCTTATCTTAATAAGCTTCGAATACTTGATAAGTATTTTATTTACGATATTCTCTTTTATTCTATGAATATAATATGTAGTAAGTATGTCAATTATTATCATAAATTATTCAGTAAGGAATCTGACTTTTCGGATTTCTATTAAACATCATTTTATAATCAAAGGAACGTAAATCTGATCTATTAAATTAACCCCACTTTTTTAGAAGAATAATAGAAAACTTGAGTTCAGGATACCAAATTCAAGTTATTCTTTTAAATTTTCTTTATCCATCTAGTGACGGCAACAGTGTTATAAATACGCCTATTCATCATGACTAATAGCAATAAACAAAAAAAATCACAAATTTAAACAATCTCGTTTGCATTTGTTGAGCATCATTGAATAATTTAGAAATACCACGACATAAAAACTTAAGTGAAAAGTATTGAACATCAAAACGTATATCCTTGATTGATTACATATTCTCAGCAGCATTAGATTCATATCGATTCAACTTAACCATTACTACTTATTAGGTACTTTTCGATCTGTGCTGAAGTGGATAATTTTTTCCGAATAAGGTTAGAATATCTTCTGGTTAATTATGCAGAAAAGTGTTACCTCTTCAAGTAGAATCCTGGATATACGATTATATAAGTAGGTATATAATTCTAATTCAAGCATTTTAGATTGGAAACTGATTCTTTTCCTCATCACTACTCAAAGAGGTGAGCTACCATGAACCCAAGTGTTATTTGGGTCACTATACCGTTTGGCTCAATAGCTAATTTTCGTGATTTCGTAAAGTCAACATCTACCTAGAGCTCCTAGCAAAGTATTGATTTAACCGGTGAGAGGAAGTAAAAATCTATCAACCACTTTGAGGGTTCATTTGAGGGACCAGGTATAAGCAACTTTTGACATGTTTGACATTTCAAGTAGTGCATTTCTAAGTAGTGTTCACCGATAGATATCTGATGAAATAATACGACGATGTTATTTTAATACATTTATTAAAATTAAAAAAATGAAATGAAAAAATAGGTGACAACATTATAATTAAATCGTTAAATTTGGAATTATTACAAAGTACGATATTTAAATATAGCGACACCAAAATCAATGAGCCACTTCCGCTTGAATTTGGGAAACTAACCCATCGATGCTTGGATTCATTCCACTGATACAAAGACGTAACGAATTTTCCAAATTATCGTCAATCAGCCTTCTACGGGATGTTTGAATTTATTAACTTTCCGTAATGAAAAGAACTTTTCACATCTACTCGTATAAGTACTACCAAATGCACAAATTAATTTTTTTGAGAATTTTCTAAGCTGCGGAAATTGGTCTTCTTCGAGGTAATCTTTTTAAAAATCAAAAACTCCAAGGTCTCAAATTTAGATTTTAGGTGTGAGTTTTCTCGATTCTCTATCAACTCCATTTGCAAGTGTAAATATTGAGTATAATACTTTTTGTTGGAGTAGCAAATAAATTGAAAGTCTTCCATGTTTTTGAAAGCATTAAATCTGTTCGAAAATTGCTGCGACAGTTACTTGAGTTCTTCAGCATATTGAGCAAAAACGATATTTTCATGCGTAAAGAGTGTGGTCAAATGGTAACTATTACTGTACAGCATATTTGCTTCCCACAAGCGGATTTTGTTCTGAAACGCTTTCAAATGACTGTACAAATCATTTACTAACTGTCCCTATTTTTGTATTTTCAAATTTAAATCATTCAAATGGCCTGTAAGACCAACCAAAAGTGCTCATATCCAATTTGGGTCATTGATGAGTCAAAAAAAGTCAATAACGTCTTGAACTGACTATGGTTAAGCCCTCCAGATCGAATAAAATTGATTGGTTTTACTACCACATTCTGGAGTCGAATGGACTTAGAAAACAAGTTCTTTTGGTGATGCAATGTAATGTACGACTATCAAATCATCTTTTTGCACATTCAATTCAGTTGCGTTTTCATTAAAAATTCCGATGAAAGCTTTACATAAGCCGACCATAAAAGGTGCACCATCTCTGCATACTCCAACTAATTTTGACCATGGCAAGCCAAAACTTGTGAATACCTTTTGAACTTCATCAAAAATGTTCTCTCCTGTAGTGGTTTCTTTTAGCGATAAAGTGTAAAGCAAACAATTTCTCCGTAATAGTGAACTCTTTATCAACAACTCGAATAAATATAGCCAGTTGAGCTGTGTCAGACAAATCGGTGCTATGGAAAATTATTCAAAACCATCATTACGGTCAGTCAATGTTGTTTTTATATCATAAGCCATCATATTTATAGGTCGTGTTGACAAAATAGTTCGTGTTGACAAACTAATTGTTTCAATTTAATTTTTCTTTTCAGGACACAAAACACTGCAAACTTCTAGCATACACTCCTTGATAAGTTCTCCTTCGGCAAATGGTTTTAATGACTTTGATAATTTTAAACAAACTATAAAACTGGCTTTCACAACATTATCAAGTTGTGTTCTTTGTTTATGAAACATTTGCTGCTGTTTTTCCAAATTTGCGGTAAGCTTTTTGTAAGATTTTGTCTTTTCTTATTTCCTGTCAGTGAGAGCAGCGTAGGATGTTTAGTTGAGTAATGCCTCTTTATATTGAATTCTCTCATCACTGAAATTGATTCATTACATAGCAAACAAAATTACTAACCATTGTGCAAGTTAAAAAAGATTTCTTCTGTCCATTTTTCTTGAAACGGGCGACCCTCTGCATCTACTTTTCGTTTCTTCCCACTAGACATTATTTTCGTTCGATAAACTTAAAAACAAAATATAAATAGTAAACGCTCAAGATGCACACAAAGTCACAAAGCAAATTAACGGCACTAGAAGTTCATAGGATATCACTCGTCCAAGTTATCACCTGGGCAGCTCAAATAGAACTAAACTAAAGTTCGGTGAAGGTATGCACTGAGTTTTCTTGAGGTCTGGATTTATATCCTTTGCCTCTTTATCTTCTTTTTTGCCTCTTTTCTACGATGGTATTTGTGATTTTTCTTCACATATTATGCTTTAGTGCTTTTTTTTTAGCACTTCCTGTTCTTGCTCTCTTGAAAACTCTTCTCTTCTGTCATTCTCTTTCATTGGGATAGAGATGTTCTACCATCTGATGTTCTGGGCGTAATCTGTGTTGTTCTTCTTATAAGATTATTCTTATGAGCTTCCATATTTTCAAGCATCTTCTTTCTTCTCTCTTTTATCATGTCCGTGAGTTTTTTGATTTTCGATTCTTCATGCAGATTCTGTTTGGGTAAATATCTTGGTGCTCCTACGGCTGTGTGTACTATTCTATTTAGAGTACCTTGGAGTTTCTCAATTCGTGCGTTGTCCATTTCCCAAATTTCGCCTCCATAAAGGAGCCCTGGTATAATGATCGTTTTTATTATCTTAATTTTGTTTTCGTGTGACAACCTGCTCTCTTTGTTCAAAAGGGGGACAGGTAGGCATGCATCTGTCTTGCTTTATTGACATTCTCAGAAATGTTTGTTCTGTATGTCAAGTTTTAGTCCAGATTGTCCAGAGTGAGGTATTTTCGCTTTCCAGTGACTCAAGCTTTTTGTCCCATAGATTTGTCCTATGCTCCCTTAATTGTTCTTTACTTCTTAAGTCAGCTTGTTCAGTAGTTTTTTATCTTCTGGATGTAATGTTCTTCGGTATATTTTGAGTGCGCTCCTCTTCTTGATCAGTAGTATTTTCAGTTGGGGTGGTATTGGTTCCCTTCTTGTGACTTCTATTGTTGTTGTTGACTCCTCTACAGCATTTTTTATTCTTTTTTATTACTTTCTAGGTCTCTGACGGCTTCTTCTAGTTCTTCTGCGTTGTTTATGTCTTGTTTCTTAGCTCTGAATAATTCTTTGTACCTTATCCAGTTTGTACGAGTTTTTATTTGGGGCTTGGCTTCCGCTTCGGTTTTAAGTTCCAAGATCATCGGGGAATGGTCCGACGATAAGTCCATAATTGTTTCTAATTGGTACGTCCAGTGAACATTTTTGATGACCGCTATGTCTAGTAGATCGGTTGTATTTGATCTAACACATAGATGGGTATGTTCGCTGGGTGGAGCAATTATGAGATCATTCTCGTTAGCAATCTTTAGTAGCTCTTTCTCGTTTGGTTTGCGTTCGCCGTTCGGCTGTTCCATGCAGTGTACTTTGCATTTAGGTCCCCTGTTGCAATTGTCGCTGAATTGTACCGAAACAGTTTCTTGATATCTACGTCGCATATTGTGTTGGACGGTGGATTGTATACGACGTAGCATATCAAGTCTCCTTTTCTTGTACATATTTTTATCCCTGTTTGTTCTATTGTTTGGAGTGTGGTTGTTTCTATTTCTTCATGAGTAATTCCATGTTTGACGAGGATGGCGGTTCCTCCTCCTCTGCCTGTTAATCTATATGTTCTATATATTTTGAAATTTTGAATCTTGAATGACTTGTTGGGTTTTAAATATGTTTCGGTGATCAGCATGATGTCGATTTTCTGTTGTTCCAGAAATCGAATCAGCTCTCCCCTTTTGGGAAGAACTGAGTTCGCATTCCAGAATCCGATTCTTATGCTGTTCGATAAAATTGTTTAAGCTTTATTCCTAAACAATTTAATCAATTTATCTTGCTCATTGACGAAGTCCAGTTTTTGCTTCGTCGTGGCATTGGTGTTGCTGAATGCAATGAGCATTCTTCCCAAGATTGTAGGTAGTTCGTCGTCTGCTTTGATTGTCTTCGGTTTTTCGTGGGTACTTTTCTTAGGTTTCTGGTTTGGTTGTGGCGCTGCCTCTTCGGTCTTCTTTTGCCAGAAGTTGATCGTGGTTTGTGGAGCTGGCTTGAGCTTCCCAATAGTTGTTGGTTTAATGTTAGGGTTGTTTGGATTTTTTGCGCAGTTAACATTTGTTGATAAATGTTCGCCGCCGCAATTTGCGCACCTAGGCGTGGTCGTCCTTGCTTTTGTGCATTCGTAGGTGTTGTGGGTTTCACTGCATTTCATACATTTTGGGTCAGCGTGACAGTTCCTCTGTACGTGTCCAAAAAGCTAAAATTTGTAACATTGCTCGACTTCTGTTTTTAGTTTCAGATCGGATTAGATCAGATTAGATCAGATTCGGTATCTCCACAAGAACTAGTGGGGCTGGGAATCCTTTTTTTCCTTTCATCCTGACCACTTTTGTGACAGGATATCCGTGGTCTCTCAGATATTCTGCAATTTCTTCTTCGGAGTTTTCACACATAATTCCACGTATTACTACCTTCAGCTGTTTCTTACTTTTAAGCTGATAGATATAAAATTGTGTGTTCTGTTTCTTGAGAATGTGGAACAAACGTCTTTAGTCGTCCTCTGTTGAAGGCCCAACTTGTATGCCTTGGTTGACAAGCTTTGTCTTCGTGTAGTTTATTTTGAATTTTTTAGTCATTCTTGATATTTCGTTCCACTTGTTTTTCTCGCGAATAATGAGTGAAATCATCCGTTCTTTTTTTCGGTTTCTTCAATGTTGTAAAACTTGTTCGTTTTTGTGTCAACTGAGATAGGTTGAATTTCCATTTCGTCCTCGGGAGTCAGTGTTTGAAATTTATTTCCAATTGTCACCGTATTAACTTCATGAATTTTCGTGCTTCCGATTTTAGCCGATTTCTTCGGTATTTGGAATTGCTCATCTTCCACGACTCTTTTTGAGGTTGCCACTACTTTCTCGTTGTCTGCTTCCGTCTTTTCATTTGTAGGGGTCGCATTACCTACTGCCATGAGTTGTCTTAAGAACTCGTTCACGTCAAAGCCTTGTTCTTGCAGAAAATTAATATGCCCTGTGACTTTTTCCGCCCTTATTCTTGCTTCTTCCATTTTCGTATTCATGTTGTCGTTTGCGTTATCAGGTATATATAATTCCCGAATATCGGAAGCCGGGTCTGTGATAAGTGCACGACGAGTGGAAAGGCTTGTACTGGGATGGTTCTGGCTGGAACTCAGGTGTCTGATCTTGGAGATTACCAAGGCTTCATTTTATGGACGTACCCACAGAAATCGTGGAGGTGTTGTAGTTTTGTGCAGAAACAATATTAAATTTATAAACCTGACTGACATTATTTTCTTATCAAAAGAAATTGATTGTGAGGTGACTGGTATCCACATATGTGACGAAAACCTCACCATAGTGTCTATTTATCATTCACCAAGTGGTTCCTTTGATAGCTTTTTGCTTGTATTGGAAGAGATTCTGAACTCTATCGATTCCAGTGTAAATTTGATTGTGTGTGGTGACTTTAATGTACATTTTAATATTCATGATCAAGAGGAATCATATCACAAAATTACCCAGGTAGCAGACTGACGGTCATATATTGGTTTCAACATGTCAGAAAAGACGTCGACAGAGACGTCTCACTGACCATGCAATGACGTCGAAATGTCACAGCCTCAAGACGTCATTTTGAGCCGTTCAAAAGACGTCATTAAACTACGTTAAAAAGACGTCACTAAGTAGAGAAAAATAGACGTCGTAAAGACGTTCTTCAGAGCCTATATTGTAGGGGTTCCATAATTCAAATAAAACAATTTTTATCATTAAACATTTATTTGAAAAATTATATTTTAAAGATTAGTTTTATTTCATTTGAAACAAATTATTAATTAAAAATTTAGCTTTTAAACCAAATATGTTATGACTCACCTATTATAACAAACAAAATTTTTCATTGATGTCATTTGAATAACTTTCAAAAATACAAACTTTTTCTTCAGTTCCAATATTAAGATCAGGTAGGATACTCAGAGATGTCCTTTTGTTCTCTAATTTATATCAGTAATAGAATCACTCCGACTTAAAAAACTGAAATTTTTTTAAATGTAACTTAACACTGTCTTAATATACAAATAACATTTAGGTACATTATGATGTGAGAAGTTTCACCTGTTGTTGTATATTCATTATTCGCTCGTGATGACACTGGATCGTGGACAACTTGCCTGTTGAAGTACTGGCCGTCCTTATTGCATGTTCTATATTATTTATTCTCGAAGAACGTGAAACTATGTCTATGAAAATTATAGCACATCTTTAAGCAAAAATATTGTTAATAATTTGCATCTCCGAAATAAAAACTTAAGGCAACATGTATTTAGTTTATGATAATTGTTTCGAATATCCACGACATCGATAACTATAAAGTTGGGTTAGGTTAGGTTTAGTTTGGTTTACTTTGAATTCTTGAAATGACGCGAATATTCTAAGTATTTCTCCTAATTTTGCATTACATGTATCTAATTAACTTACCTTTTGAAACCCTAAAGGAAAATTTATTCAAGGTTTGAATTTGACTCTTATGCATAAAGATATAGCACTATCCCAAGTGGTATTTCGTTGACATCTGGTTTCTATTACTATGCACATTACATCTGTTTTTTCCGCAGAGTTTATTGCATTCAGTTACTAGGTCAATTTCTTGGAAGATCGATGCCACATTTCGAGCCCCAGACCATTTCGATGTACACCCGAAGTCTTAACAGATATTTCAAAACATATTATAACACAAACACAACTCGTCCATCTTAATACGTTGAATGCAAAACAACGCAGACGCAGAACATAAATATGAGTCCACAGAACAATTGACAACTTATAACCTTAACTAAAATACAATTTTCGTGTTAACAATTGGCGCATGGATGAATATTATTGTTCAAATGTGTGAAAGCTACTATTATCTAAGTGAAAAGAATATTTGTCGTTTCTTAAAAAATTAACGGTCATAAATTGACGAAAATAGTACGTTGCGCTGACGTCATCTGCTGTCATCCTATGAACGTCAGTCATCTGACGTTAAAAAGACGTCATTCAGCGGTCAAATAACGTCACTGACCAAAATTGACCGAAAACTGACCCTAATAAGACGTCATTTTAAGTCAGCTTGCTACCTGGGTAAGAATAAGTCAAAAATTATCTGTGACTTGTTTCGCTCTTTCGGTCTGCATAGAACTATATTTCATGCTACTCGAGGTGATAACTGCCTCGATAATATTTTTACTAATTTTCAGGCTGGTGAGGCTGAGACCAAAGTGATTGGTTGTGATTTCTCGGATCAGAAGGCTCAAACATTTCGTGTGGCTCTTTCGCATGTAGCCGACAAGGTCATTCCAACTAAATGCAGGCCTTTAACTGAACAAGGTTACAGTGCTATGCATGGAATGTTGCAGATTTTGGACTGGGGATGCGTTATTCATCAAAATGGTGATATCAACAATAATTTCAGGATTTTCCAGCAGAACTTCGTAGACTGCTTCCTGATGGCTTTTCCGGAGAGGGTCATACGAGGTCGTCAAGGCGATGGTGGGATAAAATGGTTTACGAGGGAATTGGATACAATGAGAAAAAATTGACACTCGTGAATGAGTTATATATATTATACAGGTACGATAATTTGAAATCATTAAGAAATAGGTTGCGGCTGGAATATAGATTGACTCTCCGTCGAGCAAGAGTGGAAGCAAATGATAAAATAATTAAAAGTTCTACTAACGTCAGTAAAACTGCATGGAATCTCATTAACAAAAAAAGAAGATTCGAAAAAGTAACAGATGAACTCAAAATTAGTCCTAATGAGTTCAATGATCACTTTGCTTCCATTCCTCATGCCGTGGTCGGATCACTCCCCAGGTGTTTTGGTGCTGATGGTTTGTTTTCGAGGCATGTGCCTTCATCTCTGAGTTTCGAGTTCGGCAAGGTGAGTCAGGTGAGAGTCAGGGAGGTAGTCAGCTCTTTGCGAAATAGTAAATCTAAAGACTTCTATGGCCTCTGTGTTCCTTTGTTGAAAAGAAATGTCAATAGTATTATATCTCCTCTAACAACTTTGATTAATCAATGCCTCGAGTCAGGAGTATTTCCAGACTGTCTAAATGTTTCCAAAGCCATTCCTCTATATAAAAAGGCGACCCGGAAAATGTGGGCAACAACAGACCAATTTCTCTTCTTCCCGTTTTCTCCAAGGTACTTGAAAAAATCATGTGTCACCAAGTGATTGAGTTTTTTGAGTTGAACAACCTGTTCTCAAAATCTCAGTTTGGTTTCAGAAGAGGACGGAGCACTACAAAGGCTATCATAGAATTTATTAATCGCACGAATGAGTGCTTTGGAGATGGCTTGCATTCGTTATCGGTTTTGCTTGATTTGTCGAGGGCTTTTGACTGAAATTTTATTAAATAAACTCGATAGGTATGGCTTCACTAAGTCAGCGATTTCTCTTTTGTCATCCTATCTGTCGAATAGGTTTCAGGTAGTCTGCTCTGGAAGTGAGAAGTCAGATAGAAGTCAGATAACAATAGGAGTTCCTCAGGGTTCAATTCTTGGCCCCATACTTTTTCTGATATATATTAATGATTTTCCCGATTACGTGCCTCTGGCTGAAACGGTGCTGTATGCTGATGATACCTGCTTGTCTGTTAGGGGAAGGAGGCTTGATTATGTTGAGGAGATGTCACGAAACGCCCAGGCAAGAGCGCAAGTGTGGTTCACTGAAAACCGCTTGTGTATGAATGGGGATAAAACTAAAGAGATAGTTTTCAGCCTAAGGTCCAACGAAAGAGACAGTGTTTCGTTTTTGGGTCTCTACGTGGACTCGGCGTTAACCTGGTCTGTACATGTAGAGCGTTTGATATCTGAATTGTGTGCAAACATATTTGTCCTCCGTAATTTATCCACATCTGTTTCGGCAGATGTATTAAGGATCGCTTATTTTGCACTTTTTGAATTCCATTTGAGATATGGCTTGTTAGCTTGGGGTCATTGCTCTGGGAGAGGTTGTGTTTTTCGGTTACAGCGTAGAATCATTCGAGTGATGGCGGGAATTGGTTATCGGGATTCCTGTAGAGATGCCTTCAGACAACTTCAGATTCTTACATTTCTGGGATTGTTTGTTTATGTATGCCTGTGTTATGCACGAGAAAGCGCACAATCCGCAGTGACAAATGAAAGCTATCATATACATGATACACGTTATAAGAAAAACTTTCGATTGAACTTTTATCGACTGAGTAAATCACTTAATGGACCGAACTACTGGTCCTGGAAATTTTTTAATCATCTTCCTCCGCAGGTGCGTTCAATGCCTGTGATCAAATTTAAAGTGTTTATTAAGAAATTCACCATTGAAAATGTTTTATATGATCTGAACGATTTTTTAAGTGTTCGTGTTGATGATGCGTTGTGAACTTGTAAATATTTTGATCGATATTTGATAGTATGTTTTTAGATTGACCTGTGTAAAACTGTCCTGCATATACGACATTGATGTATATTTTTAGTATATGTATGTAATTTTCAGTATCTACACCAATAAACATTATTAAACATTATTATTAAACATTATTAAACATTATTATTATAATCGCGATTTGAGATTTACAAACGATCAAGGCACGTGATTGGATATTCCGTATTTGTTGACTTCGATTTACGAGATTGGTCGTTCGGTGATGATCGTCTGCCTGCGTTTAATCTAGTTTAAAACTAATTTTATTCGAATTTAATTTATTCAGAGTCTCAGTTTCACTTTTCGCGGCACTGCGCGCGAGTAGACGGGTCGCGGCACTGACTCTCGCGGTTTTAGGTTCGCTCGTTTCGCATTCAGTCGACTACTCTCGAGTTAGTCTTGAAATCACTGCACTTGCGCACTAATCACTTTCGGCAATCCGTATTGAGTACCTAGTCGTTCTACTATCTGAAGTAGATCATCACTATACGGGTACCTGACGTCGAATGAAGGCTAAAGTTTGGGGCATCCACCCGCTTATATAGGCAAAACGAAGGAATGATCTAGAATCGTCTAGTATAGTACCTCCTATAATACAATTGCAAAGCAATAATCTTTTGTTGCGCCATCAGTGAGGTTGCAAACATCAAAGGCTTTGATATTTGTCGCTGCACTCTTTCATGATCTGACATGATTTGCTCGCTCACTTGATTTCGTGAGTATGAGTAGGTAAGTAGTGTAACATTTTTTTATTGGGTTTTTCAAAATGTCTCGCTGGCCAGACCAATTCTCAGAGCGGGCCGGCTGTTGCCCACATATGATTTAGAGCAGTCGACGTGACCGTCGAAATTAACTTCCGGCTTTTTGGTTGGATATTTCACTTACAAGTGAAAAAAGTAAAAAGTTCGGATACAAACGTCACATTTTTTGAAAAAAAAAATTGTGTTTGTAATCCAGGATAAGGATAATCCCAATCAGGCCCATCCTGTCATTAAAAAAGTGAAGAAATAAAACAACAGAGTGGAACTGACTAAAAAATCTCTATTCAAAAGCTATAGCAGATAAAAACGAAAGTATTAACAATGACACCAAACAACTACACGTTAAACGAAAAATGTAGTGAATCGAACAAAAATGAAACTACATATGGCCATTCACGGTAAAATAAACAACCATAAGCAATTGGTAGAAAAACTAAAGGAACTAGCAGAAGGTGATTTTTACATTGGCTACTAAACAAGAACAACCAGTATTTTCATGAACGAAAAGAATGAATAGCTTGCTGTTTACAACTTCATGAACGAAAAAAATGCCGAGTTCCTTACCTACTTATAGTCCGAAAACAGAAAAAATCACGCATGCGTATTAGAAGGGTTAGATAATGATATCAGGATAGAAGATCTCAAGGAAGAATTAGAAAAGACATATAAAATGAAAACAAGCCTAGTTTATAAACTGAGGAGTAGGTAAGAGAAGGCCTCTCTGTACCTTGTAATCAATGGAAAAGAAATAAACTTTAAAACTCTTAAAAATGTGTATGTGCTGGATCATACAAGAGTAGGCTAAAACAGGTATTACATTAACAAGAAAATCATAAAATGTCACAGATGTCAACTCTAGGGACACGCTACTTCCAACTACAACAAAAAGAATGCCTAAAATAGACAAAGGAACATTTGACTTCAAATTTCAATATCTGGGAAAACCAACTTGTCAACTTGTACGAACTGTGGAGGAGAACTAACACCTCACGAATAACACTTAATGTCCGTGGTATTGAAATCGTCATCTCAGCATACAATAGATCACTCATTCACTTTGAAAGAGATTGTTCATCAATTTGGTAAACGCTGGCTAAAAACCATTGAAGTTGGCAACATAAAACGGCACGAACATAACCTGGAATGGTAGGAGAAACAATACAAATGGAACGACGTTACCGATTAATTAATGAAAATGACAATTGTGCTTAAATCCTTCCTATAAACAATCTCCTGAAAATAAAGCCCAGCATTTGAAATTTCAATATTACCCATACATAATATAACACAACCAATAGCACATAACGAACTAAACTCTGACCATAATCCGTTATATTTTACATTGAAAAGAATAAAAAAAGAAATCTTACAACGTTAAATAACCATCTACAAAAACACAGATTGGATCAAATGTAGACAAATAAATGATAAAAATAACATAACAAATTACGTAAACACTGTAGAAAAGAAGACAGAAGTTCTATAATTACCCTCCAATAATATAAAAGAATTACTAATCTTACCTATTCAAAAATGACAAAATGAAAAAATAAGTTATGAAGATCATCCTTAACAAACCTAGAAGAATATGCATCACGAAAAAGAGAAGAATCATACTATTACTATTAGAACAATAAACAAAATTGAAATTTGAATCGAAAAGATTGTAATGAACGCTGAAAAACTAGGTTATACTAACACAAACAAATGTGAATTTTTAAACTGGTCTACAGTCTCTGTATCAAATGCAGCTGCAGACCTTCATACCTCAAAAATTCTGATGCTTAGGAAGTGATGTTATTGTACGGAAATGAAAAGTTTCCTTCCTTAGCTTCCTTATGGCCACGCAGTCGGGTGTCTGAGTTGGGTATAAATACTAACTGAAGATCACCATAGTTAAATTTCAGCACCATAAACGATATTATTAGATCCCCTAGTAGACGATGTTCCTGAAATGTGTTCAAATTTGGCATCGCAGATCGTTCTTCACAATAGGTCCTATTACAACGAAGTCAGACTTTGGTAGCACATCGTTGAATTTTTTCGAGCATATCTTATTAACTTGTTCGAGAACTAAGTGTGGACACCATACAGGACCGACGTTTTCCAAAATTGGTCGAATGAAACTTTGCAGAAAAGTCAACAGTAGATATTGAATGACGATTTCAAGAAAACTTTCTATAGAAGGAATAACTTCGTATTAGCCAGTTTACATACTGCAGCGATATGTTTACTCCACTTCAAAGTCGAATTAACGATTACACCTAAGTTATTTTGAGAAGAGACAGTTTTCAACAATTGTGCTTTCAAGTAATATGAAAAATTAGGATTATATTTTACGACGATAAGCATAATACATTTATTAATCTTTAAAGGGATGAGCCAATCTGTACACCACTGCTGAAGTTGAGGTCTTCTTGGAGGTTTTGATGACACTAAGACGATATTTAACTAGAGATGCAATACTGACGATCACTAGAATATGCAATAAAAAAGAGTGAACCCAAAACACAACCTTGAGGCATACAACTAAAAACTAGTCATTTCCAAGAAGAATCCTGCCCAACTCTGATCTTGAAAAATCTATCAGACATAAATTCACGAATCCATTTGTTGAGATTACTCGGATACCAATATTTTCTAATTTATAGAGGAGCATTCTCCAAGGAACTTTGTCGAAGACAATAGAAAAATCTGAATGAATTACGTTAGTCGGGATTTCATTAACCAAGGCCCTCGACCATTTGTTGACACAGTGAAGCAAATTTGTTATGGTAGATCGACCCTTAACAAATCTATGTTGATGATTTGGGATCCCGCCTTCATCAAGCAAAAACGATAGGCGTAAAGCTCACGGGGAGATAACTAATGGCACTAAGCTTATTGCCTTTTTCGAAGATAAGAGTTACAAAGGCAAGCTTCCTGGCTGCAGGAATGCCACACCTAGTGAAGGAAGCGTTCATTGTTAGAGATAATGGATACGCCATTGATTCTGCTCATTTTTTTTCACAGGAAGATGGTGTCGAACCATCGAGCCCTGGAGAGGCTTTGTTTTGGAAATTTAACACGTGTTTCTCAATTTGTTCTGGGGAAGAAGGATATCGCTGAGTGACGCTCAAGTACGAGGTCCCATCAAAAGAGAAATTCTACTTAGATGTTCCAAGGACAACGCCCTCGAGAAATGTAATTACGATGTTATAAACGTTTCGGGATTCGATGAATATATGTTACCATTTTCTTGTTTCAAATATGAAATAGAAGCTTTTGTGGAAAGTGATGTGCGGATATATTTGAAAAATCTCTTACTATCTCCACAACTGCAAATGTTACTATTAATATTATTCGTGGTACTGTCTGGCTCAACTCAATCCCTGTTTAAGGCTATTGTAGAATGAGCTATTAGCTGAAAAATCATCAATGCTTTTAGAGAACTTGTATTTCCCGCACATATTTCCCTTATTTTTGGCACCCGTAAGATTAACATATTGATCCAGGGTATCACTCCATTGCGATAAACTTTTTGTCTAGAAGTGAGGCAAAAAGTTTTTTTTTTCTGAGAGGCATTGAGTGAAGGAGTGCATCAAATGCATCTTTCCAGTCCTTATTTGGAAGAAGGTAGTCTACTTTTGTGAAATTAGTTGTTCTGATTTCTGGAAAAACATTTTTATTGCTGTTGCATATGGGAAACAGACAGAGTAGAAGAATATACGCAGTCAACACATCATGTTCCGAGTTCCCGATAGGAGGGCGGTTAACTTCGAATGTGACATTAACTGATCATCATTTGTATGAATGAGATCAAGTGTAGAGGGTTCGCGGAAAATTCGGAAACGTGTTGGCTCGACAATTACCTGCGTAAGATTAAGGTTAGGGATGAACTTTATGAAGAAAAACTATTGAAAATTGTGTTATTGAACTACATGCATTCAATATTTTGTTACATAAATTGGAGTTTTCTCTAAATGGATAATTAAATAAATCCTTTTCAATATAGGTACAAGTAATCATTTGTTTAATTTACATAAATAAATTGTTTTGTGAAAAAAAATTGATTATATCTTCATGCTGAATTCGACCTTTCCATTTTTTAAGTTAATCACATATTAGAAGCATGTTTATCAATACGAGTTAAAAATTTCGCAGGCATGTCGAATAAGATTGTAGAATATACTAATCCGAAAAATATTCTTGAAAAAAATATATTACCTCAGAAATATTGAACATTTGAGCAAATTTCACATGGTGGGGGACATTCGTGGTAAACAAATAAACATATTTATGATACAAAAAATTGATTCATACATTATTCCCTACATTCGAATCATCGAAGTATTCTATGCCACACTATAGTATGCCTTTGTTAAAATCAATGATTTAACTGTCTTCTTAAAGAAATTGAGTTTTCAGTAATTTCAAATTTGACGCCAAATGGTTGAAGATTTTAATACTACGATAATAGAATGAGTGCTCAAATTTAGCTGTTTTATGCATAGGAATAAGTAGCACAACACTGTTCCTTGTTGAATAGTCATGATTAATATCCAATTTAATAAACCTATATTCATTTTCTTTAACATCTATAAATATAAATGGAGGTTTCGCTTATCTCTTGGTGAAACATTATGTTAACAAAATAAAAAATTAACACACTTGACTTAAGTTCAGTGAGTTTTAAATATATTAAAAACTCTACATATAAACTCCAGTAATATTGTATACTCTTGATAATGGGTTAACCACCCGAAACATATGCAGAGTTTTTAATATATTCAGGAAACTTAAGTCAAGTGTTAATTTTTAATTTTATAATCTATAAATATATAAACAAGGTAGGGTGAATATGTATTAATGAAGATAGGTTTACTAGATGTTCGTTGATGAATATTGAATATTAATGGAAGTATTCGCTTCTGTGTAATAAACACCCTATTTATTTCTGTAGAGCAGCCCCACAGCAGAATATTATAATTTAGATGACTATATACAAGACTAACACATATTCATAACAGTTTCTAGGTACGATGTTCTTACTTCTAGAGATTGCAAAAAATGAGTTACTCAATTTTTTACTCAAAAAAATTACTCAGTTACTCAAAATTTTACTCATGTTTATCAATATGAGAGTTGAAAATTTCTTCAATCATGGATTTCAGGTATGAATGACAAGTATGATCAATAACATTTTCATGTTTCATTTGCCAATGAAAATTTTTCAGATTAGTAAATTCTACAATCTTATTTGAAATCCATAAAGAAATTTCTAACCTTTCAAAATTTTTCATATCGATCACTCAATACTCCTTAATGTAAGTATCTTTAAAAAAAATCAGGACATCAGCTACCAAAGTGATCCTAATTACTGATTACAAAATCGAACGCATATTTGTACTCCATTTCGTTCAAAATTGTGACGAAATCTAATCTTGTCGCCGTTCCTGTATCACAAATTCACTGTCTATTCAAATTTTAATGAACATGTCGGTGAAAAAATCCCATAGCTGCTCTTAATTAGTAGGCGTATCAAGAGTGAAATTATTATTATCAATCTTGTAAGAAATTATGAATACATAATCGTTCAGGTTTCGATTCACTCTTGGATCACCAGTGGTGTTACCACGGACGCACCTAAAAATAAAAGAATAACTTCCCGGAAATAAATTCAAATAAATATTGAGTTGAAATGAATACAGCAGCATAATTATAACTTCCTGCAGTTAGAAACAATATTATTAAATTTAGTGTTTTTCGTTACTTTTTATTATAATTACAATGTCTCTTTCATTTATGGTGTAACTTATTTTATTCGTATTCAAATATGTCAAAAAAAGCTTAGTAATACTTAATAGTGTTGGCGTTTACTTGATGTAAATCCATTATTATTGAATATAAAATTAAATTCAAACACTTGAACTTGACTATATATATATATATATATATATATATATATATATATATATATATATATATATATATATATATATATATATATATACCGGGACATATTCCACAATTCAATTGGTAAACACCTGATTTGTCTTCTTTTTTGATTTTGTTTAAGACATTTAACATTTTAACATTAACGTTTAACATTAAGAACAATCAAAACAAAATTAAAAGAGAAGACAAATCAGGTGTTTACCTATTGAATTGTGAAACATGTCCCGTTATATATATAGGTAAAAGTAGTAGAAATTTCGGTACTAGAATACAGGAACATAATAAACATAATAAACAGCTTCGCCCATAATAAAAGTAAAAGTAAATTATGCTAACCATTTATTAACAGAAAACCATACTTTTGATACGAATTTCAAAAGTTTACACAATATAGAGAGAAGTAGTCAATTAGATTATTGGGAAAAAGTGGAAATAAATCGGCTTGAAAATTCAGGAAATTTGCTCAATGAACAGATAGAATTAAATAATTCACCCTTGTTAAACCTTTTCAGGCAATAGAATTTATTTTTCAGAATGGAATATCTTAGGTAAAACCAAAACCATAGAATCCCAAAATTCCCTGATATTTATACCTGTGTTTTTCAAAATATTGTTATTATTCTGTAAGCATCTGAAGAAGTCGTTTGTAACGACGAAACGCGTCATGCTATGTAGTCAATAAAGTGTAAATCATAAGTCCAAGTGTTTGAATTTAAGTTTATATTCACTTAGTAATATTACTGAATTTGGTGACGAGTAATATTTTTCAAAATACTCATTTTGTAAAATCTTCATTCAGACGAATATTTCTTAATATACAAGCAATTAATGTAACCAAGTTTTTATGGAACCAAGCCAATTGTTTTTACTTCAAATTATTTTTGTACTTACTATTGAAACATATCAAAGTGGACTGAGGGGTCGAAGAATATTTTTTCCAGATTCTGCTCATTTATCTCTTGATTAATTCATTTTAATTGAAATGTATATGATCAAATGTAGGAATACATAGGTATATTTTTACTGCTGTTTATTACGTGTAAATTGATATTCTGCTATTTATATATTACGAAGATAGATATAGAAACAGTAATAAAGAGAAATAAAATATATTCAGAGCTCTATAATGCTCTATATATAAATGCTCTATTTTGGAGATTTTGCAACTTTTGAATATCATTTTGAGGCAAGGTGTATAATACAGTTGAACAAAAGTTTATAATTATGTGGCAATATTATCTACTTAACACTAAATACTTTGTAAAGACACTAACATAATTGCTTATCCTTGCTTAAAAATTTACTTTTCTTGAAATTTTACTCTTAACATATCTGAAATAATTTTTTAAACTCGAATTTTCTTCGATAATAACACCTCAATACTTAATTTCAATGACTTCTTCCAATGGTACATTATTAACTTTGATTTGTATATCATACTCTAATCTAGATAATTTTGCTTTGTTTCCAACAATAATATATTTAGATTTATCAGAATTCAACGAAAGACTCTTATCAAACAATCATGAATGCAAACTATAAAGGTTAATATTAATTTCATTTGTTAATTCTTGTGAATTGTTGCCCGCAGTAACAACATCATGTCATCAGCAACTATAGAAATTTCACCATTCTTTACATCTTAACTACATCTCTTATATATAAATTAAACATTAACGGCCACAAAACCGTTTATTAAAATTTGCAGCAATGCCGTCATATCCTTCTATTAATAGATTTTGAAAAAATATGACTTTCTCTGCTTTCTGTTTTTCATTATTTTCAGGGAACAACGTTTCAAAATTTTTCCACAGTTCTTTACTATTATATTTATTATCATCAATGATATTGTGAAAGTATCGCTCTTTTTCATTTTTTATTAGCATATGTAGACAGAAAAATATCTCGAAGTGTCAATTTGATAACTTTGTCATTTTTTAATCAAAAAGAAAACATTAATATACGATAACATCATATCGAACATTGTCTTATTCATCTTTATAGTTTGGTTGCTATTCATTATCATCTTAATACCTAGATAATATTTTCCAAGAGTGAATATTGTGAATCCTCAGTTACATCAATATAGTGGTCTCGGGCTTCCTAAAGAGTGAGGGGGCCAGAGCTCCCTCAAAACAAATTTTGGGGGATCATCCCCCTAATAGTTTGTGGAAATTATTAGTTATATTATGCATTGTAAAATCTGATCTATTATCTCTTTGTACAACTCGATGAACAATGCAAGCTTCTAATATCTTAAGAATTTCAAAAAAATTTGAAGATATTCTACAGTTTTCCGAAAAATTTTCTGCAGAAGGCAGAACTGAGGCAGGATGCCATTGTGCAGGCTACGTTGAGTCAATGTTACAATTCAAGTCTTACTTCTTTTTACATATTTATTGTCATACAATGAACCTAGTAGAGAATGTCGATGAAAAAATTCAAGAGCTTCATGAAGATGTTGCTGATTGGAGAAAATATGTGAGAACTTGAGTTGTATCTGCAATGGAAGGCAGGATACTATTAAATATTTTGGGACTTGGGTTTAAAATGAACACCGATATTTGAAAAACAAGCGTTATGTGAAAAAGCACATTGCAGTATAAGAGTTGCAGTTGGAGAAATGCTTTGTGAAACAGTGAAGTGCCATAAGCTTCTCCAAGTATTTTCAACCACGACAGCAATAGCAGATCGGTCATTTAGCGCCCTTACATGTCTGAAGTCATATCTCTGATCAACAATGAGACAAAAGCGATTTAACAACTTGACTGTTCTTCATGCCCATCGAGATGTTTTGGATGAATTGGATATCCGACCACTCACCAATGCCTTAATATTTTGGAATCCATTCAGACGATTAACATTTGCACTTTTAAAGAAACTATGACCTTAATAATGACATTTAGAGAAATGTTGAGTATCTTTATGAAATAGAAAGTTAAATACATACAGAAAGTTAAATTTTCTTAAATTCTTAATTCTTTTTGGGGATGTACGACCCAATAAAACCCGTGATTTACATACTTTTTGACTGATAAGATTAGATATACTGTATTAAATTTATTAGTAGTATTGGATCACAGATCAGAGTATGATAACTTATTATCAGAGTAAGCTTAAATTAGCTATTTTGCTTATTAATCAAAGGGAAATTACAGTGTACAGAAGTATTTTATGTTTCAATCCTTTGATAATAGTTCAGGTTTTTTTTCAATTTTTTCAAGGCTATATATATTCACTGTTCTGTTATAGCCTATAAGCATAATTATGACTGTAATTTAAACTAGTTCTTATTTTTGCTAAAATATCAATGGACATTCGAATGAAGAAGAAGAAAAAAAGTTTGAATTCTAGATTCAAACGAATGATGTATATATGAAAGATGTATATGAATATTTCAAGAATCTTGAAATATTCTTCAACATTTATCCTAGAAGAATAATAGAGACTTCAATATTCTCCAACATTGATCCCTAGAAGGAGAATGGAGACATCGCATTGTTCATGTTTAACATAGCCAGCTCTGCTATAATGTTCTTTTGAATAATTTGTCAAAAATTATCTAAAGAAAGTTGTAGTGTACTTTGATAGCGAATATCTACAAGTGCGACAATATAACACAGTTCGGTAATATAGCACGAGAACTACAGAACTTTTTTTCTTGTAGTGAATTTCTGATATATATATATATATATATATATATATATATATATATATATATATATATATATATATATATATATATATATATATATATATATATATATATATATATATATATATATATATATATATATATATATATATATATATATATATATATATCGCTATGGGCAGTCCAATATCAAGTGTTGCACAATTAGTAATGGAATTTTTAGAAGAAAATGTACTAAAAGATTTAGAAGAAAATATCTTATTATATGAAAGATATGTTGATGATTGTTTAATAATAGCAGATAAAGATCAAATTAATAATATACTAGAACGTTTCAATAATTTTCATAATAAATTACAATTCACACTTGAAGAAGAAAAATATGAAAAATTGAATTTTCTTGATATAACAATTATAAGGAGAGAAAACAAAATTTTTACAAGATGGTACAGAAAAGAAATAAATTCGCAACGAACCATAAATTATATAAGTAATCATCACTATTCCCAGAAAAAAGGTATAATAATAAATTTTATAGAGAGATCACTAAAATTAACATCATCATGTTTACGACATGAAACACTTGAAGTTCGTAATCTTCTCATGAAAAATAATTACCCATTAAATTTAATCAACAAAATCATGAAAAACAGAATTCATAAATTATATAATACTTTACATTCAAAAAGAAATGAATCTAACGAAAATAATTACATTCCCTTACCATATATTCCAAAATTGAGTGCAAACATAGCTAAAATATTAAAACCTTATAATTTAAGAATAGCACATACTGCCAAAAATCAAATCGAAGAAATATATACAAAATTAACAAGTAAAACTGTAACTCAGAGAAAAATTCATACAGTTTATAATATTCCGTGTAACAATTGCGATAAAAGCTATATCGGACAAACAGCACAAAATCTCGAAGAAAGAATCAAAGCGCATAAATACGCAAAAACTCAAATCACAGCCTTACATAAACATAAAATAACAGAAAAACATGATTTCGATTACAAAAATACGAATATTTTGGCAACTGAAAGGGACAAAAAAAGTAGAGAAATTTCAGAAATGTTACACATTCGTAAAAATTTAGAAAACACAGTAAATGAAAGAACAGACATTAAACATCTAAATTCTATCTACAACAACTTAATAAACATCACAAATAACACTCGTAAAATAAACACACGACAATCACCAAACATCACATCTCAAAACTCATTTTTTCCAGATCTACCTTCAGTTTCACACACATAAACCAGCAATATACATATTCTGGATAAGTATATAAAAAACTATATGTAATTATATATATGTAAATATGAATCACACTTATTAGAACACCTGGCTTACCATGAGTTTTTCAGAGGTTTCCTCATGGTGAAGAAGACTAAAACTTCCGAAGCAAATGCTAAGCCAGAAATATTCCTCTGATAATGAAAATCAATGAGTGAAGATACAAAAAAACTAATTTGATTTTTCTAAAAAATGAGTTTGACATTTGATATCCATAGTAACTCATATATTCAATTATTCATTAGTTTTGACAAAGTTGTGATATACAACGATACGTTAACAAAAATAAAGTTTTTCATATCAAAAAAAGCCTGTTATTGCTAAAAACTTTCAAAATAAAATATCTCAAACAGGCAATAATTCAATTTCAAGATATATATATATATATATATATATATATATATATATATATATATATATATATATATATATATATATATATATATATATATATATATATATATATATATATATATATATATATATATATATATATATATATATATATATATATATATATATATATATATATATATATTTATATATATATATATATATATATATATATATATATATATATATATATTTAAGAAAATGAACACTAGAACATTCATTTGAAAAATTGAAATTAATTTAATCTAGTGTTCATATTCAATAAGCACAAAAAATTTCATTTCCTTATATATATATATCATATATATATATATATATATACGAACAAAAAACCATAAATTTCGACATCATTCGTTTGAATCTAGAATTCAAACTTTCCTCCTTCTTCATCATTCGATTGTCCATTGATATTTTAGCAAATATCCACAGTATCATAGAACGTAGAGTATCTATCTGTTTGTTCCATGTACTGTTTCGACGTACCTATCTGCAAATTTCGAAACTACTGAAATGACAAAAGTACAGCTACTTTAAATAAATATTTATAGCGTTCCTGAACAATTAAATGGAACGAAAAAGATCTTTTTTTTCGGATTTATAATATTATTAAAAATAATTTCCGAATGTTTTGTGACTGATGATATAATAAAATTGAATCTTTTTTCCTACCCTCTTTGATATGTTAAAGTTTTCTCCTGTCACTGGAGGTTGCTGATATGGCTTTTATCATCAAACAGTTATAAAATATTCAGTAATTAGATATGTTTTGGAGACTTATGAATTGACAACACAAAATTGGTTACTGGCTCTTGATCTAATACCCTTATACAATTTCTTTGATTCAGTCATTAATTTGTGCGAAACTTTGAAATATCCATGGAAACTGTCGTTTTTGTCTATTAGGTATTTTGCCTAATGGAATACTCTTTACGAGTATTATAAAAATAACTAATTTCATATATTTTTATTTAAGTATATAGATTGGAGCATCAAAAACTAGAGTAGATACACTTTCACCTGTGGATAAAACATACCAACAATCGTTATTTTTTTTATTGAGTTTTTTTTTATTTTGGGAATATACACATCATAGATGATCCATAGTATATGCACAAAGAAACAACAACAAAAAAAAACTAACTTCCATGACCAGACCAGATCGACCAGAAATCTAACTATTTTCATATCATATCTAACTATATTCATATATATATATATATATATATATATATATATATATATATATATATATATATATATATATATATATATATATATATATATATATATATATACTCCTAAACAGAGTAGAACACCAAGCGGATCCACTAATTGAGGAACACCAAGCTGGATTCAGAAAAGGCCGATCATGTGCTGAACAGATTTGGACTTTGAAAACGATATTACAGATGAGGAAATGTAGAAATACAGTGATCACATTCATTGACTTCAAGAAAGCATATGATTCAGTAGACCGCGAAACCCTTTTCGAAATCATGAAAGAATTTGGAATCGATCGAAAGACCCGAACAATTATAGAACAGACACTTACAGGTACAACTTCCATGGTAAAATTTATGGGCGAAATATCAGATCCCTTTGAAATCAAAACCGGTGTGCAGCAGGGGGACGGACTTTCGCCAATTCTTTTCAATATTGTTTTAGAAAAGATCATTAGGGAATGGGAACTTCACGTGAAGGGCATACAAGTGGGTATCAAAAAAGAAAATAGAATAAATGTCAAATGTCAAATCGCCTTTGCAGACGATATTGCTATCATCACAGACAACAGAACTGAAGCCATTCGCGCCGTGGAAAAACTACATGAAATTGCGCATAAAAATGGGTTACAAATTTCTTATGATAAAACCAAATACATGGAAAGAAAACCAAAAAATAAATCTTCTCTTATGACAAAACATGGTGAAATTCTGCAAGTAGACCATTTTAAATACCTCGTGGAAGTTATACAGTCCTCAGGTTTAAACCGAATCGCTAATGAACAGAGAATAACCAAGCTCCAAAGGGCCTGCAAACTCACATGGGCTCACTATAACAAAAAGTGCATTTCGAGAGGCGCCAAATTGAAGCATTATAACACAACGATTCTTCCAGAAACAATCTACGCAGCTGAAACAATGATTATTGGCGGCCATTCAAGAATTAGAGAAATAGAAAACAAGAACGAAAAATTCTCAGAAAGATTTACGGGCCAATCAATAGAAACGGCATTTGGATGAAAAGACCTCAAAATGAACTGTATCGAAAGACAAATACGATAACGGAAGAAATCAGAAAACGACGAGCAAATTTCTATGCACATGTCTTCATAATGAAACAGTCCAGAATACCGAATAAACTACTCAATATAATTATGAATAGTAAATGCGGAACAGAGTGGCTAAAAGATGTCCAAAAGGATCTACATACAACAAATCAATACAAAAAATCTCGAAGATCGCACTGAATGTCGCTATAAAATCGCACATGTAAAGTTTGAGCAAAAATCAAATCGTCAACCTGGAGTAAAGTGGACAGATGAACGGAAGAAAGAGCATTCAGAGAGGATGAAGCGTTCTTGGGAGGCAAAAAGAATGAAGCAATAATCCTAATGATTGCGAATTCAAGTTCAGTCGCTCTCCTCATGGGGAACAATCGAAATAATAATATATATATATATATATATATATATATATATATATATATATATATATATATATATATATAAAATAGTTAGATTTCTGGTCGATCTGGTCGATCTGGTCTGGCCATGGAAGTTAGTTTTTTTGTTGTTGTTTCTTTGTGCATATATTATGGATCATCTATGATGTGTATATACCCAAAATAAAATATATATATATATATATATATATATATATATATATATATATATATATATATATATATATATATATATATCTTCTTTTTTTTTGCAATACGTCATGAAGACCCTACGTGTCGAAACAATTGTGTAGAATTTATTAATATATTGGAAAATATAGAATTTTTTTCATTTCGGAGAAATTATTGCTCATAATAATGCAAGAAAATCAACACATTTTGCGAGAAATTAAATTGAACGAATATAGAAAATATATCCAATATAAACCTACTACGTAAATTCATAACATAGTTCTATATTGGCGTGGGAAGTTATTACAGTTGAAAATTCATTTGCGAACAGCTTATATCATTTGAAAAAATATTATGTACTTAGCAATGGGAAGTGGACGGTGATATATTTTCTGAAAAACTGGAAGGATACATAACAACAAGTGACAAGCGAATGTTACTTAAATACTTCCTGCTTTACTCAGAGCAGTTTTATTTCTATGTGCATACTTCTACCTGAATTCACTATATTGGACTTATTATACAACAGAATATGCAGCAATAAAAACTTATCAAGACGGCTTTCAAACATTTTTCCTGTGATTCTTTCTGATATAAGAATTATGTTCTTAAATGAATGGTTCATATAATGTTTGTTCTTGCCATCTCCAAGCTATTAACATTATTATATTCATAGGAACTATAACAATAATAATAAAAAAATAGAGAATTCGTGTCTCTACAATTTCAAATTTTAAAAAGTATTGGCATTTTTTCAGGTGCAAATCCATTATAACAACTATAGAATAATTCAAACTTACTTCAAAGATTATTGAATTATCTCAAGTATTACAAAAATGTAATAGCCAATTGCGATATGCAAATAACATACACTCTCATTTTACAAGAACCCAAAATAATTTATACCTAAGCAATGTAAGAACTCAAGTAGGGCTAAATAATCCTTTGTCATGGGCTGTCCAAGTTTACAATCAGCTTCCAGCCTTAGTGAAAAATACAACAGATGTCAATGCATTTACAAGGACAGTGAAATCTTTAATAGCAGAGTGTATTTAAATGCAACAAGCAAAACCTATCTAGCTCAAGAATATGAAATTATAATTCAATAATCTTATGTGCAGTCTTCTCTGGGATATATGTGTACTTTCTGGTAACATAGAATAAGTCATAAGTTTTTTGTTCATTTTGGAATTGGTAATTTGGATTTCTTGTTAAATTGTATACTTGTTGTTGTGATTTTACTGTTGCTTGCACGGCAGATTTAGATTTAAATTTAATGTATGTTAGCTTCGATACCACTTAATACTGTTTAGAAGTTATAATATCAAATATTATGTAATACTTGGTTGATAAATAAATCTTTTCAAAAAAAAAAAGTTCATGTTCAAATCAAATTAAAATCAAATTCAAGTGTTTGAATTATCCTACAGTTATTCTACAATTCCATACATAGCTATGATTTATTTGGTTAATGGCATATAATGAATTTATTTAATGCATTATATACCATTAACTATATTAATTAATTTTTAGTTAATTGGTATATAATGAAATTGAAGATTATCGGCATATCCCGCAGATTGGTAGCAGCCGATGACACGTGTTTCGAACTTATTGGCTCTCC